>CP045900.1:4693920-4724759 GCA_013387185.1 Caligus rogercresseyi
GAAGATGTGAGTTTGAAGAGGTCCCTGACCGCTCAAGCTCATTTCAACCACCGGTTATGAGCCTTCCCGATCCAGATCCCACCGTCACGGGATCAAACTCTAACACAGGTGACCAGTCAACCTGAAGTATCAATGTTATATCCGAACCATGTCAACCCAATGCGGACATCCAAGAGGAGGAGGGAGAGTTTTTACATAATAATCAACAAGAGGTGGGAGATATGGAGTTTGAAGACGACCCTAACCGCTCAAGCTCCTTTCCACCACCGGATATGAACCCTCCTGATCCAGTTCCAACCAACACTATCCCCCTTCCTCAGGAGGATGGTAGTGAAAGAGAAAATGAGCCGAATGGCCTTCACAATGGACGTGAGGGAGCCGCGCTTAATAACAGTATTTCCGAACCTTCAGTGGTGAAATCAAAAAATTATCACCTAAACCCTGACCTGATCATGTCGTCAAGAACAATCAGGTCAATATCAAAAAGAAATTTGTCCAGTTCAGGTTTTTCTCCACCAGAGAAATCGAATCCCACCAAAATGCCCAAGAAATGACTTAATTCCCTCCATGGCCTGCAAAATACAGACAAAAATTAACGATTTTTTTACTCAACACCCCTAAAAAACGTGCCAAAAGTGGACTTAGAAATTGGGAAGATTATTTCCCTTAATTCAAGGGGTGGTAGAGATAGAGTTGCGCGCCACGCTCTAATGAAAAGCCTGTTGAATGAAAAGCCAGACATAATTTGTCTTCAGGATGTAAAATCCCCAACTTCTTCGTCTTGCTCTGTCTCATGTCAGTTGTGCATCCCGAAAAATTATTTCCATTATTTTACGGGCTCCAACTGTCAGAGAGGAATATTATCTTTTGTGTCGAATAAAATTGAGCGTCCACTTCTTGTAAAGGAACTAAGTTCAGAAGGCGAGTGGCACAAGGTTTTCATTCCAACAAAAAAAGGAGGCTTCTATTTAATTAACGTTTACGGCCCTAACTTAAAAAGCTCACCATTTTTCCAGGCGATAATTAACTCTTGTAAGGATAATATCTATCCCATTCTCATTTTGGGAGATTTGAATGTGGATCTGGATCATTCAATCACCATATATCCCAACAAGGCAATAGTTAAGAAACTTATTGCTGAAATTAATTTAGTTGATGCTGTTAGGAAAATCAACCCTGACGATAATATTTCATGGAGAGCAGGTCGAAAAGCCTCTAGAATTGATTTAGCCCTTGTATCACATAACATTTTACCAAAAATAAGAGCGGCTTCTTATCGATCACATCCAAGTTCTGATCACAAATTAATTTGTATTGAACTGTGGTATTTTAAGCCAAAACAAAGTTTTAAGACTCCAAAATGGATTTTTAGTGAACCCTTTTTTTAAAACAACTCCGTTTTAATCTTTTAGAACATTTTAGTCCGACCTCCAGCTATAAAAAAACTGAAAATATTTTTAACAAAGTTGTAAAATCTACGACTTTGAAATTTATCAAGAAAAAAATATTAAAAAACAGTATGTATCAAAAGAATCTTGAAAAAGTTCTAAGCCAGGGATCCCTCTTTGCTCGCACCATCTCCACGGATACCACGAATTTCGTTCGGTTTGCTGATATCAGAGAAGCAGAAATGAAAGAAAAAGTTGATTGGGAACTCTTAGTAAATAAACGTGTAAAGGCTAATATTATTAAAGAACAACGCCCCACTTCTGTGATTCGTCGAATTGTTGAAAATGGAAAAGAACTACGTGATCCGAAGGATATTTTGGCTTGCTTCCATAGACAGTTTCACAATTTATTAGCGGTCGATAGACCTAGTTTTCCGCGTTCCAGGAAGAATGGAGCGTCAATTTTCACGGAAGATCTCATTACCACTTATATCAAAAAGTTTCACAGTAATAATAAAGCTTCAGGACCTGACGGAATAGGGGGTTGCGTTTTTACCCTCTGTATTCAAGAAGTGACACCGTACTTGCTCAAACTAGGACAGGGAATGGAGGTTTATGGAACTCTCCCAAAAGCTATGACAAAGGGTCGTATAGTGTTAATACCAAAAAAGGTGCTCTTTCTGACCCGAATAATTGGAGGCCCATAACTGTCCTAAATGAGAGCTACCGTATTCTTTCAGGGATTATTGCTAGAGAAATAGAGCCTTTGTTGAATAAAAGGCTTGGAATCATCAAAAAGGCTTCTTGAAGAAAAGGAAAATTTCAGATATCTCTAGAAATATCCAATGTGCGATAGAAAGGGTCAATTCGGAAGGGACTTATGGTGCAATTATTGCAATTGATTTTTCAAAGGCGTTTGACACCATAATGCATGGGCATATATTAAAGACAATAAAAAGAATATTACCCAAAAAGTTCTTCAATCCCATTAGAGCTCTTTTATTCAATCCAACGTCAACGATAGCTATGGGGAATATGCACAGTGATCCCATTACTTTAAACAGGAGCTGTCGCCAAGGGTGCCCTACTGCACCTCTGCTTTTTGTGGCAGGCCTAAAAGATCTTAGTGAGGGTATAGTCAAAAAATATAAAGGTTTTGGCATTGATTTTGGCTCCGATAGACATATTATTGACATGTATGCAGATGACATTACCCTTTTCTTAGAAGCGAAGTCAGAATCACAACTTTTAAAGCGCATTAACATTATGATCAAATATCTTCAAAAATTTAGCAAAAGATCAGGTCTCCGCATAAATAACAAAAAATCTGTTATCATTCCACTGGGGAATTGGATGCCATTCAATGGTCAAAGGGTAGCTGACTTATGTGTAAAGGATACCGTTGAAATATTGGGTATAACATGGAGTCGAAATGGTCCTACAAGTCTTAGTTGGACTTTGTTACAAACCCGTGTGACCAGACAAATTTCTCTTTGGAGAAAATTCAACATCCAGAGAAGAATTGATCTGTACAATTTCCTCGTTATCCCTGCAGTCCTCTACAGTTCTACTGCAGTTCCCTGGATAGCTGAAAAGGCTGTCTTAGAAGAAGACAAGTGGCTAAGCATATTATTCCACAGATCGTATCTGCCAGGTCTAAAGCGTCCCAAACGGCATCTAGGAGGAGGATTGTCTTTATTACAGAAAATAATCCCAAAGATTTACTCAAAGGTCTTGACGGATCTCTCACAAAACCCAGAGGTTGAATGGAGGGCTCATATTTCTAACAGCCCGGTGTATACCTGTTTAATGTTGGGAACAGACTTTTCTAACGACATGATTAAAGAGTTTTCTCCATCTTTAGGAATAATACATAGTTTGATTTGGCGGGGTAGTCCTATATTCCAATGTTCGACAACAATCGACATTATACGCCAGAACTGTAAAAAGAAGTTCTTTTTCCAAAACCTGGAGCTTCCAAAAAGATTGGAACAAATAGCATTAACGTCTGGCACCCTAACTATTCATGACCTATCTTCGGAGTCCATTTTTAGGTGTGGAAGATTCTTGTTTCCTCTTAAACGATCGGCAGACAAACACTTTGTTCCTGTCCCATGGCACCTCAGAATGAACTATGGCCATAACACAAAAATGGAGGCAGAAAAAATTGCTGACTTGTATTTAAAAGACTTGGAATTGCCTGCATCGTGGAAAAAGAGAATTTTGTCTTCTACCTCCAAAATAGTTCACGGCAAACGCTTTACTGCCCAATTTCAAGTTTCTACCAGATGTGTGTTCTTTGATGCTCCGTGCAAGGATTGTGGAAGATTATTTAATTCAATCATCCATGCCTTCTCCCATTGTCCTGTTCTACGTATCCTAAGAGACTTTGTTCTTCTAAATGTTCCTGGAATAACTGGAAAACTGATCGCTCCCATAATTCTCTTCGGATTAAATTCTAATCTACGGACAGCATCTCCGAAAACAAAAGCAATTGAGTTTGCACTTTCAAGTTGCAAAAGCTATATCGCAGAGCGTTTATCTTCGAGGGAACCTATTCAAGAGGGAGACCTAAAATCCATTGTCTTATCAGCAGCAGCTCGGTACATGGCGCTCTCCATCAAGATTCCAGAGGATTCAAGCTGGAGATTTGCGAGTGACATCGTTCGGTACTTCCCCTCCTGTTCCGAGAGGACCTCTCACCATCTAAAGTTTTTACTACGATTTTACAAAAACAGTCTAGTTTTAAATTAAATGAAGCCTATTTATTCCTAATCATGTTAATGTTATTTTAATATCCAATTAATTACAACTTTGTTTTATGAAGTGATTGTGCTTTTATGTGACCGTGTAATGTTTTGTATTGACTTTATTTAGTGTATAAATTTTAAACTATAATGTTTATTTATATATAGCATATATGCATTTACGCTAAATTCAATAAAGTCTGATTACGTTTAAAAAAAAAAAAAAAAAAAAAAAAGAACACTAATAGGAGCTGTTTATTTTAAAAAATGGTTGGTGCGTCAGCACTTATGATAATTAAAATTATTTGAAAAAATTGAGCAAGCGACAATATAAATTAATTATATCTAAATTTTGTAATCAGGATTTTTATAAAAATATTATAAACAAAAATGTTTTGCTTCATAACGAAAACCTTTGAACGCAATTTGGAGGGGGGGGGGGTGAAGGGAGGAGTCAAACACAAATCCATTTTTCTGTGATCATTTACTTTCTTCATTTTTAATTAAGGTCATTTATTAAAAATGTTTTTCTAAACAAAACAGATACTATTTTTCCTGTTCAATATTAAATCTTTATTAATATTAATATTTGCATATATAAAGCTTTTCGTGTGAAAAATTAATGCGCATACTTACATATAGTTTTTCCTGAGATAAGATTAAGTATTACGAATACTTATCAAAGGACTATTGTACGTGTATTGATAACAAATTTAAAGACACACATATATAAGATGAGCATTTCTCATAGGAGAATCACTTACTGGTTTCACATCATGAAGACAATTGTTCTCTTTACTTTGTTCGTGGGGGTAATTTGAATATGATATTCAATAATAAAGAGGTTCTGTTAATCACTGTATTTTATTACCCTTTTACTTAGGTATTCTCCAATCCCAAATATCCTGGTATTTGCAATTCATTTTGGCCAGAAAGGACAAACGCTCAGGACCTTGTTTTCTTTATTTTCAGATATTTGTGGCCTGGAAAATGTTCCCTCTGAGGCCGAAAGGATCATCAATGGAAAGGAAGCAGCCATGAATCAATTTCCTTGGCTGGTAGCCGTTACTTCCGGTGGACTTTGCACAGGCTCGGTTCTTGATGAAGAATGGATCATTACCGCCAAACACTGCGTTAATGTTGGTAATACCGTTTGGATCAAGGCCGGTGTTCACAACCGTGACCATAACCTTGACAACGAACCCAACATGCAAATCAGGGAGAGCAAGGAATCTATGTTTCTGATAAGGGAGACTTTGCTCTGATCAAGTTGCCCGAGCCTCTTGAACTGAATGGTGAGTTTGTTCTTCCAAAAACGTAATTTTCTAAATGAAAGCTACTACTTATACAAATAGTAGCGTGACAAACGTTTCATTTAGCTCACTTATTAATTTTCTTTGAAGAATTTTAATATCGTTTAATATAGACATATGTGAACTCATTTTCATTATGATCACTTGAAGATTTATTTCGAGTGTAATTTTTGTATGAAATGCTTAATATGAGACCTGCTTTTTACAAATAATGTATATTTCAGTACTATAATTTCGTCGCCCGAAGTATTTTGCTTTATAATATTTGCAATCCTTGAATTAAGTTATTGACAGACTATCTTTATCGATAAAAGCAATATCCTGATCCTAACGTAGTTTAATGAAAACTCTAGATAAACAATTTTTCATTAGCCAAAACAAAAATCTAATAAAACCAAAATAAATAATTGACATCGTCTTGCTACTAAGTTGATTTTTTTGAAGATTAATAATCAATAGGTTTACAACATTTTTTAGAGTATGAACCAATCTATTAAGGATTTTATAAAATGGAAACGGGTTAGGTAATTGAAATAAAGGCCTGCTAAACAAAACAAATCGGTATATTGTTAAGAGTTGAAAATTACAGAACAATATAAAAGCATAATATTCTTACCTACAAACTGATGTTTGTTATATGTAAGAGTGATATTTAATATTAAATAAAATTTACAGACTATGTCCGCCCAGTTTGCCTGCCGACCCGTGCTCATATTGACGAAACATTCATTGGTGTTAACGCCACCCTCACTGGCTGGGGTGTCAATGGCTATGATCACAAGTACAACTACCCCGAGCTATACTATGCAAAGGATATTCCCGTTGTGAAGTGCCCATGGCCCCAAGAAATTTTGTGCACGAGCGGCAAGGATTCATCTGTTTGTTTGTAAGTACCTTAGACAAATTTAATATATGAATTTAATCATTCTTGCTCCTATTTAGGGCGACAGCGGTGGTCCAATCAACTACGAGTTTGAGGCAGGAAAGTACATGCAGATTGGCGTGAATCAATTTGTTACGAATGGACATTGCCTTGGGGGATTTAACGGATATGCTCGTTTCACGACTCACTTGGACTTCATTCAAGAGACTACCGGAATGATCTTTGAATAAGTTTGATTGGAGAAGCATAAAAATAAACTTGTTTCATTCACTTCCATGAATCACGTTGGTTTAGAAAAGTAATATATATATATATTAGACCTGTTCAAATTTAACACTTTTCTTTAAAAACATTCCAATAGATGACTTTCTGGTTCTCCATGGCTTAAATAATCGACAGGAAAAATATTATTAAATGTGTAGATACGCATGTTGTAAGAAAGCTATGTATGTACGTCGTATTACATATATTTCAACATTGCAAAGGGAACAAACATTTTTTTAAACAAATTTTAAATACTTTCTTTAAATATTCATTAATTAATTATATATATACATATATATGTATGTGTGTTGGTTCAAACTCCTGTATATGATATGCACCATATTTTAGTCTAGCAATACAATTTTATTTGAAGATAAACATCAATTTCCTTTGATAGAAACTTTTAAATATGTATTAGAAAATTATCCGGTAAGTATACATGTAATCAATATAAATCCTTTCGTAGCAACATGGACTTAAAGACTTAATCCTTTTTTATTATTTTCTTAACTTAAAATATACTCACATAAATATTAATAGAAATATCATTGAAAATTTTAGGGATTGTAATACTTAGACATCCCAGATCATAAAGTTATGCGACAAAAATAATTACCTTTCACTAAATCATGATTTTTATTCAGTTTCTCTGAAGACATCGGTAGAGGTATGGTTAGAAAAGTGTCTGGAAGAAATATCAAACTAGAAAAATAGTAAAAAAATAGATTCTATAGAAAATGGTGAGGCTTGATAAATATGTACAACATTCATTAAGAGGTATAGAGTTCGGTTTTAATTATTACTTAATGGTGCACTTATTTTTTTCTCTCTCGAGGACTCTAAATAAACCAAGTAATGAATGCAATTTTAAGAAAAAAGTATCGTTCGGTAAAAATTGTGGCTCAGTTCTACCTCTTCCATATTTTAGGGACTCATGGTATATTTCTATAATTATTAGACCGAATGGGAGAGGAAAAAAGAAACAAAGAGGGAGAGTTAGAGTGATGAAATAAGAGAAAGAGACCCAGAGAGAGAGAGAGTCACACAGATATAGACACACAGATAGATAAACACAGACAGAGAGAAAGATAATTAACTTATTCCCATCCTGAGAGAAAATTTGGGTTCCTCCTTGAAGCACGATGAAAAAGGGATAATATGTTTCCCTTCATATAAAAGTGTTTGGTGATTCAAGTCAAGGAAGAGGGGAATCTTATAAAATTCAAAAAAGAGTCTTTTCAGAGGCTTCATTACAAAATGCAAGGTCACAAGGTAGAAGTGTATGGTATCTATTGAAGAATAGTGATGCTCCTTAGAAATAAATGAACTATGAAGAAATCTACATTTTTGCAAGAGAAGGGGGTGAAACCATAAGAAAGTCCTCCTTCAAGATCCACGGTTCCAAAGGAGACTGATTTATATGGTGGGTTGATCCGGAGAATATTATATCATGGACATTGATTTCCAAATCGTGAGCCTTTACAGATGTTACTCGAAGGGTGAGGAGGACTCTTTTATTTGTTTGTTGAGGAAGAGCAATCCCTAAGAGACTTCCTCTTCTAGATTGACGAGTTCAAGCGACGTGTAGATGGAGAGTTCATGAGTGGAGTCTCCGTAGTCATCCGAGACCCAGAGGCGTAGATATGTGAAGCCAAATGGATAGGATACATTGTTCTAATCACTTCAAATACTTGAATTTATTTTGGCCATTTTTCCGTGCATTATCCTTTTCCTTTTCTATATGATTTCTTCGGGGCCCTTTCTTCTTTGGTCGTATTTTCCTGGACACCAATTACAACCATAAACTATTATATGCTAAGACCTACTCAGTGAAAGGTTTTGAGAATTTTAAATGTCCTGCGATAAACCGGAGAAATAGACTAAAAAATATTTGTCGAAATTATATGGTCAATTTAGATGATAATTAATGTTTGTTAAAACTTTTTATCTCATCCCTAACAGGGTTAATAAATATTCAAATTGGTTCATTCATCACCTTTTTTGGTGGCAGAAGAGAAGATAACATGAGGCGGTAGTTGCTGGTTCCCTCGGAAAAATTGTGTGGAAAATTATGAAGAACTCGAACAGAACTTGGTGCAAGATGCCCCTAAAATTCGACTTTCTTCACGCTCACCTGGATTTCTTCCCTGAAAAATCAAGATCTGTGAATAATGAGCATGGTTTCCACCAATACACATTACAATGATTGAAAAGAGACATCAAAAGAAATGTAGTCTATCCATGCTTCAGGACTTTAAATGGACGTTGAGGCGAGATGTTACATCAAATGAGTACTAAAAACAAGCAAAAAACAGAAAACTACTCAATCAAATCCCGGATTTAGGAGCGCCAACATGGAAACATAATTAAATTGGTGTTGACAAGATCGAATCATCAAATGAAAACCTTAAAAGGATTTTAAAAAGACGTTGCCTTATTTTTAACAAATGTAATAAATAATGCGTCTTTTTATGTAAGATTAAAAATAAAACAAAAATGTCCATTTTGTATATTCGCAACTACCCGAATAGTTTTACTCTGTTTCTCGTAAAATATTATTTTGTGTTGTATTTTTACACTATATAATATTTTTTGCTAATTACCGAATAAAATGTTTTTAACAGAAAATTAAAAGTTAGAACAATAAATCATCCATGTGTATTCATATATTCTGGTAAGGATGTCTTTAGATGTATTGACTGTCAATTAAATTAAAGTTGACTTCGAATGACAATGAATAAATTATAAATGTTTTGGTGTAGACATCACGGGTTATAAGCATTTAATAGACCTTTTTGTAAACGATTTCTTATTTGTTTTTTGGTAATTACAAGGAAATATCACGCCTAGCAATCCATAAAGCCAAAACAACGATATTATCACTAGGTCAATGGAACCATCAAACAAGTAGGTACTTTTGCCTCCAGCCAAATTAAAAATCCTGTGGACATTTTTTGAGTTACTTGGTATGGTACAGGAATCGACAAGAAAAGCTGGAAGAGTGTGTTTTCAGTAATCTTATATAATATAACAAGATGGAGGAGTTTTAACATTCAGAGAAAAATCGACCTGTAACCCTTGTATAAAGTAGTTCCTCTTTTATTATATAAGGCGTCTTCTCATCCCATAATTGCCGAGAAAGCCATTCTCGAGGCGGAAAAATAGCTTCGAGCCTTATTCCACCAGCACTACCTTTATTCTGTTCAAAGACCTAAGCCTTCCCTCGGGGGAGGTCTTATTCGACAGTGTCATATAAAACCAAAGGTTTATGTGATAATTTTCAATGAAATTACACCAAATCCTTATATTGAGTGGAGGAGATCGATAGCATATAATGAAATTTACTGGTGGTTGATGTTCGGCTCTGACATGACAAATCATATAACGTCAAGACTCTCTCGGGTTTGGGGTGCCACTCAGCGTATTTTATTGAAATTAAAACCACTTTACGACACCAATACAGCTGTTGACGTCATAAGACAGATCGCCAACAAGAATTTTTACTTTCGAAATCTACTACGACCAGAGAGTTTGGAGGAAGAAGCCATCAAATATAGAATCCTTACAATGACCTCCACAAAGAAAACAAATTTTCGGATGGACGATTTATGTATCCTTTGATATTAGTTGACTTGGTGCCCTTCCTTTAATCTGAAAAATGTCAAAAATATCTTTGTTGATCAGGGCTCCGAATTTAGGGGCAGTTTTGTTTTCATAAGTGCATTTATTAAATGGTCCGGTAATTAAAGAATCAAAAGTTATTTTGACATAAATTATAATTAAATTTAATAAGACTGGAAGAAGATGTGTGCTGGGTTATCAAAATATAAAAAATGAAATTTGGCAAGGTTCAATATATATATATATAATCAAAGTAAATAAATATAACTGTAAAATTATGAAAAGCTTTTGGAAAAATAAAATCTTAACATTTGAAAGCATTTAAACAATTTTAGATCTTATTTATTTTATATATTTTTATGCGTCTAATAGTATGAAAGACATAAAACGAAGCCACGAGTGAGTGGCACGGTACAAACACAAAACTGTATCTCATATACAAGTAACATGAATCAGAGCATGCTTTAAAAAAAATTGCCAAAGAAGAACAAAATAATTATTTTCAATCTTTTTATTTATTATTTATTTTTTACGACATTACTTAGTATGTCTGTTTTTTATTGCAACATTGTTTCCTTAAAGTTTTTTATAATTAATTTTTGTTGATTGTGCTGCTAGATTTTAGATTAGAGATTTAATTTTAAACTATAATGTTTATTATCTATATTCTTATATCTAATATCTCTATATCAATAAAGTCTTAGAAAAAAAAATGATTAACTGTGAAGATTAGATACACTAAGTTTGTAACATTTGTTATATATTTACATATACCTAGATTTATTTGCCCAAATAGTACAATGTCAACACCAAGGCAAGATAAAAAGACAGTCACAATTTCGCCATTAATCAAAATACATATATCAAGAACAAAGAAAATTTATGTACTTTGAAATTATATACTCTAAGTTTGTTCTATTTGTTATTTTTTATGTATAGATTTATTTGCCCAAAAAGTACAATGTCAACACCAAGGCTAGATAAAAATACAGTCATAATTTTGCTAAGTATTGCTATTAACGATATGAACACCATGGATTAGATTGTATTCTTAACATTAAATGTTGGGGTAATTTAATATGTGTTTATTTTATGTTGGATGTAAAGTTATGTTTCCCTTGGGTGTGTATGCCTTCACAGAAGAGCGTGGAGGGCGCCTTCAATAACTTATTAAGACTAATCTTAGAATTTTAAAAGCACAAATAAGTTTAATATGCATATATACAATAATAAACAAATAAATACCCTGAATATTTGTTTCTTTGATATAATTCAACTGAATATATTTATGATTTATTTAAGCAAAATCGAGGCCATTTGGTTCCTTATCACTAGAGATGTCAAAGGCCTATAAGGAATCATAAGGGTTGTTTTCTGTGGAGGCATAAACGCCCAAGGGAAACCTAATTTACATCATAACTGTCGATAAATCACTCTGTACGATATTCTTGAAAAGTTCCAATATATATATATACAGTTTCTCGGAGATTCAGGTGATCTGTCACCTATTTATTCGTTTAAACAGTTGTGTAAGAGACATTGGATTCCTCTTTTGGAACTAGGGCACTCTTCAGCCGTCTGAATTTTTGTTATTCAAAGATTTAAGGACGTTGAAACTTCCGATAAGAGCTATTATTTTAGCATCAATTTTTTTGTTCCTAATAAATATTTCACCATTAAAGTGGTGACGGCAAAGTTATATAATCAAAGTTGTTCAACCTCTACGACTTTTATATTCATTGCAATATATATGTGAAATTTGAGGTGAGGTGGAGAAGTGTAATATAACATATAATATAATCATGGAAGCTATTCTATTCAACATTCAAATTTGTTCACCAAAAAAATAATATATATATATATATACATATATAGATATATATATATATGATATATATATATATAGATATATATATATATATATATCTATATATATATTATAGCATATATAATAAATATAAAGAAATACGTTGATAAAGTATTTTTCACAACACTGTTGTTCATGGTTATATTTAACCAATCTTCAGGTTCAACAAATTATGATGAGTACATTTTGACAATTAAATTAAGAAATAAATGAAAAAATAATAAACAATAACAAAAGAGTAAACAAACAAGAAACAAAAGAAACGAAACATATAAAAACATAATATCTATAATATTTATTATGGTGGTTCTGGTTTTAAATAATATTTTGTATTTGAAATTTATATCATGATATAAAATTTCCGATAAATAGTTGATGTCATATGCATATTTTTCAGTGGACTAAAATTGCATCTGCTCCGTTTTTGAAAATGCTTCTTGCATACACTATTTATCTTAAATTCTTTTTCAGTTTCCTACAAAATACTTAGCATGTCATGATATCTTCATGCATTTATGCTCATCAGCGTAAAAGTCTTAATGTTTGGCATAGTATGTATGGTGGGCTCATTTTTCTGGAATACATCTATCTTGTATACTATGTTTTTGCATATCTCCAGAGATTCGACCCATGGGCATCACTATTTTTTGGCAGTTACATTTTTCCTCTTCATCCAGCTGGTTTGGTTTTGGTTTATTTCTTTATTTAATTGTCAAATGTTACTCCATCATTATATGTATTTGAACCTGAAGATTGGTTAAATTAACCATGAAACACAGTGTTGTGAAAAATACTTTATCAACGTGATTTCTTATATTTATTATATAGAGCTCCAGTTTTTTATACTGATGTGCACTGTTCTTCCTGAGTATGAACTGTTACCCTGTTCATCTATCGATATATATATATATAGGTTGTTCTTATTTTTTAAATGTTTGAAATGATAGCAACATTGTGGATTTTCTGTTTCTTGGTGATAAAAGAAGACAACATACAAAGTTTGAACAAAATCGGTCAACATTACGAGGTCGTGCAACGAGGTCAAAGTTTTAAAAATTTAGTAAAAATATAGTTTTTCCGCAAATTTCTTCAAAATGGTGGACGTTACAGACTTCAATAAAAATTATTAAATTAAAGGAAATCTAAAGGAACCAGCAACTACCGCCTCATGTTGTCTTCTCTTCTGCCACCAAAAAAGGTGATGAATGAACCAATTTGAATATTTATTAACCCTGTTAGGGACGAGATCAAAAAAGTTTTAACAAACATTAATTATCATCTAAATTGACCAGATAATTTCGACAAATATTTTTTAGTCTATTTCTCCGGTTCATCGCAGGACATTTAAATTTTCAAAACCTTTCACTGAGTAGGTCTTAGCACATAATAGTTTATGGTTGTAATTGGTGTCCAGGAAAATACGACCAAAGAAGAAAAGGCCCCGAAAAAATCATATAGAAAAGGATAATGCACGGAAAAATGGCCAAAATAATTCAAGTATTTGAAGTGATTAGAACAATGCATTTTACATAAACTAATTTTTATTGCATAAAATTATTCCTTGACATTACTTTGTCGATTTGGATAAGAAGTAGTGTATGTACAAAACTTTTTTCCTGTCATTAACCGGGTTCATAAAGATTTATATTGGTTCATAAAGGCATTATATCAACAAAAGAAAAATCTTCAAGCTTTTACATTCAAATCACTTCTTTATGTTCACATGTTGATAAGACATGAGACAAAGAAGCTAATGCTTTTCCTGAATAGTCTCCATAACGCAACATTGACTCACTGTCAAATCCACTTATTTTCAATATTATTTTTATTGTTAAAAATAATAAAAACATTAAGAAATAAATTATTTTTTTTGAAATTATAATAAACTATATTTTAAGAAGTCGTATATTAATTTCAGTATAAAAAAATAGACAAAACTTTTTAAAAATATTCTATGTTTGTGTTTTATCATATTTAAAGGTCAAACGATTTTTGTAGTGGATAGCCATAACTTGTAAGAAACCTTCGTTCGTCGACCCATGAAGCGCATCCCTCATTCCTTATTTCTTGGTATGAAAGGGGGAGATTCCTTAAGACCTACTCCTATCAATTTGTCTTCATATATCTACCCTCCTCCGGGTCTCGGATGACTACGGAGACTCCACTCATGAACTCTCCATCTACACATCGCTTGAACTCGTCAATCTAGAAGAGGAAGTCTCTTAGGGATTGCTCTTCCTAAACAATCAAATAAAAGAGTCCTCCTCACCCTTCGAGTAACATCTGTAAAGGCTCACGATTTGGAAATCAATGTCCATGATATAATATTCTCCGGATCAACCCACCATATAAATCAGTCTCCTTTGGAACCGTGGATCTTGAAGGAGGACTTCCTTATGGTTGCACCCCCTTCTCTTGCAAAAATGTAGATTTCTTCATAGTTCATTTATTTCTAAGGAGCATCACTATTCTTCAATAGATACCATACACTTCTACCTTGTGACCTTGCATTTTGTAATGAAGCCCTCTGAAAAGACTCTTTTTTGAATTTTATAAGATTCCCCTCTTCCTTGACTTGAATCACCAAATACTTTTATATAAAGGGAAACATATTATCCCTTTTTCATCGTGCTTCAAGGAGGAACCCAAATTTTCTCTCAGGATGGGAATAAGTTAATTATCTTTCTCTCTGTCTGTGTTTATCTATCTGTGTGTCTATATCTGTGTGACTCTCTCTCTCTCTGGGTCTCTTTCTCTTATTTCATCACACTAACTCTCCCTCTTTGTTTTTTTTCCTCTCCCATTCGGTCTAATAATTATAGAAATATATCATGAGTCCCTAAAATATGGAAGAGGTAGAACTGAGCCACAATTTTTACCGAACGATACTTTATTGTAAAAATTGCATTCATTACTTGGTTTATTTAGAGTCCTCGAGAGAGAAAAAAATAAGTGCACCATTAAGTAATAATTAAAACCGAACTCTATACCTCTTAATGAATGTTGTACATATTTATCAAGCCTCACCATTTTCTATAGAATCTATTTTTTTACTATTTTTCTAGTTTGATATTTCTTCCAGACACTTTTCTAACCATACCTCTACCGATGTCTTCAGAGAAACTGAATAAAAATCATGATTTAGTGAAAGGTAATTATTTTTGTCGCATAACTTTATGATCTGGGATGTCTAAGTATTACAATCCCTAAAATTTTCAATGATATTTCTATTTAATATTTATGTGAGTATATTTTAAGTTAAGAAAATAATAAAAAAGGATTAAGTCTTTAAGTCCATGTTGCTACGAAAGGATTTATATTGATTACATGTATACTTAGCGGATAATTTTCTAATACATATTTAAAAGTTTCTATCAAAGGAAATTGATGTTTATCTTCAAATAAAATTGTATTGCTAGACTAAAATATGGTGCATATCATATACAGGAGTTTGAATCAACACACACATACATATATATGTATATATATAATTAATTAATGATTATTTAAAGTAAGTATTTAAAATTTGTTTAAAAAAATGTTTGTTCCCTTTGCAATGTTGAAATATATGTAATACGACGTACATACATAGCTTTCTTACAACATGCGTATCTACACATTTAATAATATTTTTCCTGTCGATTATTTAAGCCATGGAGAACCAGAAAGTCATCTATTGGAATGTTTTTAAAGAAAAGTGTTAAATTTGAACAGGTCTAATATATATATATATTCTTTTCTAAACCAACGTGATTCATGGAAGTGAATGAAACAAGTTTATTTTTATGCTTCTCCAATCAACTTATTCAAAGATCATTCCGGTAGTCTCTTGAATGAAGTCCAAGTGAGTCGTGAAACGAGCATATCCGTTAAATCCCCCAAGGCAATGTCCATTCGTAACAAATTGATTCACGCCAATCTGCATGTACTTTCCTGCCTCAAACTCGTAGTTGATTGGACCACCGCTGTCGCCCTAAATAGGAGCAAGAATGATTAAATTCATATATTAAATTTTGTCTAAGGTACTTACAAAACAAACAGATGAATCCTTGCCGCTCGTGCACAAAATTTCTTGGGGCCATGGGCACTTCACAACGGGAATATCCTTTGCATAGTATAGCTCGGGGTAGTTGTACTTGTGATCATAGCCATTGACACCCCAGCCAGTGAGGGTGGCGTTAACACCAATGAATGTTTCGTCAATATGAGCACGGGTCGGCAGGCAAACTGGGCGGACATAGTCTGTAAAATTTTATTTAATATTAAATATCACTCTTACCATATAACAAACATCAGTTTGTAGGTAAGAATATTATGCCTTTATAATGTTCTGTAATTTTCAACTCTTAAAACCAGCGATTAACTTTACACCGAGTTTGTTTTGTTTTAGCAGGCCTTTTTTTAATTACCTAACCCGTTTCTCATTTTATAAAATCCTTAATTATTAATCTTCAAAAAAAAATCAACTTAGTAGCAAGACGATGTCAATTATTTATTTGGTTTTATTAGATTTTTGTTTTGGCTAATGCAAAATTGTTTATCTAGAGTTTTCATTAAACTACGTTAGGATCAGGATATTGCTTTTATCGATAAAGATAGTCTGTGCATAACTTAATTCAAGGATTGCAAATATTATAAAGCAAAATACTTCGGGCGACGAAATTTTAGTACTGAAATATACATTATTTGTAAAAAGCAGGTCTCATATTAAGCATTTCATACAAAAATTACACTCGAAATAAATCTTCAAGTGATCATAATGAAGATGAGTTCACATATGTCTATTATTAAACGATATTAAAATTCTTCAAAGAAAATTAATAAGTGAGCTAAATGAAACGTTTGTCACGCTACTATTTGTATAAGTAGTAGCTTTCATTTAGAAAATTACGTTTTTGGAAGAACAAACTCACCATTCAGTTCAAGAGGCTCGGGCAACTTGATCAGAGCAAAGTCTCCCTTATCAGAAACATATATTTCCTTGCTCTCCCTGATTTGCATGTTGGGTTCGTTGTCAAGGTTATGGTCACGGTTGTGAACACCGGCCTTGATCCAAACGGTATTACCAACATTAACGCAGTGTTTGGCGGTAATGATCCATTCTTCATCAAGAACCGAGCCTGTGCAAAGTCCACCGGAAGTAACGGCTACCAGCCAGGGAAATTGATTCATGGCTGCTTCCTTTCCATTGATGATCCTTTCGGCCTCAGAGGGAACATTTTCCAGGCCACAAATATCTGAAAATAAAGAAAACAAGGTCCTGAGCGTTTGTCCTTTCTGGCCAAAATGAATTGCAAATACCAGGATATTTGGGATTGGAGAATACCTAAGTAAAAGGGTAATAAAATACAGTGATTAACAGAACCTCTTTTATTATTGAATATCAAATTCAAATTACCCCCACGAACAAAGTAAAGAGAACAATTGCCTTCATGATGTGAAACCAGTAAGTGATACTCCTATGAGAAATGCTCATCTTATATATGTGTGTCTTTAAATTTGTTATCAATACACGTACAATAGTCCTTTGATAAGTATTCGTAATACTTAATCTTATCTCAGGAAAAACTATATGTAAGTATGCGCATTAATTTTTCACACGAAAAGCTTTTATATACGCAAATATTTAAATTTGTAACTTACCTGTTACATCATATTTAACAGGAAAAAGAGTATTAAATGATCACAGAAAGATGGATTTGTGTTTGACTCCTGTGATAAAAATCCTTATTTACAAAATTTAGATATAATCAATTTATACGTTTGTCATTTTTTCAATTTTTTTTTCAATAATATTTAATGATCATAAGTGCTGACGCACCAACCATTTTATTAATAACAGCTCCTATTAGTGTTCTTTTATAGTTTAATAAGAAAAAGTATAAGAGGGTATTCATGTTGATTTTATTAAAGTTATTTTTAAATACGTTTAGTTTTCTCATCTAATTTTGATATAATAATTTGACACATAAAAATAAATTGACGTTGATTATATCCATTAACTTTTACAGATGCCTCCGTTAATAATTTCACAGCTCTTTAGACTGATTGTGAATGACAAGGATAATTATTTATTTTTAAAGGATGGTTTTTTGCTTTTATTAGATCTTCCTCTGGCGAAAACTACAAAATTGGAGGAACCGACAAATTTATATTTGACCAGTCGATAAATTTAAAAATGCTTATAATTAAAGTTGATAGTGTTGAGTAGTTTTTTTTTTTTTTTTTTTTAATTTAAAATATTTATTTATGATCTAAAAGATATCTCGAACAGAATAAAATGCACGTATAAAGGATGAATAAATAAATGAAAGTTTGATAAAGCTACGTTAAAACAAATATAACATAATTAAAAAAAAACACATGTATTTATAACTTGTCGGAAGAAAAATAAAAGAACTCCCAACCTATCATCTTCTTTTATGAGATATCTTGAGATAAATAGTGATTAGAAAACCATTGAGAGATCCAATGCGTCATTTGATTCAGTCCACTTGCACTTGAAGGTGAGAGGGCCCGTTTGTTTTGAAAACATCCCTGGGGATGGAGCGTTAGTGTTGAGTAGTTGAAAGTTTCTTTGTTTTTTAATATTCTTTCTTGCAAGCAATACTTTTTCCTGGGCAAATATTCTTGTTTCCATTTTTTATCAGTTAGGCCTGCAAGCAATATATTGTCAGGGTGGGTGAAATTTTTTATTATGGCACCTTGATTCATAGTTTTCCACAATGAAACTACAATAAATGCTGTTTTGTTTGTAGGAGTCACTTTTTGTCCATTTTCCTGGGCGTTCTTCGTTTAAATACCGCTTTTTGTTAAATAAGGATAGGAAGACATGTTTTGGGTGGATGGAAGACTACTTGAGTAAGTTCACTTGGTTGACCAAAGAGAAAATAATCTGTCGAACTTTCTGGTGCATATAGTGGTTGTATTATAACTGACCCTCTACTAATAAGTCGTAATATTTGATTTAGTTTTTAATTACATCGTAAGTAGCAAAATAGGGGGATTGAGGAACAAAGGATTTTTCAACATTTCAACTAGAGAAAGAGTGCATACAGAATAACAAAGAATAAAAATGTACAACACTTCTTTACTTGGGTGATTATTTTTTATATAGATATATTCCCTTATACCAACAATCATACATAAAAATGTAATGTGTGTTTTTAGATACCAAATTTGTATTAATTGGTACATGATTTATCTTATATTCAGTTACTATTATCATACAACCAATCCTAAGTTAATTACAAATTTACAGTCTACATATGTACCAGTAAATTAATGGTCCTTACCATTCACAATCAGGGGAAGAGCTGGGAAACTATTAACGGAGTACCTACAAAAGTTTATGGATATAATCAACGTCATGGATATATAATATATATAAGACAATGAATACTTAAAATCAGGAAAGGTAAAGTACGCGCAACCTTTCAAACAAAAATTCAAAGTGGGATGGACTAATTTATTTATTGCTGCGTGAATGAAGTAGTGGAAGTGTGTAGAGGAATCGTTTTAGAACTTCCTATTTATCTTCAAACTAGACGACAATTGGGAAGGTTTGTGTTGCTCCGGGTTGCAAGAGTGGCTACAATCCAAAGGGCAATGAGGGAAAAAGAGACGGCTTCATATGTTCCCCAAGGATGAGTCCCTACGCCAACTCTGGACAAAGGCTGTTCCGCGAAAAAATTAGATACCTTCGAGACATTCTGCGTTGTGTGACGTACATTTCATGCCCTCCGATTATAAGCCAGAGTCTACTGACTCTAATCCATCACGTTCAGACAGATCTGGAAAAACTCTGTCTTAAGATATTTAAAAAAAGATGCCGTCCCTTCCAATTTTCCAAATCTTCCTCACTATTATTCAAAAAAGCCTCCTCCAAAGCGTTTCTCCACCTCAACTTCGTCCTCACGACTCCTTAATGAAAACGAGCGAATTTTAAAAAAGATTAAGGCTTTTGAAGAGGCCAACTCATTTTTAACACTCGAAGAGCTTCAAATTAAAATGGATAGGACTTGCCTTCGAGCGGCGTTCAAGAACATTATGATGAAAAAGATAAAGAGCTATGGTTCTTCAAGATGAACTTTAGTTATGGAGGACCGTCAATAGACTTCAGTCTAAAGATTAATGAAGAAATGTCAATCCATATACGGTAAGCCAAACTTCATTCCTTAACCTTTTTTATTTATATATTGTTTTTCACATATCAAAACTTGACTATTCCTCAGTATTTTCTTATTGATACTGATTCATACAACTACGATGACTTTATTCCCTGCTATATTGTATTTTTCAGGGTGAAAGATAGAGATCTATCTTTTAATCATCTCGAACATATCACCAAGAACAATCATATTACAAAATGTGACACCCTTCTTAATATTTTGGCCTTCTTAAATTCATGACATCAAACTCTTCCACCAATCAACTATTTGGCTTGGAAAATGAATTAAACACAGCTTTAAATCATTTGACAAATATCTTGCCCCATTTGGACGAAGCAAAAGAGAAGAAATTACACTTTTTGATTGAACAATTATCCTTGTTGTTTAAATGTCCACAACAACGGAGATACAGTCCTGCCTTGTACGCCTTATCTATGTCCTGGAAGGTTTCTCAACGAGTCTTTATAGAGATCTACGTAAAGAAGTTCTCACATTACCTACAATACGTCGCCTTACGGAACTTTCTTCATCTTTGAATTTAGAAACTGGATTGGCTAACTCTACAATAACTTACCTAAAGTTCGCTTCAAGGCTCTAAGTCAAAATAGGGATACAATATTAGTATAATTTTTGACGAAACATATTGTACAAATATTTGGATTCAGAAAAATGCCTTCGAATGAAGAATATCATAAGTTTAGGCAAATTTCACTGAAAAATCTGGAATATCATTTTTCTGAGGATATAAATTCACAAATGAAAAGATTAAGTCTTCTTCTTTAAATATATTTTCCAATTTAAAACATTTTACTTTTAAAGATTCATTTGAATATATTAATGACGTATCTATAGTTTACTTTTGTTCTGGTTATATCGCGCATTCCTTATGTAAAACTATAGCCTGCCATTCTTGCCACAATTTATTGACAGCTTTAAATAAGAAATTCGATTTAAAATTATTCTCCTTAGAAAATATTGATGATGAAAGTAAACTTTTAGATCAAATTAATCGAGGTGGGCTGACTCGTCCTTCTGATGTTCTTTTTTTAACGTGTTCCTTTGTTTATGCATTTTTTTCAGAAATTCAAAATTCAAAAAGTATCTTCAAAGAGTTGATTTCTTTCCCTTCTTCAAAAATACTTTTTGTTCTTTCGTTTATTAAACTTTTGGAAAATGATACTTACGCTTTGGAAATTATTTTAGCAGAATGCGAAGAAGACCATTCCTTTGAAAAACTTATTCCACAAATCGCTGCTAAAATTTTTAATTGTATGTCCAAAAATTATGTTTCGGAAATCAATGATCAAATTCACAAAAACAAAAGAAAAACAAGCAGTCAAAATATGACAAACAATTCTAAGAGATTGAAAAACTTAAAGGAGAATAAACAAAATGTATGTATGTTATTATATATTTGCAGAATGTCTTAAATGTATCTATGTTTATTTAATATATGTCCATAAAATTTGTAATTGTAAAAAATATATATTTCGTTCTCAAAATCCTAATTTGTTATGAAATAATAAAGAAAGGGGAGATCTACGCGTATTCTCCTTTTTCCTTTTTAGATCCCCTCATCGTATTTTCCTCACGAGCCTTCTTTTCCTTATTGTTTTAGTATTCATTGATAAGGATATGTAACAAAATTAAGGTCTTGTTTGTCCTTGAGTTGAAACTGCTATTCCTATTTGCCTATGTCCAGAAAACATGAAAAAATACTTTTAATCATTTTTAGTTTTGCTTTTTGTGTCCAGGATAGGATATTTGTAAAAATTTACAATTTCATAATTTCTAATGGTTCAGGCCCAGTTATCTTCGTGCAAAGTACGAATAACCACAATGTCAGTAGTATTTTTTTTTTGTATGTCAATGCATTTCAAATTAGTTTTTATAATTTCAATATCTTACGTACTATTCGAAAAAATAGGCTTCATATTTAAAAAAATTGATCATTTTTAGTGTTCTATTTAAGTGGCTATATTTTATAGCAGCTAAAAACACTGCCTAGCGCCTTGCAAAGGCCTGAAAAAAGGCTTGAAAACTTTTGTTGTCCATAGTTCGTAGTGAGATGTTTTTAGAGACAGAAAGCACACCAAAAGTTATCTGTATCTCTGCCCAAAGAGCCTGGATCCGGAAAAAATTCCGGATCCGGAAACTCCCGGACCGATTATGAACATTCCTTAACTTTTGATTCTTTCCCCATTTCGAAAAAAGCTACTTTGAAAGTATATCAAGAATAGGGTTTCCCATCGTGCCCAAAGAAATTTTCCGGAAAACCGGACCGCCTGTCGGAAATTCAAGAAAACCTCTGAGGCGACTTTTTAAAACGAAAAAAAGTTCAAAACGAACATACGAATAAAGGCCTTGCAAAATAAGCATAGGTTGGTAAGTAAATGTCCGGTCTCGAACATATTTGGGCCGGGATCTGGTTTTTTTAATTTGCAGTTTTTTGCAATTTATTTTTGCACAATCATATTCAACTTCACAAAGGGAGCAACTTTGTGTTGTCAGTATCCAGATCCGAGGTCATTAAGAGCCTCAAATCCGGGATTGAATATTAGGTCGAATTTCTTGACGAAGCGAATATTTTTAAAATCCTAATTTAGGGGGGCCTTCTGTGGGTTGTCTGTTGGGTTATCGCATCAAGTTATAAAATAGTACCTATAGAGTTAGCTTACTAATAAGTAGATTTTTTAAAAATGAATTTAGTTTAGAATTGATTGAGTTTTGGCATAAAAACTAGAAAATGGAAAAGTGTTTTTTTTTCTCCGCTCCTGGTGAACTCACAGATTTCAACTTGAGTTCATAAGAAGAGCTTAAAAAGCTTGACAATACATTATAAAAAGTCCTTCTCAAGTGTTTCATATTTTTTCAGAAATCCAAAAACTGATTTTTGGGCATTTTTTAAATTTTTTGAATTTGTTAATATGTTGTTCCCAATTGGGAGACTAATGCAAATGTTAAGTAATATTTAAATTGGATGACAAACAAAAAGGTTTATTTGTAAGCATTATTCTAAGTCCATTGCTACATATATATATAGCATAAGAGTTGGCTATATGTTAGTTCTTTTTGCTCCCTAGGGGGTGCTCTAACTTATTAATCTAATGTAACCTCTAGGTAGGGGGGGGGATAATCATCAAGTTCAAAATTTCACAACGCCCATTTGGGATATGATTAACACTATAAATACAAGAACTTTGACACCAAAATTAACTCTGTATCTTGAAAATAACCCCCCACCCCTTGAAAATGAAAAAAAGAACCAAAAAATGGCCTTTTCTGCAAATTCCGCCTGGAATGCATATGCTATTCTTACTGTTTGCCTATATAGTGTTGAAACAATGCTTTCAAACCCATTTGATATTTAATAAACACTAATAATAGAACTACTGTTACACCTCAAAGGGACTCTGTATCTTGAAAATAATCCTTCATCCCTCTTTAAAATAGAAAAAGAACACAAAATGAGCGTTTTTTAAGCTGTTCAGCCCTCAGTTTGCCAAGACTAAAACACTGAACTCATTTGCATTTTTTTTATTTCAAATACAAAACAGTTTAATCATCACATAGACACATAGACATGGAAAGAACTTGAACTTTGAACTTGAACAGTTTTAAGTAGCATCTTATATTTCTCTTAGCCTTTCAAGACTTTCTTGGAATTTTGCATATTCCAGTGTGGTTCGGTCACTCCTCTTGCCTAGGTACGCCATGAGAGCATCTCCAAACTCCTGTGCTGTTTTCATCCTCCTCTTCCCACTGGGCAGTGTCACCTGGATTCTGAAGATAGGATCGACTTTAGGCAGAAGTGTGGTGCTTTCTCTGGCAAACTGAACCTCAACCTTCATTCTCTGCTGCTTTGCATTGTTGTTCAGACTTTCATCCACAAGGAACTTTTCAACTTCTCCACTGTCAGTGAAGGGGCCACCAAAGGATTTCAGTGTGTCCAGCATGTTTAATCTCCTCCTCTCCTTTCTTTGCGCCATTTCCTGCTTTTCTTCTGCCCCTCTCTCAAATTTTTCCTTCATGCGTTCAGTCCAGTTGAGCTCGACCTCTCTTTTCGCCTGGGCTGCTGCCTTGAATCCTCTGAAGGATGGAACCTGTCCATTCCTCAGCTCCTGGCTCTTTTGTAAAATGATTGACCTACTCACTGCATTCAGTGTGCCTAGCTTCTTCAGTCTGTAATCCACTTTGCCACATTGTCTCTCCATTCCAATGTTGTGCACAGGGGTGCCATCAATGTTACTAGCCTGTTCACTGACAGGGTAGTCCATTGGGAAGGTCTCCTCATCTATCCCATAGTCCCTCCTCTGCCTGGCCAGGACAGTCTTCAGATGGGGTAGCATGAGATCTGTCAGCTTCTTCACTTCATCCAAGTGTTCGGCAGCCACGTCTGACACTGAGTTCAGGACCTCTTCCGTGTAAGTCTTCTTTACGCTACTGAAAAGCTTGTCAGACACTACAGGATACTCAGGTGTTGTGAACGTTGTGTAGTTGTCGCTGATTGGCTGCCCCAAGCCTGTATGCAGTCCTTTGTAGAACTCCCTGAGCTGAGTATGGGTAGCATCTTTCTCTATGGTTCTGGCATAGAAGGGCTCCACCAAGTGTACACCCAGGCAGGCGAACGCCACAAGGACCACTTTGAGATAGGGAAGCTCCATCACTTCTCTGACGAGGCAGGCCAGGCGGTTGTTTATGTGAGGGTTCTGGCTCAGGAACTCTGTCAGATGGTTAAAGTGGTATATTAGGACTGCTGCTGCCCTGGAGAGACATCCAAACCTGCTGTCTTTGTAGGAAAACAGCACACTGGATACCTGCCTTTGCTCAAGGAAGAGGAGGAATTCCCTGTAGCGGTTCCAGGGTTTGTGGGAATACTCAGGAGCCACCAACTTGAGGCACATGTCCAGTGCCTGTCCAGCCACACTGGCATTCTTGCTGTCTACATCCAGGTCCACCATGAAACTCTGTAGCACTTGCTCCATCTTCATATCGGCCTCCACCAACCGCATCACTTTATTCATGGCACTGCTGAAGCCCAGTGTAGTGTGGGTGCCACAAAAGATCTGCCCTGCTGGTGTTTCCAGGTTGTACATCTCTGCCAACAGTTTTGAAAAGCCTTTGTTGTGCTCTGTGCTGTCAGTCATATGTGCATCTACAAGTTTATAAACATCCTCCACACTGACTCCTCTGACCGACGCCAGTATTTCGAACCCCATATCCACTTGCATTGCTATGTCCTCAGTGGCGTTGTCCCAGCATTGCTAAATGAGCATTGATTCATTATGTAAATGTACATTATCACATTAGAACATTGCAGCATCTGACAGGTGAACCAAAGTGTTATCTTAAGAATGATGAAAGGGAGAAAAAAAGGGGCAAAAATCATGTCCGATTTAGTTTTTTGAGTGGGGTGGGGGGTTTATTTCATGATAGGTACCAACTTCCAATACAAAATATCTCTCAAATGACCCAATGCACCATCACTGAAGTGGGCGTAATCATTTTCCATTTTTTTCATTTTTAGGCCATTTATCCCCCCCCCCCCCCTACCTAGGGAGACTTTTTTACTGCATAAGTGGTTTTAAATTATGAAATGCAAATGAAGCCCTCGCAAAAAAAATATCCGACACCATATGACGTCATAAATTAACACCACGGTTCACCCCAGGTCTATACTAGGTCTGGGCATACAAAAACAAATATGTAATCCTAGCAGTATACTACCCAATGACGTCACTGGAGAACGAATATATATTTATATATTTATATTTTCATATATAATTATTTTATTAATTTATTTAAACACACACCACATATATATATATATATACAATTTATTTATAGATAGATAGAGAGATGATTGATACTAATATACATTAGGGGTTTTATAGAAACCTAATATTAGATATCAAAATTTATCCCCTCGGAAAAGTTGCTCATAAGAAACTAAATGATCGCAGAAAATGGATTTTGGTTTGACCCCCCCCCCTTACCCCCCCCCCCCCAAATTGTGTTCAAAGGTTTCGGTTATGAAACAAAACTTTTTTGTTATTACTTCCTTTGAAACATTATTTTTAAAATTTTAGCTATGATCAATTTATGACTTTGCTATTTTTTGCAAATTTTCGTAAAATAATATTAGTGCCAATAATGAACATAAGTGCTGACGCACCAACAATTTTTTAAAAACGCGACTCCTACTACGGTTCTTTTAATAGTTTCAAGAAGAAAAAGAAAAAGAGGTTACTCGTGTTGATGTTTTTAAGTATTTTTTAAATACGTTTGCTTTTCACATATTAATTTTCATACATAACTCCTTCACATTGTTGAGAATATAACTCTATGACGTTGATTATATCCATAAACTTTCGTTCATCCCTAAATTCAAGCTTTGCTTACAGGTCTCCAGGAGCATTACAGGGCAAAATATCTTACCAAACCACTTTCTTGATTTAAAAACTGTTTGGTGCGTCAGCACCTATGTCATTTATTGGCACTAAATACTATTTGACAAAAATTTGCAAAAAAATAACAAATCATAAATTGATCATAGCTAAATTTTGTTTTCAACTCATTTTTTTCAAAATAAGTATAACAAACAAAGTTTTTGCTTATAACGAAACCTTCAACGCAATTTTGGGGGGGTAAGGGTGGTTCAAACCAAAATCCATTTTCTACATCTTTTAGTTCCTTAGGACGCAACTTTCGTGGGGGGAAATTTGATATCTTACTTTAGTTTTCTATAATACCCCCTAATATATATATAACCGTTCTCCAGTGACGACATTGAGTAGTATTATCGTCAATTATCTCATGATCTTTTATTTTATTTATGTAAGCAACATATGGCCCTGGACATATATTAAGCCTTCAAGCATTGTGGCCGAGTATTTATTGAAAATTTTTATATAAATAAGAAATTGATGAAAGGTCACCATGTTTATGATCCCCGGCCATGAACATGATGAATTGACGGAAGGGCACCATGATAATACATTAAACATATAAATACTATCACTGATGACATATTTCTCTTCATTATACTAAAATGGCGATTATACAGATATTGTTATGACTCTTATTACAAGACTTGTTTGACATTTGAATCATTGATCATCTTTTTTGAGTCCCACTTTTAAAATCATTTAACTAATATAATTCTATATTTCTGTAGTTATTTACCTTTTATTATTGTTCTACTCACACCGTGTGCGAAAGAAAAGGAAAAGTACTCGGTCCTGTGTTAATGTTATATCAATCTCTCTTTGTATCTTTGTTTTCAAACATGGGCGTCTGTCTCTCTGTCATGGTAGCTTTGTTATGCCATTACCTCTTCATTCTTTCCTCTTTTTTTATATATCTGACCACTAGAGGCATGAATTCAAGGAGCGAATGTCTTTGTTTTATTTCTTTTAGTTATAGCATATACTCTCATCCCTATGGTACAATAACCATCCCCCTTTTCTCACAGGAGACACAGCTGAATGCGCTCCGAATATAAGAAAGATAGGGAGAAGCTCTATGATAAAAATATTTGACACATGTACTCATGATACGCTACATCATGAAAATGGTTTCCAGTGCAAAGTTGGAATGTTGATTTTGCCTCCAAACTGGAAGAAGGTTTACCCCCTAACATAACTTTATTATCTTGGATATTTTGGGTCATTAATGTCGCAACAAGTATTATGTATTGATGTTAGTGGTCTATCTATAAATGCTATATTGTTAAGGCATATAATACGGCTTCAAACTATATGGGGAGGTCTTATATAATTACAACCTTTTATAAGTAAATATTAAAGAAAAAATGTAACTTATTTATTGTTATGATATTTTTTTTTTTTTTTTTTTTAATGGCAAAGGTCTTTATTCTATTCATATAATATAATATAAATAAAAATAGATATAAAAAGGGGGAGATTTGTGTTTGGTAAAAACATAAATAAACATTATAGTTTAAAATTAATATACCCCGTAAGACCTTAAAATTCTATTGACATATAAATCTAAAAACGTAGTAAAAGAAAAACACAATAAATAATTTTCTAATAGTAAAAACTAAGATTCTTTTTTAATTTCTTATATTTTTTTATAATCATTCTAATGGCTTTGGCGTAGTGCTGAGAAGTTGACGGGAAGTATTTGACGAGTACGGACGCGTTATCCCAAGATCCTCCACCGAGAGTCGGAATCTTTAGAGCAAAAGCTGTGTACCGAGCTGCCGCTGATATTAGGATTGCTCGGAGCTTGCTGCTTTCGATGATCTCTTCTCCAGTTAGCTTCAGGGATATATAAGCTTTGCAATTACTTATGGCAGCCCTGATTGCACTTTCTTCGTTGGTCAAGTTCGATCTCAACGGAAAACCGAATAAGACGTATGCTCCCAAAAATTCCACCTCGAAGTCCACAATGTTCGATGCATTTAAAAGTACGAATTCCTTTAGGATTTTCAAAGCAGGGCAGTCGTAAAACGCGTGCTTAATATCGTTGTATAGTCGTCCACAATCTTTGCAATGGTTTTTAAAACTGATTAAGTTTGCAGATATTTGCAGTTGAGAAGTAAACTTCTTGCCATCATTTATTCCTCTCAAGGAATGTAAGATCCTCTTCTCCCACACTTTAGGGAGATCAAAAATTTCATTGATTTTTGGGAGGCATTCAAAGCCTCGTTTGATACTTTGTCTTTTTGAGGAAATTTTACACACCAAGGAGCCAGAGGAATATGGTTTTTTGCTCCCCTCTGAAGTGGAAAATAAAATCTTCCGGATACAAAAACAGACTGCTTCGATATATCAGAATATATAAGCGAGCTTTCTTCGAAGGCAATCTCCTCTAACTTTTCAGGCTGATAAGGAAGGTTTTTGAAGAAATATTTTTTCTCCAAATTTTGGCGGATTATATCGATTGTTGAATTAGAATCAAAATGGGGTTGTTTTTTCCATATTATCCTTTGGACAGCTGCCCAATCCATTGAATGCTTGGCAATATACTTGTTGGACAGTTCGCTACCAAACATTAGTCGAGTGAATATAATAGAATCTGTCACATAACCCCGCCATTCTTTTGGTGGCTTTGAATACGCATCTCTTAGAACTTTTGTATAAATCTTTGGTAATATGTTCCGAAGCAACACCAGTCCTCCTCCTAGCTCAGATCTTTTTCTTTGTAAAGTGGGCAAATATCTATGATCAAAAAGCAATTTTGCCATTGGCTTTCTTCTTCCAGGAGGCGCTCACCAACAGTTGGCAGGGCACTTGCAACATATATCATTTGCGATATTAGTTTGCAATTATATAAATCCACTCGTTTTTGTAAGTTGAAGCCTCTCCATGCTTGAACCCACTTGACTGCTTGCGCATTGAGCCTCAGAAAATTGGATATAGAAGGCTGTCCACATTCCCATTCTATGCCCAAAATATTGACAGATTTCGAAACTTTGCAGCCTCCCACAAAAGGCAAAATGGGAGTCCATAAACCAATAGGGAGAATAGTTGTCTTTTCCAAATTGATTTCCAGCCCCGAAATTTTCTTAAATTTCTTAAAAAAAGACAAGACAACTTCAATCCTTTTTATAATTTGTTCCTCGGAGTTAGCTTCCACCATTAGCGTCACATCATCAGCGAAGAGATCTATAATATGTTTTTCCCTACCAAGCATAACACCGAATCCTCCATATTTGCGTTTCAAGACCATACTCAATTCCTCCATCGCTGCCACAAAAAGCAAAGGGGAAACCGGACATCCCTGTCTGCAGCTTCTGCCAAGGGAAATCGGACCGCTGCGTAATCCGTCGATAGTTATTGTTGATGTGCCATTAAATAAAAGAGCCCGAATCGGATTAAAAAAATTCCTGGGCAGAAACTTTCTTACGGCTTTAAGAATAAAACTATGAGAAATAAAATCGAAAGCTTTACTAAAATCTATGGCTACTATGGCACCATATTTTCCTCTAGTTTTAGTGGAGTCAATCACTGCAGAAATATTTCGTGATATATCGGCAATGTTACGCCCTCTTAGGAATCCTTTTTGCTCAGGACCTAATACTCCATTCAGTATTGGTTCTATTTGCTTAGCCAGCACTCCCGCTAAAATTCGATATGATTCATTAAGAATTGTCAATGGTCTCCAGTGGTTTATGGACGTTCCATCTCCCTTTTTAGGAATAAGGGAGATCCGCCCTTGAGTTAGAATGGGTGGAAGAGATCCTCTTTTTTCCATACATGAACCAAATTGAACTAAGTAAGGGATGATCTCCTCAGTACAAAGGGTAAATATTTTCCCTCTAATACCATCAGGCCCACTTGCCTTATCATCTCTGTAATTCTTTTTTATATACTCATGCACACTATCATAAGTAAAGATAGAAGGTGTAATATTTTTTCGAGGTCGAGGAAATCCTTTCTGCAGCCTCCAAGGACTTTTTGATAAGTGCAATGGAAAAGTTGAAGAATAGTTTCCGGATCAGTTATGATCTCTCCATTTTGTTTAATCTTCGTCAGTTTTTTCTCATAAGAATATTTACATTGAGAAAGATTTCTAAGTCTTTGATGAGGGTTTCTTTCAACTCTAACCTTCCTTC
>CP045900.1:4724859-4757581 GCA_013387185.1 Caligus rogercresseyi
TTTTTACACAGTATTGTAGTTTTGTACAGTTTTAATGAAGTATTTTTGTTTTGAGTGGTTGTGGTGAGAGGTTGCGTGTTTCAGACCTGCAAAAGCCAGAAAAATTAGAGATTACTTATCACTTAGCAATTTCACCGAGTTTATTTAGATTTAAATTGATAAACGTCATGTAAAATTACAAAATAGTTGTTTGCATGTCATTTAGCCTTTATAAATGAATCAACTCCATAAAAGTCGTTGTAGCCACTTTTTTACACAGAATCACATGTTTAATTGATTGTTTTTTCAATTAGAGGTGTAGTTTGGTTTTGTACAGTTAATGAAGTATTTGTGTGTGTTGAGGTGGTTGTGGTGACGAGGTTGCGTGTTCAGACTTGCAACAGCCAGAAAAAATAGAGATTACTACTCATTTAAGCCATTTCACGAGTTTATTTAAATTAAAATTGACAAAAAGTCATGTAAAATTACAAAATTCGTGAGTTGCATGTCAATTTGCAATTATAAATCAATCAACTCCATTAAGCATCGTTGTAGCCACTTTTACACAGAATCACATGTTTAAGTGATTGTTTTCACAATTTGGAGTGTGTACTTGTAGGTTTTGTACAGTTTTAATGAAGTATTTATTGTGTTGAGTGGTTGTGTTGAGAGGTTGCGTGTTTCAGACTTGCAAAAGCCAGAAAAAATAGAGATTACTTCTAATTTAAGAAATTTCACGAGTTTATTTAGATTAAAATTGATAATAAGTCATGTAAAAATACAAATTAGTTGTATTGCATGTTCAATTAGCAATTTATAAATCAATCAACTCCATAAAGCATCGTTTGTAGCCACTTTTTACACAGAATCACATGTTTAAGTGATTGTTTGTCACAATTTGGAGTGTGTACTTGTAGTTTTGTACAGTTTTAATGAATATTTGTTATGTTGAGGTGGTTGTGGTGAGTGGTTGCGTGTTTCAGACTTGCAAAGCCAGAAAAAATAGAGATTACTTCTCATTTAAGCAATTTCACGAGTTTATTTAGATTAAAATTGATAATAAGTCATGTAAAATTACAAAATTAGTTGTGTTGCATGTCAATTAGCGTTTTAAAAATCAATCAACTCCATAAAGTGTCGTTTGTAGCCATTTTTACACAGAATCACATGTTTAAGTGATTGTTTGTCACAATTTGGAGTGTGTACTTGTAGTTTGTACAGCTTTAATGGAGTATTTGTTTGTTGAGGTGGTTTTGGTGAGAGGTTGCGTGTTTCAGACTTGCAAAAGCCAGAAAAATAGAGATTACTTCTCATTTAAGCAATTTCACGAGTTTATTTAGATTAAAATTGATAATAAGTCATGTAAAATTACAAAATTAGTGTGTGCATGTCAATTAGCGTTTTAAAAATCAATCAACTCCATAAAGTGTCGTTTGTAGCCACTTTTTACACAGAATCACATGTTTAAGTGATGTTTGTCACAATTGGAGTGTGTACTTGTGGTTTTATTAGCTTCAATGGAGTATTTGTTTGTTTGAGGGGGTTGTGGTGAGAGGTTGCGTGTTTCAGACCTGCAAAAGCCAGAAAAATAGAGATTACTTCTCATTTAAGCAATTTCACGAGTTTATTTAGATTAAAATTGATAATAAGTCATGTAAATTACAAAATTAGTGGTGTTGCATGTCAATTAGCGTTTTAAAAATCTATCAACTCCATAAAGTGTCGTTTGTAGCCACTTTTTACACAGAATCACATGTTTAAGTGATTGTTGGTCACAATTTGGAGTGTGTACTTTGTGGTTTTATGCTTCAATGGAGTATTTGTGTGTTGAGGTGGTTGTGGTGAGAGGTTGCGTGTTTCAGACTTGCAAAAGCCAGAAAAAATAGAGATTACTTCTCATTTAAGCAATTTCACGAGTTTATTTAGATTAAAATTGATAATAAGTCATGTAAAATTACAAAATTAGTTGTATTGCATGTCAATTAGCGTTTTTAAATCAATCAACTCCATAAAGCATCGTTTGTAGCCACTTTTTACACAGAATCACATGTTAAGTGATTGTTTGTCACAATTTGGAGTGTGTTTTGTAGTTTTGTACAGTTTTAATGAAGTATTTACTTGTGTTGAGGTGGTTTTGGTGAGAGTTTGCGTGTTTCAGACTTGCAAAAGCCAGAAAAATAAAAATTACTTCTCATTTAAGCAATTTCACGAGTTTATTTAGATTAAAATTGATAATAAGTCATGTAAAATGACAAAATTAGTTGAATTGCATGTTAATTGCGTGTTATAAATCAATCAACTCCATAAATCATCGTTTGTAGCCACTTTTTACACAGAATCATATGTTTAGTGATTGTTTTCACAATTTAGAGTGTGAACTTGTAGTTTTGTACAGTTTTAATGAAGTATTTACTTTTGTTGAGGTGGTTGTGGTGAGAGGTTGCGTGTTTCATACTTCCAAAGCCAGAAAAATAGAGATTACTTCTCATTTAAGCAATTTCATGAGTTTATTTAGATTAAAATTGATAATAAGTCATGTAAAATTACAAAATTGTTGTGTTGCATGTCAATTAGCGTTTTAAAAATCAATCATCTCCAAAAAGTGTCGTTTGTAGCCACTTTTTACACAGAATCACATGTTTAAGTGTAGTTTGTCACAATTGGAGTCTCTACTTGTAGTGTGTACAGTTTAAATAAAGTATTTGTTTGTTTTGAGGTGGTTGTGGTGATAGGTTGCGTGTTTCATACTTGCAAAGCCAGAAAAATAGAGATTACTTCTCATTTAAGCAATTTCATGAGTTTATTTAGATTAAAATTGATAATAAGTCATGTAAAATTACAAAATTAGTTGTGTTGCATGTCAAATAGCGTTTTAAAAATCAATTTTATGTATTTCCTTGACTGTGATAAGACGTGTTGTCATTGCTCTGTATTAATGGTTACATACCTATTAGTATAGGGAGTTTGGCTGCAGTGTTTGTGTTCGTCAGTGTGAAGGAGTGCTTTGAGTCTTCGATTGAATTGTTTTTTTGCCCTTATAGTGGGATATAAGGGCTATAATTCGCAAATCTTCGAGGAGCAGGACTTTCTACGTCATCTCTTTGCATTGGGACGGAGTGACGTGTCTTCTCTGTTTGGTGTTTTCCCTGACTTCTTCTTCTTTCTTTATTGAAAGAAAATGCTTAGTCTTGATCCACCGCATGACAGACCTCCTGATCAACAGGGTCAAGAACTTGATGGAGTGAGTAGCCGGCCGGCCGGTGGCAAAGCTAACGAGGAGGGAAGCTTGACTTCAGGAAAAAAAGGTGAGGGGAGAAGTGTAAGAGGAGAAGAGCACAAAAAAAGAAAAACGTTCGATGATGACAATATGAATAACTCTGAGGGTGTGGGTTATTTTTCTTGTAATTATTTAAAAGCATTGAAGAAAAATTTGGAAACAAGAGCAGTGAAACAATGTATAAAAATAGATTTAAACTCACCAGAGGGTAATCAATATCCCAATAAACCCTCTATTATAGAGGTAGAGGACACTATTTTTAGGATACTTAAGATTGAACAGGGAGATATTCAGAGAATCCGCATTTGTCCCGGATATAAAAACATGATCCTTATAGAATTGAAGAAAGAAGTTGACATTGGGGTTACCTTTGCACATGTTGAAGATGATTTTGTTATTAGGAGTTCCAATGGGAATATGAAGGGAATTATGGGTTCAGTCAGGGGACTCAAGGCCCAAAGAAAAGATAAGGATGGTAATCCTATTATTTTTGAGAAAAAAATTACTGTGCATTCTCCACACGAGGACATCACAGATGACGATATCAATAGAGCTCTGAAGGAATATGGAGAAGTGACTGGTCCTGTTAAAGAATGTACCTTCAAAGAAGGCAGGCTTAAAGGTTTAATGAACGGGAACTACACAGTTAATGTTACTCCCAAGTGTGAGATACCTGGTTTCATTCCTATTAAGGGTCTAAGAACGAGGGTCTCCTACATGGGACAAAACAAGTTCTGTGCGCGATGTTTTCACTTTGGACATTTTGCTAAGGAATGTTCGAATAAGTCCATGAAGTGGCGGGAATATCTGGACACTATAAAAAGTAATGAACCCAATTCGCCTTCAACAGAAAATGTTAATTCTATACCTGATCTAGTTGTGCTAGAAAATTGTGATTCGCCCTCTCCTAGCTCAGGAAGTAATGTTGGTCCTGATGTAGGTAAAAGCATCCAAAATACGGCATGTCATGAGCCACACCTAGGTTCTCCTCAAGATGAAATTGAAGTTCTAGCTACGGAACATGTAACTATTCCAATGACGACAGTTGGAGAATCAGAAATTGGCAACCTTCAGGATCAAACGAATATTTCAGATCCAACCATTATTGAAATTGAAAAAAATGCTCACAAAAACACATTGCCGGTGTGAAAGAGGTTACTGCTGAAAATAACAAAAAACTTAAAAGATTAGCTAAGACTCATACATTGGAGGATGTCGTTCTACCTCATCGGACTAGATCTGGGTCAATCCCGAAGAGAACAGCCGTAGATTTGGAACTATCGCCCGATAAAAGGACTCCCTCAAAAGTCTACAGAAATGATGATTAGTTCGTGTGTTTTCGTTTTTGTTTCTTCTTCTTCTTTCCAATGATTAGAGGTGATAATATGATCTCTTTGACGTCTACTGACCTCTGTGTTGAGGAAGGGGTGTCGGAGGATATGAAGAGAAATATGGGTATGAAAAGGGTAGTTTCTCTCAACTCAAGAGGTGGAAGAGAGCGTAAATCTAGGCATGCCATGATGAAAAAAGTCTTAAAGTTTAATCCTGATATCATCTGCTTACAAGATGTACGATCTTTAATCTCGTCATCCTGCATTCGGTCTTGTAGTTATTGTGTCCCTCCCGGGTATTCCTTTTATTTTACTGGATTTGGTAATCGTCGGGGTATACTCACATTCATATTAAAGTCCTATGGAGCATCAGAATGCATCAAAGAATATTCTTCTAAAAGTGAATGGCATTTGATTAGAGTCACTACAAGGCAAACAGAAGTTAATTTGATAAACGCATATGGACCGAATGTTAAGTCCTCAACATTCTACCAATCCATAATTAACAACATAAAATTAGATCCAAGACCAGTTTTGTTATTAGGGGATCTAAATGTTAGTCTGAATGCTAAAAAAGAATCCTACCCGAATTATTTCAGTCTTACGAAACTAATACGCCAACTAGGATTGGTAGATGTCGTTAAAAAGCTAGGGTCTGATCAGGAATACTCTTGGAGGATGAGAGATAAACAGTCAAGAATCGATCATGCTCTGATGACTCCTCAGTTGTCTTCTTGCACAAAAAGAGCCACTTATTCGTTTGTACCTTTTTCTGATCATAGGATGCTCAATCTAGAATTTTTTACTGCTACTGCAAAGAAAAGTTTTAGAATTCCATCCTGGGTTATTGAGTTAGACGAATATAAAATAAAACTGAAAGCAAGACTGCAAATGTATTTTGATTATTCTCTTTCCTGTAGTCGGCTTTATGGAATTTTTTGTAGAATCGTCCGAGATACCACTATAAGCTTCATGAAGAGCAAAAAAAAGATTATGAGGCAAATTCAGGATGACATTGAGTCTGTGATAAAAAAAGGAACGTTATTTTCTCGTCATTTAGTAACGGACGTCTCTAACAATTTGGCAATTGCTGAAGTTGCAGAAGAGGAAATGAGGTTAAAAGTAGAAGCTGAACAAAATTCACATTCACGTAGACAGTTTTTATGGCTTAAAAAAGAGGACTCAGCTAAGAGGATCAACAAATTAGTTGTCAATGATAAAATACTGACAGATTCTCATTCAATTCTTGGAGTGTTCTGTGAAAAATTTCGTAAAGTTTTTGAATATTCGAGGAGCTGTTTCCCTAAGCATAAGAAGATCATTTCTAGTTCTTTGTTTAGTCATGATACCATTTTAGATTATATAAAAAAGAATTTAAGGACAATAAAGCTTTTGGTCCAGACAATATAAAGGGGAAGATTTTTACCTTATGTTCAGAAGACATTGTCCCTTATCTTAGCAAACTTGGAGAAGAAATGGAGACTAAGGGTAGACTTCCTTCTGCGGTTACTCGTGGTAGGATCGTCTTAATTCCAAAAAAGGGTGATGGTTCTCGAACAAATCATTGGAGACCTTTGACAATTTTAAACGAGACTTATCGTATATTAGCAGGAGTCCTGGCTAAGCACATTGAGCCAATTTTAAACAGAAAGCTAAAAAATGAACAGAAGGGTTTTTTACGAAATAGACATATTTCAGATATTTCAAGAAATATCCAAGCTGCCATAGATTTGACTAGGGATAGGAAAACTTATGGAGCAATTATTGCAGTAGATTTTACAAAGGCTTTCGATTCTATTTATCACAATTTCATTTTACGAGCTGTTAGAAAGTATCTTCCCAGACGGTTTTTTAATCCTGTGAGAGCTCTGTTGTTCAATGGTTCTTCAACTCTTTGCATCGATGGAGTTCATAGTGGTGCTATTGTTTTGGGTAGAAGTTGTAGACAAGGGTGTCCGGCTTCTCCCCTTCTTTTCGCTGCAGCCATGGAACAGTTTTGCAGATCCCTCATTCGGAAGTATGGGGGCTTTGGCATTAGTTTTGGAGGGAAGAAACATTTGGTGGATTTTTATGCAGATGATGTGACTCTCATGGTGGAAGGCAATTCAAACGCCCAACTACATAAAAGGATTGAGATATTGCTCTCTTATTTTGGAAAATTCTCTAAAGCATCTGGATTAGAAATCAATGAAGAGAAGACTTCAATTCTGCCAATAGGTCTTTGGTCCCCAATGAAATGTACTCAAATCTGTGGGTGTTGTGTGGTTGACAAAGTCAATATATTGGGCATTGATTGGCAGAGGGATGGACCATCTGTCTCTAATTATGAGCAGCGGTTCTCGAAAGTTAGAAAATGGTGCAAATCCTGGAGAAATCTCAATTTACAAAAAAGGATACTCCTATACAACACCCAGCTAATCCCTCAAATTTTATACGTGGCAACTGCAATACCTTCAGTAGCTGAAAAAGCGATTAAAGAGGAACAAAATTGGCTAAGGCTATTATTCAGTCAGAGCTATCTTCCGGCGCTGAAGCGGCCTCGCGCTCAGTTGGGCGGAGGGTTATCCTTGCTAGAAGTTATTTTACCGAAAATATATATAAAAGTTTTTAAGGACATTTTGTACAAACCCAATGTAGAGTGGAGAAATTTTATATGTCAGTCCAGTATTTTTAAACACCTAATGTTCGGCACTACTCTATCAAATGACTCAGTAGACCGAGTATCAAAGGAATGGGGGGCAGCTCAGAGAATTGTCTGGTCGTTAACACCTTGTTTTGATTCGAGCGGGATCATCGACATTATTCGTCAAAACTTCCAAAAGGCGCCCTTTTTTACAAACCTACCATGTCCGGATAGACTTGAAAAGACTGCCATTAGTGAAAGTGTGTTTACACTGCATGACCTGAAGAGAGACTCCATCTTCCATACTGGAAAGTTTGTTTTTCCTTTGAATAGATCTGCTGCCCATCATCTTCCTTTAACTCCTTGGTGTTTCAAATTAGTAACCAAAACAGATGAATGTCTTGATGCTCGGGCGATCCTAAATAACTTTAAAAAAGTCCTTCTTCTTCCTTCCTCATGGGATAAGGTGATTATGCGATCTCTGGTGGGTTTATTTGACAGTAGAACATTCACTTCTCAGTTCCAGATCTCTGCTGGACTGCTTCGATTTTTTCGCCCCTGCAAGGACTGCGGGAAAACTTATAATGACAGTGTTCACGCTTTTAGTGACTGTCCAGTTTTAGCTTTATTAAAATCTTTTATTATATTGAATCAGGATTTTATCAAAAATTTTAGGCCCAGCTTCCTTAATGGATTTTTACTTTTTGGTTTGCAACCATACACTAGGCCCATCTCAGTCGAAGGCAAAGCTATAAATGCTTCAATTTCTAACTGTAAGGCCTATATTGCCAAAAATTTGACAAGCTACACGCCAGTAAATGTTGACCATCTGAGGGCAATTTTTATTTTCGCTGCTGCGAGGTATTGTGCTCTTCGCTTACGAATCCCCAAAACCCAGGACAGTTCATGGAATTATGCATTTGAAGTTACTAAGTTCTACCCTTCTCAATCTGCACGACATCTCCATACTTTGAAAAAGGTGCTACGATTTTACAAAAAAAATCTACTCCAAGGACAATGAAAACCGCAAGGAATTTTTTTTTTAATTGACCTTTAATATTTTGTTTCGCGTAATTTTATTCTTTGTTTTTTAGATATTATGTTAGTTATTTAGATTTGTATGTATTTGTAAAGATATTTTGGCCTTTTAGTAGAAAATTTATTATAAACTATAATGTTTATTGTTGTTGTAAAACTTAAAATTTTCTATCACTCTTTTAGTTGCTTTAATATGTTTTTTATGTGACTAATAAAGGCCTTGCTGCAGAGAAAAAAAAAAAAAAAATCAATAAATCCATAAAGCATCGTTGGTAGCCACTTTTTACACAGAATCACATGTTTAAGTGATTGTTTGTCACAATTTGGAGTGTGTACTTGTAGTTTTGTACAGTTTTAATGAAGTATTTATTGTGTTGAGGTGGTTGTGGTGAGAGGTTGCGTGTTTCAGACTTGCAAAAGCCAGAAAAATAGAGATTACTTCTCATTTAAGCAATTTCACGAGTTTATTTAGATTAAAATTGATAATAAGTCATGTAAAATTACAAAATTAGTTGTGTTGCATGTCAATTAGCGTTTTAAAATCAATCAACTCCATAAAGTCGTTTGTAGCCACTTTTTACACAGAATCACATGTTTAAGTGATTGTTTGTCACAATTTGGAGTGTGTACTTGTGGTTTTGTTCAGTTTAATGAAGTATTTGTTTGTTTTGAGGTGGTTGTGGTGAGAGGTTGCGTGTTTCAGACTTGCAAAAGCCAGAAAATAGAGATTACTTCTCATTTAAGCAATTTCACGAGTTTATTTAGATTAAAATTGATAATAAGTCATGTAAAATTACAAAATTAGTTGTGTTGCATGTCAATTAGCGTTTAAAAATCAATCAACTCCATAAAGTGTCGTTTGTAGCCACTTTTTACACAGAATCACATGTTTAAGTGATTGTTTGTCACAATTTGGAGTGTGTACTTGTGGTTTTGTTCAGTTTCAATGGAGTATTTGTTGTTTGAGGTGGTTGTGGTGAGAGGTTGCGTGTTTTAGACTTGCAAAAGCCAGAAAATAGAGATTTCTCTCATTTAAGCAATTTCACGAGTTTATTTAGATTAAAATTGATAATAAGTCATGTAAAATTACAAAATTAGTTGTGTTGCATGTCAATTAGCGTTTTAAAAATCAATCAACTCCATAAAGTGTCGTTTGTAGCCACTTTTTACACAGAATCACATGTTTAAGTGATTGTTTGTCACAATTTGGAGTGTGTACTTGTGGTTTTGTACAGTTTTAATGAAGTATTTGTGTTTTGAGGTGGTTGTGGTGAGAGGTTGCGTGTTTCAGACTTGCAAAAGCCAGAAAAATAGAGATTACTTCTCATTTAAGCAATTTCACGAGTTTATTTAGATTAAAATTGATAATAAGTCATGTAAAATTACAAAATTAGTTGTATTGCATGTCAATTAGCGTTTTATAAATCAATCAACTCCATAAAGCATCGTTTGTAGCCACTTTTTACACAGAATCACATGTTTAAGTGATTGTTTGTCACAATTTGGAGTGTGTACTTGTAGTTTTGTACAGTTTAATGAAGTATTTACTTGTGTTGAGGTGGTTGTGGTGAGAGGTTGCGTGTTTCAGACTTGCAAAAGCCAGAAAAATAGAGATTACTTCTCATTTAAGCAATTTCACGAGTTTATTTAGATTAAAATTGATAATAAGTCATGTAAAATTACAAAATTAGTTGTGTTGCATGTCAATTAGCGTTTTAAAAATCAATCAACTCCATAAAGTGTCGTTTGTAGCCACTTTTTACACAGAATCACATGTTTAAGTGATTGTTTGTCACAATTTGGAGTGTGTACTTGTGGTTTTGTACAGTTTAATGAAGTATTTTTGTTTTGAGGTGGTTGTGGTGAGAGGTTGCGTGTTTCAGACTTGCAAAAGCCAGAAAAATAGAGATTACTTCTCATTTAAGCAATTTCACGAGTTTATTTAGATTAAAATTGATAATAAGTCATGTAAAATTACAAAATTAGTTGTATTGCATGTCAATTAGCGTTTAAAAATCAATCAACTCCATAAAGCATCGTTTGTAGCCACTTTTTACACAGAATCACATGTTTAAGTGATTGTTTGTCACAATTTGGAGTGTGTACTTGTGGTTTTGTTCAGTTTTAATGGAGTATTTGTTTGTTTTGAGGTGGTTGTGGTGAGAGGTTGCGTGTTTCAGACTTGCAAAAGCCAGAAAAATAGAGATTACTTCTCATTTAAGCAATTTCACGAGTTTATTTAGATTAAAATTGATAATAAGTCATGTAAAATTACAAAATTAGTTGTATTGCATGTCAATTAGCGTTTTAAAATCAATCAACTCCATAAAGTGTCGTTTGTAGCCACTTTTTACACAGAATCACATGTTTAAGTGATTGTTTGTCACAATTTGGAGTGTGTACTTGTGGTTTTGTACAGTTTTAATGAAGTATTTGTTTGTTTTGAGGTGGTTGTGGTGAGAGGTTGCGTGTTTCAGACTTGCAAAAGCCAGAAAAATAGAGATTACTTCTCATTTAAGCAATTTCACGAGTTTATTTAGATTAAAATTGATAATAAGTCATGTAAAATTACAAAATTAGTTGTATTGCATGTCAATTAGCGTTTTAAAATCAATCAACTCCATAAAGTGTCGTTTGTAGCCACTTTTTACACAGAATCACATGTTTAAGTGATTGTTTGTCACAATTTGGAGTGTGTACTTGTGGTTTTGTACAGTTTTAATGAAGTATTTGTTTGTTTTGAGGTGGTTGTGGTGAGAGGTTGCGTGTTTCAGACTTGCAAAAGCCAGAAAAATAGAGATTACTTCTCATTTAAGCAATTTCACGAGTTTATTTAGATTAAAATTGATAATAAGTCATGTAAAATTACAAAATTAGTTGTATTGCATGTCAATTAGCGTTTTAAAATCAATCAACTCCATAAAGTGTCGTTTGTAGCCACTTTTTACACAGAATCACATGTTTAAGTGATTGTTTGTCACAATTTGGAGTGTGTACTTGTGGTTTTGTACAGTTTTAATGAAGTATTTGTTGTTTTGAGGTGGTTGTGGTGAGAGGTTGCGTGTTTCAGACTTGCAAAAGCCAGAAAAATAGAGATTACTTCTCATTTAAGCAATTTCACGAGTTTATTTAGATTAAAATTGATAATAAGTCATGTAAAATTACAAAATTAGTTGTATTGCATGTCAATTAGCGTTTTAAAAATCAATCAACTCCATAAAGTGTCGTTTGTAGCCACTTTTTACACAGAATCACATGTTTAAGTGATTGTTTGTCACAATTTGGAGTGTGTACTTGTGGTTTTGTACAGTTTAATGAAGTATTTGTTGTTTTGAGGTGGTTGTGGTGAGAGGTTGCGTGTTTCAGACTTGCAAAAGCCAGAAAAATAGAGATTACTTCTCATTTAAGCAATTTCACGAGTTTATTTAGATTAAAATTGATAATAAGTCATGTAAAATTACAAAATTAGTTGTATTGCATGTCAATTAGCGTTTTAAAAATCAATCAACTCCATAAAGTGTCGTTTGTAGCCACTTTTTACACAGAATCACATGTTTAAGTGATTGTTTGTCACAATTTGGAGTGTGTACTTGTGGTTTTGTACAGTTTTAATGAAGTATTTGTGTGTTTTGAGGTGGTTGTGGTGAGAGGTTGCGTGTTTCAGACTTGCAAAAGCCAGAAAAATAGAGATTACTTCTCATTTAAGCAATTTCACGAGTTTATTTAGATTAAAATTGATAATAAGTCATGTAAAATTACAAAATTAGTTGTATTGCATGTCAATTAGCGTTTTAAAAATCAATCAACTCCATAAAGTGTCGTTTGTAGCCACTTTTTACACAGAATCACATGTTTAAGTGATTGTTTGTCACAATTTGGAGTGTGTACTTGTGGTTTTGTACAGTTTTAATGAAGTATTTGTTGTTTTGAGGTGGTTGTGGTGAGAGGTTGCGTGTTTCAGACTTGCAAAAGCCAGAAAAATAGAGATTACTTCTCATTTAAGCAATTTCACGAGTTTATTTAGATTAAAATTGATAATAAGTCATGTAAAATTACAAAATTAGTTGTGTTGCATGTCAATTAGCGTTTTAAAATCAATCAACTCCATAAAGTGTCGTTTGTAGCCACTTTTTACACAGAATCACATGTTTAAGTGATTGTTTGTCACAATTTGGAGTGTGTACTTGTGGTTTTGTACAGTTTTAATGAAGTATTTGTTGTTTTGAGGTGGTTGTGGTGAGAGGTTGCGTGTTTCAGACTTGCAAAAGCCAGAAAAATAGAGATTACTTCTCATTTAAGCAATTTCACGAGTTTATTTAGATTAAAATTGATAATAAGTCATGTAAAATTACAAAATTAGTTGTATTGCATGTCAATTAGCGTTTTAAAATCAATCAACTCCATAAAGCATCGTTTGTAGCCACTTTTTACACAGAATCACATGTTTAAGTGATTGTTTGTCACAATTTGGAGTGTGTACTTGTGGTTTTGTACAGTTTTAATGAAGTATTTGTTGTTTTGAGGTGGTTGTGGTGAGAGGTTGCGTGTTTCAGACTTGCAAAAGCCAGAAAAATAGAGATTACTTCTCATTTAAGCAATTTCACGAGTTTATTTAGATTAAAATTGATAATAAGTCATGTAAAATTACAAAATTAGTTGTATTGCATGTCAATTAGCGTTTTAAAAATCAATCAACTCCATAAAGTGTCGTTTGTAGCCACTTTTTACACAGAATCACATGTTTAAGTGATTGTTTGTCACAATTTGGAGTGTGTACTTGTGGTTTTGTACAGTTTTAATGAAGTATTTGTTTGTTTTGAGGTGGTTGTGGTGAGAGGTTGCGTGTTTCAGACTTGCAAAAGCCAGAAAAATAGAGATTACTTCTCATTTAAGCAATTTCACGAGTTTATTTAGATTAAAATTGATAATAAGTCATGTAAAATTACAAAATTAGTTGTATTGCATGTCAATTAGCGTTTTAAAAATCAATCAACTCCATAAAGTGTCGTTTGTAGCCACTTTTTACACAGAATCACATGTTTAAGTGATTGTTTGTCACAATTTGGAGTGTGTACTTGTGGTTTTGTACAGTTTTAATGAAGTATTTGTTTGTTTTGAGGTGGTTGTGGTGAGAGGTTGCGTGTTTCAGACTTGCAAAAGCCAGAAAAATAGAGATTACTTCTCATTTAAGCAATTTCACGAGTTTATTTAGATTAAAATTGATAATAAGTCATGTAAAATTACAAAATTAGTTGTATTGCATGTCAATTAGCGTTTTATAAATCAATCAACTCCATAAAGTGTCGTTTGTAGCCACTTTTTACACAGAATCACATGTTTAAGTGATTGTTTGTCACAATTTGGAGTGTGTACTTGTGGTTTTGTACAGTTTTAATGAAGTATTTGTTTGTTTTGAGGTGGTTGTGGTGAGAGGTTGCGTGTTTCAGACTTGCAAAAGCCAGAAAAATAGAGATTACTTCTCATTTAAGCAATTTCACGAGTTTATTTAGATTAAAATTGATAATAAGTCATGTAAAATTACAAAATTAGTTGTATTGCATGTCAATTAGCGTTTTAAAATCAATCAACTCCATAAAGTGTCGTTTGTAGCCACTTTTTACACAGAATCACATGTTTAAGTGATTGTTTGTCACAATTTGGAGTGTGTACTTGTGGTTTTGTACAGTTTTAATGAAGTATTTACTTGTTTGAGGTGGTTGTGGTGAGAGGTTGCGTGTTTCAGACTTGCAAAAGCCAGAAAAATAGAGATTACTTCTCATTTAAGCAATTTCACGAGTTTATTTAGATTAAAATTGATAATAAGTCATGTAAAATTACAAAATTAGTTGTATTGCATGTCAATTAGCGTTTTAAAAATCAATCAACTCCATAAAGTGTCGTTTGTAGCCACTTTTTACACAGAATCACATGTTTAAGTGATTGTTTGTCACAATTTGGAGTGTGTACTTGTGGTTTTGTACAGTTTTAATGAAGTATTTGTGTGTTTTGAGGTGGTTGTGGTGAGAGGTTGCGTGTTTCAGACTTGCAAAAGCCAGAAAAATAGAGATTACTTCTCATTTAAGCAATTTCACGAGTTTATTTAGATTAAAATTGATAATAAGTCATGTAAAATTACAAAATTAGTTGTGTTGCATGTCAATTAGCGTTTTAAAAATCAATCAACTCCATAAAGTGTCGTTTGTAGCCACTTTTTACACAGAATCACATGTTTAAGTGATTGTTTGTCACAATTTGGAGTGTGTACTTGTGGTTTTGTACAGTTTTAATGAAGTATTTGTTTGTTTTGAGGTGGTTGTGGTGAGAGGTTGCGTGTTTCAGACTTGCAAAAGCCAGAAAAATAGAGATTACTTCTCATTTAAGCAATTTCACGAGTTTATTTAGATTAAAATTGATAATAAGTCATGTAAAATTACAAAATTAGTTGTATTGCATGTCAATTAGCGTTTTATAAATCAATCAACTCCATAAAGTGTCGTTTGTAGCCACTTTTTACACAGAATCACATGTTTAAGTGATTGTTTGTCACAATTTGGAGTGTGTACTTGTGGTTTTGTACAGTTTTAATGAAGTATTTGTGTTTTGAGGTGGTTGTGGTGAGAGGTTGCGTGTTTCAGACTTGCAAAAGCCAGAAAAATAGAGATTACTACTCATTTAAGCAATTTCACGAGTTTATTTAGATTAAAATTGATAATAAGTCATGTAAAATTACAAAATTAGTTGTATTGCATGTCAATTAGCGTTTTATAAAATCAATCAACTCCATAAAGTGTCGTTTGTAGCCACTTTTTACACAGAATCACATGTTTAAGTGATTGTTTGTCACAATTTGGAGTGTGTACTTGTGGTTTTGTACAGTTTTAATGAAGTATTTGTTGTTTTGAGGTGGTTGTGGTGAGAGGTTGCGTGTTTCAGACTTGCAAAAGCCAGAAAAATAGAGATTACTTCTCATTTAAGCAATTTCACGAGTTTATTTAGATTAAAATTGATAATAAGTCATGTAAAATTACAAAATTAGTTGTATTGCATGTCAATTAGCGTTTTAAAAATCAATCAACTCCATAAAGTGTCGTTTGTAGCCACTTTTTACACAGAATCACATGTTTAAGTGATTGTTTGTCACAATTTGGAGTGTGTACTTGTGGTTTTGTACAGTTTTAATGAAGTATTTGTTGTGTTTTGAGGTGGTTGTGGTGAGAGGTTGCGTGTTTCAGACTTGCAAAAGCCAGAAAAATAGAGATTACTACTCATTTAAGCAATTTCACGAGTTTATTTAGATTAAATTGATAATAAGTCATGTAAAATTACAAAATTAGTTGTATTGCATGTCAATTAGCGTTTTATAAATCAATCAACTCCATAAAGTGTCGTTTGTAGCCACTTTTTACACAGAATCACATGTTTAAGTGATTGTTTGTCACAATTTGGAGTGTGTACTTGTGGTTTTGTTCAGTTTAATGAAGTATTTTTTGTTTTGAGGTGGTTGTGGTGAGAGGTTGCGTGTTTCAGACTTGCAACAGCCAGAAAAATAGAGATTACTACTCATTTAAGCAATTTCACGAGTTTATTTAGATTAAAATTGATAATAAGTCATGTAAAATTACAAAATTAGTTGTATTGCATGTCAATTAGCGTTTTATAAATCAATCAACTCCATAAAGCATCGTTTGTAGCCACTTTTTACACAGAATCACATGTTTAAGTGATTGTTTGTCACAATTTGGAGTGTGTACTTGTGGTTTTGTTCAGTTTAATGAAGTATTTTGTGTTTTGAGGTGGTTGTGGTGAGAGGTTGCGTGTTTCAGACTTGCAACAGCCAGAAAAATAGAGATTACTACTCATTTAAGCAATTTCACGAGTTTATTTAGATTAAAATTGATAATAAGTCATGTAAAATTACAAAATTAGTTGTATTGCATGTCAATTAGCGTTTTATAAATCAATCAACTCCATAAAGTATCGTTTGTAGCCACTTTTTACACAGAATCACATGTTTAAGTGATTGTTTGTCACAATTTGGAGTGTGTATTTGTGGTTTTGTTCAGTTTTAATGAAGTATTTGTTGTTTTGAGGTGGTTGTGGTGAGAGGTTGCGTGTTTCAGACTTGCAACAGCCAAAAAATAGAGATTACTACTCATTTAAGCAATTTCACGAGTTTATTTAGATTAAAATTGATAATAAGTCATGTAAAATTACAAAATTAGTTGTATTGCATGTCAATTAGCGTTTTATAAATCAATCAACTCCATAAAGCATCGTTTGTAGCCACTTTTTACACAGAATCACATGTTTAAGTGATTGTTTGTCACAATTTGGAGTGTGAACTTGTGGTTTTGTACAGTTTTAATGAAGTATTTGTTTGTTTTTAGGTGGTTGTGGTGAGAGGTTGCGTGTTTCAGACTTGCAACAGCCAGAAAAATAGAGATTACTACTATTTAAGCAATTTCACGAGTTTATTTAGATTAAAATTGATAAGTCATGTAAAATTACAAAATTAGTTGTATTGCATGTCAATTAGCGTTTTAAAAATCAATCAACTCCATAAAGTCGTTTGTAGCCACTTTTTACACAAAATCACATGTTTAAGTGATTGTTTGTCACAATTTGGAGTGTGTACTTGTAGTTTTGTACAGTTTTAATGAAGTATTTGTTTGTTTTGAGGTGGTTGTGGTGAGAGGTTGCGTGTTTCAGACTTGCAACAGCCAAAAAATAGAAATTACTACTCATTTAAGCAATTTCACGAGTTAATTTAAATTTAAATTGATAACACTGGCCAACAGCCAAATTTAGGTCGGACTAATTTTCCATAATTCTTATAGAGTTTTATCCACTGATTCCGAATATGGTATTCATTTTTCAAAGTTAGTGATAAATTCAGAGCAAAATGGATTTCAATTTTTTTAGCATTTTTTAGATTCAGAGCCATTTTTGGCATACAAGGACTGAAGTATAGAAAAAATAAAAAGCAATTATTTGATAGAGCTTAGATCAAAGTACTCATTCCAATTTTTAATTCGTCTCTGGCACATTTAAACTTTAAAATATATGTCATTTTGTACGAAAAATGAAGGGTTTTTCTTAGAGACTCACTGATCCTCACTGTTCCTCACTCACAGGTCTTACATGATTAAAAATTCATATGAATATGAAGAAAAAATATCAAGCTTTAATTTGATATGCTTAATGTTCCATAAAATGCCTTATTTTAATCAAAATTAGCAAATGAATATTTTTTAAATCCTCTCCATTTTGCCCTTTTTTAGAGAAATTCATAAGTCACCCAGTGAGATAGAAACAGAGAGAGAGAAACTGACGTCACAACGTATGTAAACAATAAAGAGTAATTTTCCTTCTTTCATTGGAATTTGAGTGTTTTTTCCCGGAAATCTTCCGAGGATCCAGGATTCCTAATGAGTGGCCTGCCGGCTGTGCCGTCGTACACAACATTTGTGAGAAGAATTCATCGTGACACAGCCTCGGATCAAGCATGGAGCAAGGAGTGGAAGCTTAGGAGGACATGACTCCCCAGAGGGTGCTTAGCCTATTCTCTTTGCATCAAAGAGGATGATGAGTCGGAGACAGACAGACATACCCTCAAGGACATTACCCCCCCCCCCCCCCTCCTCTCTCTTCCTTAAGGCTGGTTGGCTGGCTCATTCCGTCTGCTCAAAGAAGATGACGTGTCGGGCACCCCGGAGGGAGGGAGGAATGGACTCCCGTGAGAGAGAGAGAGAGAGAGTCATTGCCTTTGTCCTGTCTACCTACTAGCCTATTCTATCGGGGAGTCTCCTTTTCAAGTGAATCCATCGTTTTTTGCAGCAGAAAAATGAATTACTTACGTTTTCGTTTGCAAAATTCACCTTTTATTAACTATGCAAAAGATACAGCGGGACGACCTCCCTTCCAGTCACCCACCCACGTCCTTCAAACTCATAGCCGCCGCCCCGAGGAGCCCAAGAGTGTACTTCCAAGATAAAAACAAGACATCCAACAACACAATCCTTTCAACAGCCACAAATCACAATGATACACATAATTCATTTATGAAACGTGCAGTTGTCTGCCCACCGATCCATCGCCGTCCTTTATTCCGGGGGGGGGGGGGGGTCCACCTGCCCTACATCCTCTCATACTGAAACAGAGCACCATTTCAACAGTAGCCGCCGGGCATGCCATGAAGATACCACACAAGCGACCCTGCATGGACCTGGGGAGAGACTCCCATCCCCCACACACTCTAGAAGGCGGACCAAACACCACCACGCCCTCGCCTGCATTGGCTTCACTCTTCACGTCACTCTAAATCCATTCTTGGGAACTAAGCAAAGACTTGCCAACACTCTCAGGTGGAAGCCATCTCCCCCATGGGGCTCGAGTCCTCTACGGAGCGCTATGGCATCCGCTTCACCAAGGACGACCTCCTCCAGATGATTTAAAAGTGAACAGGGACATCGCAAAGGCCGAGTCACAAATCGTCGATCTAACCCTTCCCAATAAGCATTCCATGGTTTGTAAGGAGCCAACAAACCATATCACAGACTGCTACTTTTGCGCTATTGATTTAGTGGGATGAACAGAAAGAAGCGGGACAGCCTCAAATATCCTGATGTTCTATCAGCACGCCGTCCTGTAGCCCACAGTGAAGAAATTCCAGTGCCTATCTTCGAAGAACTTCCTAACATTAGTGACGAAGATGCCTCAAGTTTTGAAGACCCTGAAGAAGAATAAATGGTTTTTGAAGATGATACTCCACATCCATTTTCCCAAAAGGAATTAAATGATCTAGTTCGATTCAAAAATATTATTTATTCTTATATTTTATAGGAACACTTAAATTATTTAACTCAACTAAATTATTATCATACTTATTTTATCCCTGTGCTAAAAAATGGCAACATGCAATTTACACGTATTTATAATGGACATAATTCAGTTTAAAATATACAATCAGATAATTAATATATGTTGTTGAAATATCATTTTTTCTTATTTTAAAAATATAGGACGATACACATGAAAAGTCAGCTGATAATAAACAAAAATGTTATGAATTTTTGTCACAAAATGGCTCTTTAAAATCAATTTAGCATTAAAACCTGACCTGATGAAGATAAACGGATATCACTTCCTGATTAAGCAGTGCAAAACTTCTAAATAAGTTGTTGAAATCTAAGCCACTATCAAGAATTAAAAAATAAATAGTTTACTGAGTAATTTTTTTATTTTTTTATTCAGGCTCAAAAAATTTACATCACATAATATATGTACATATAAAACGTAGAAGAGGAATTACGTACTTTGACATCATTGAGCATTTTAGTTTAAAAAAATTCCCCGCCTGATAAGCCTTTCAGCACATATTAAAAATTAATAACAACCGATTAGAACATCTAAAAGGAAAGCAAATGAGGGCTATCATGACAAACAAAGTATACAAATGTAAAAGTTCTATCAAAAAATCATTTTTAATGCTTCATACGATTTAATAATTATTTTTAACATTGATAATAATTATTTAGTAGAAACTTTGGGATATAATTTGATCAAATCTTCACCATACTGCCATCCAGATCCGAAGGCATTTGGGATTCAGCAGTGCAAAACCACTAAATAAGTTATTGAAGTCTAGGCAACAATCTATAAGTTAAAAGAATGTTTAAAATGTAATTAATTCCTTTTTATTTTCATGCACCTTACATATCAAAACAAGTTCAATGAGCGACAATCAGGTTTTAAATTTGCTGTCCCAATGATTTGAAGATAATTGTAACAGTTCTTGTACGATTGCTATTTCTTTAAAGACTAGCTCATTTCAGCTCCGTGGCTAAGGCTAGGTCCTGCGGGCGGCTGGGTGGACAACACGTAGTGTAAAGAACTTTCCAAAATCCTGTCACAATTACAGCGTAGGAATGCATTTTCTAGTTCTCCAGCTTCTGTTCTTAAAGTTGCTTGATGTCTGTCTCTAGCAGATGGCCCGTCGGGTGCCCAGGCGTTGTTCCCGGAGGGCATAATGTAAATGGAATGCTTATTGGGAAGGGTTAGATTGACGATTTGTGACTCGGCCTTTGCGATGTCCCTGTTCACTTTTAAATCATCTGGAGGAGGTCGTCCTTGGTGAAGCGGATGCCATAGCGCTCCGTAGAGGACTCGAGCCCCATGGGGGAGATGGCTTCCACCTGAGAGTGTTGACAAGTCTTTGCTTAGTTCCCAAGAATGGATTTAGAGTGACGTGAAGAGTGAAGCCAATGCAGGCGAGGGCGTGGTGGTGTTTGGTCCGCCTTCTAGAGTGTGTGGGGGATGGGAGTCTCTCCCCAGGTCCATGCAGGGTCGCTTGTGTGGTATCTTCATGGCATGCCCGGCGGCTACTGTTGAAATGGTGCTCTGTTTCAGTATGAGAGGATGTAGGGCAGGTGGACCCCCCCCCCCCCCCCGGAATAAAGGACGGCGATGGATCGGTGGGCAGACAACTGCACGTTTCATAAATGAATTATGTGTATCATTGTGATTTGTGGCTGTTGAAAGGATTGTGTTGTTGGATGTCTTGTTTTTATCTTGGAAGTACACTCTTGGGCTCCTCGGGGCGGCGGCTATGAGTTTGAAGGACGTGGGTGGGTGACTGGAAGGGAGGTCGTCCCGCTGTATCTTTTGCATAGTTAATAAAAGGTGAATTTTGCAAACGAAAACGTAAGTAATTCATTTTTCTGCTGCAAAAAACGATGGATTCACTTGAAAAGGAGACTCCCCGATAGAATAGGCTAGTAGGTAGACAGGACAAAGGCAATGACTCTCTCTCTCTCTCTCTCACGGGAGTCCATTCCTCCCTCCCTCCGGGGTGCCCGACACGTCATCTTCTTTGAGCAGACGGAATGAGCCAGCCAACCAGCCTTAAGGAAGAGAGAGGAGGGGGGGGGGGGGGGTAATGTCCTTGAGGGTATGTCTGTCTGTCTCCGACTCATCATCCTCTTTGATGCAAAGAGAATAGGCTAAGCACCCTCTGGGGAGTCATGTCCTCCTAAGCTTCCACTCCTTGCTCCATGCTTGATCCGAGGCTGTGTCACGATGAATTCTTCTCACAAATGTTGTGTACGACGGCACAGCCGGCAGGCCACTCATTAGGAATCCTGGATCCTCGGAAGATTTCCGGGAAAAAACACTCAAATTCCAATGAAAGAAGGAAAATTACTCTTTATTGTTTACATACGTTGTGACGTCAGTTTCTCTCTCTCTGTTTCTATCTCACTGGGTGACTTATGAATTTCTCTAAAAAAGGGCAAAATGGAGAGGATTTAAAAAATATTCATTTGCTAATTTTGATTAAAATAAGGCATTTTATGGAACATTAAGCATATCAAATTAAAGCTTGATATTTTTTCTTCATATTCATATGAATTTTTAATCATGTAAGACCTGTGAGTGAGGAACAGTGAGGATCAGTGAGTCTCTAAGAAAAACCCTTCATTTTTCGTACAAAATGACATATATTTTAAAGTTTAAATGTGCCAGAGACGAATAAAAATTGGAATGAGTACTTTGATCTAAGCTCTATCAAATCATTGCTTTTTATTTTTCTATACTTCAGTCCTTGTATGCCAAAAATGGCTCTGAATCTAAAAAATGCTAAAAAAATTGAAATCCATTTTGCTCTGAATTTATCACTAACTTTGAAAAATGAATACCATATTCGGAATCAGTGGATAAAACTCTATAAGAATTATGGAAAATTAGTCCGACCTTTTTTTTTTTGTTGATTTTTGTTGGCCTGTGTAATAAATAGCTGTGGATGAACAAGTTTATCTTTTTCATTTTTTATTATTCCTAAATTAATGGATACTAGATTTTAAAAAAATGTTTTGAAATATATATTTTTTATTTTTAAATATATGTCATTCATTATACACTGAAGAACCTTAAAGAGTTAAAGCACAAAAGGAAACTCAATTATATCCAAAAATATATAAATATTAATTTATTGCGATATTATTATTTGAAATAATATCAAATCAAATGTGAAAACTGATATATGTTTGCAAATGAACCAACTTTTTTCTTCCTTGAGGTCTGGAATTCAAACTCATATTGTACAATTCATAATTTAAAATGCCAACAAATCTGCTTCATAGAATTTATGTATACTTACATATTCAAAATATGGTTTATCACAGGCAAAATAATATTCTTTGCATAGCCATAAGCTTTACGATGTATAAAATAAATTTAAAAAAGTTGGATATTGAAATGCCCGTCACGTTTCTCTATTCAAATAAAAATAGCCATACTTGAATTACCACTCACCATTCCAATCATAATACAAGAATTTAAAAATATATAACGAAAATCTCTAGTGTTTAAAATGGGTCCAAAAAGCTTAGATAGAACTAAAAAAATATAAAAGCAAGAAGAACTGTTAGATATTGTGTATGCATTAAAAACTTTAATGTCGTGTTTATTTTATTTTCAAACGATCTTATTCTATGTCTATTCTTTAAATCATTAGATGCTGAAAGCCATGACAGAGGCTTTGGTTCTTATTTTTGATTGTTACATTACTATTTTATCAACTTGTTTGTTTGTTTAGCTCCTAGATTGGACCCACCTCACCGGAACTTAATCTGGTATCAGCCAGTAGTTTTTATTAACTTGTTTTTGATGATACAAATCGAAAAATACAATAGATGCATAAAACCATAAGCTAATACGCAAAAAACATAAACGAAAATTGTAGTTCATTTTTTCTCTGAAACACCCAATGAAATATAATTTAAATATTAAATTAAATTTTATTACATTTAAAACATATTTATTTATACGAAACAAAAATAAAGTATTTTCAAATAGAAAACATAAATATGAAGGAAAACATTCCTTTCTATTTGCATCCCTGTGCATATGAAAAATCATTATAGCATTAAATTTGGTCCATCGAACATTGGAATATGTCATTGAGCTCCATCAAAATTGACCTTCACCTCTCGGGAGTTGATCATATTCCCTTAACATTATGTGTCGATAAAGATGTAGTGTTAAGTTATTACATAAATTGAAATGGTTTGGGGCGGTCCGAATATTAATTTATTTCGGGGCATCCCTATTGATATGATTGTTACGTTGTCCTTTTCTTTACTTCTTTTCTTGCTTTTTGAATTTCCTCCGCGAGGCAACTGAGTCTCTCTCTCTCTCCTCACCCTTCGTAGAAGACGGACGTTCAATAAAGTATTAATATCCATAGACATCCTCGTTATCATTTATCAATACAACCTGGATAGCATCCAGAGTTCTCCGAGAATACCCTTCTCCCAGGCCCGTAATATCTAAGTCCTTAACCTTCCTATAGGTTTATTCAGATCAATCATTATGTATTATAAACTTTATATCAAAACAATCAAAGGCAAATAAGGTTGCATGTCTTTAATTTCATAGCCAGACGGGTTTGAACTCAGGATAATACTTCTTCATACAATAGACAACCCTCTTTTGCATGACAGGAATAAAATAATTTTAATTATTTTATAAGGGACAGCCCTTATAAGATTTTCTGGGTTTGTAAGTCTTATGTCACCCTTCCAAGAAATCTAAATAATTGAAATACTTTGACATGGAGGTCTTTCATTTCTAAGTGTCTCCTTTGCAAAAACAGAATAATAATAATAATATCCTGTCTGAGTTTTATTTTTATAGCTATTCTTTCAGCGTTTATGCAAAACTAAAAATTTACGATTTCAACATGATTTTGAATGATCTTTGGTGCTTTAGGAGAGAATCAAGGGGTTACTATGAACCATCTAAAAGAGTCTCTGGGGTCAAGAAGTCTCCTGTAGATTCATTTGGCATTCATTTCGAGTATAACGACCTAATAAACGGAGAAGGTAGCCTACTGAGGCTAAATGGGAACCAAAACTGAGGTAATAAAATAATGTGAAGTGAAAAAAAAGACTATCCGTCCACGAAGGCACACAAGAGTCTTTCATAAATCTACTCATCTTCGTTTAAAAGGATTTGTAGGCTTCTTTTATGTAGCCGAAAACCCCTATTCATGAAGGGGGACTTTTTGCATATATTTTTTCTATTTGAAAGGGGTTTGCAATGGGGATCATAAATAACGAGGATGGAAAATATACTTGAAAAAAAAGAATGCGTCAGTTTTGTGATAATATCATTCGTTGACGGAAAAGGATTTATTTAACTATGTATAAACAACTTGTCTTTCGTGAGCCGACATATGCAATAAATGCTGACAAAATTATACAACGTATTTATATGATAAGATATGTAGCCCTTTGGTCAGATAAGTACCTCAATGATAGGCTGATTCATGAGATTCATATACTGATTTTTCTTTGTGTGTCAAGCATAAAGAATAAATTCCTCAAAATATATTGACAATCAAAACTACAATAATTGTTACAGTTGTTATCTACAGGAAATATGATTACAAACAAATGATTCAAGTTAATGTGATAATTTTCTTCCTTTGTACAAATTTCATTGAATACATTTTTCTTAAATAAATCTAGTTGACCTGCCGTTCAACATAGTCTATGTTTTTACGCATTATATTTTGCAAATGAGCTTTGTTAGAATTTTAAATCACTACACTTGAGCCACGAACTCAAAAGGATAATCAAAAAAAAAATCAGCAATCTAAGAATCAATAGTGACATTCTTCATAACACAAAAAGTTAGGAAATCCATGATTCATTTTATAACCCTGGCATCATGACTCTTGAATGACGTATATACGAAATGAAAATTAAAATATTTGAACTATATCTTTAAAACTCAGTTTCCACAAATAAAAAAGAAAAAGGAATAAATTGTAAAAACTCTCTCACACCCAAACATTTGATAAAATAGTTGCCTAACGATTTCAAGACTATTTTTTAAACATGCAGCCATATTGTATCTTGATTATTGTTTTGGACTGATGATACAAGTGTGCCCATGGACAGCGCTAGAGCTATTTTCACAGGAACAGATTTTACACGGCTTAAAACGCACGCCTTATATACACATGCATAAACATGAGGGGGGGGGGAGAGAGAGTCAAGAGTGACGTCACCATCAACAATCGTCAAATAATAGAGCCTCCACTGATCATAGTTGGGATCTATTTTTTGGGGGTCAAGATAGCATTCTGGCCTAGACTTCAAACTTGTTGGAGATCCCTCGATCCCTTCCTCCATCCCTCCTTCTATCTTCCCGGGACTCCAGGATAAATGCCTTGGACACCAAGAAACGAGTCTCCTCCAGCCCTCCCTCCCTCCCTCCCTAAGGAAATCACAAATCCATAAATCACTAGAGCAATAAAAAAATAATTTTTATGGATCCATACCGGACTCTCTCGTGCCATATCTGTTCATAAACACAGTCAAAATATTTCCATTCTCCTCAAAACTATGCTTTTATAGCATTTTACATATAAGGCAAGGGATTATTTTATACCCGACAGGAAATAGAAAGAGAACAACAGTTATCGATTAGAAAACATAGAAACATATTTCTTTTATCTATCCGGCATCTCTTTAATAAATCAAATTAATCACAAACCTCTCCCTTTGATCTATTATTAATAAAATGTTGCTTTTATCTTTTTGTGCGTTACCATAAACAGCTTGAGTTTTCTATTCTTGAGGAGGAACTCTGACATGAAGAATAGAAGAAGTCAAGCTGTTCTATAACAGAATAATAATAAAAAGTTTTGGTTTATTTCTTTAAAAATGTTATTAATCATTTTATAAAAAGGTTTGTTCCTCTTGTCCATCCATGAGTAAATTTTGTTGCTATTTTATTATTATTCCGTTATAGAACAGCTTGACTTCGTCCAATTTTGCGTTCCGTTCACAAGCCTGGGAAAATTACATTCCAATATTGTTATCAAATTATTTAAGGAACTTGCAAATAAAAAGGCAACCCTGTTTTTTTTCTTGTAACAAATCACAATAATATTTAATGCAACCTCAATGAATCAACTAAAAGTAGTTGCTTAATATGATCAATACTTCGTCCTACTAGATTGATCTTTTCTTTACTTTCATGCCAGATATCGAAATCATAAAAACTGTTCTGAAATGCATTGCCATATACCAAAATATATTACATATTGATCTATACACTCTATCTATAGACTCGAAACAAAAAAAATATAGCTGCTTAAATAGAACACTAAAATATCAACTTTTTGAAATATAAAGCCTATTTTTTCGAATTGTACGAAAAATATTGAAATTATAAAAACGGATTTGAAATGCATTGACATACTAAAAAAAATACTACTGACATTTTGGTTATTCTTACTTTGCTCGAAGATAACTGGGCCTGAACCATTAGAAATGATTAAAATCCTGATTTTCAAAAAAAGACCATAAAGTCCAAATCTTTTTCGGATGATATTTTGATGGCATTTTTGGAAATCTACGTAAAAATGGGACTCTAATTAGAAGTTTCAGCCCAGGGGCAAAATCCTGTTACATAGTGAATCAAGATGAATAAAAAGAAATCTTGCATCTCCTTGTTGAAGATCATTTTTAGCATGTGCCCACTAAATAGACCTTGATCTGTTTGGCAGATGACCAATCCTTCCTTGTTTTCCACATATTGTATCCCATAGATTCCCTCTATCTCAAAAAAGTATATGCGTATATATATATATATATATATATATATATATATATATATATATATATATATATATATATATATATATATATATATATATATATACTGACACCATTCTCTATGATCATTTATCAACAAAAATATAATAATACTCATCTCATATATGTAGTAGAAATGTCTATTTATGGATTATAAAACCCTTATCATCATAGTAGTAGTACTTGTATCAATCCCAGATATTGAAAATATAGCCTCAGAGGAAATTTTTCATATATGTAGAGACTACTCAGAATTTTTTGTGGCTTTTTTTAGTTTATATGTATGGCTTTATGAATGACTGGATGTTTATGGTAAATATAATCCATATCTCACAATATTAAATATTAATCAAAGTTTTCAAGGCACAGCATACTGTGGATGAAGACCCTTTCATAAAAAATGCTAAATACTTTTACGGAAGAGAAGTATTTTACTTGTGGGGAGATAAACAGATACAAATATCGATTTCTATTTCTTTTTAAAGCAAGGATGTAATAGTATTAAATTAGTTTATAATGAAAAGGTCACTTCTTGAATCATATTCGTTTTGAAGAACTACAATTTTTTTAGTTTACTAAATCAAAAGTTATAAGATTTGTATTTATTTTCCTTTGCAAAAAACTATGTCAGCCTTCTATTTTATTATTATCCTTTGCAAAAACTATGTCAGCCTTCTATTTTATTATTATCCTTTTTAAATATTCACAGTTTTAAAACACACGCATATAAAGATATAAGTTAAAATTGAGTTAAATACGTACAAAATACATTTGTACACTTTTCCTCTTACTTATATAAATGACAATTATCTCATAAAACAATAATAGATTATTTTTAGCCTTTGGTGAATACAGAATTCGTTTGAACTAGATGGATTTTTTTGTTTAAATTAGAAGCATTGCTTGAGTCTCTTTATCCTCTAAACGTCAAAACTAAAAATAACATCAAAATAAAATAAATCATTCACTGTAATGTGATAAAAATTATATTTCTTAGTTCTGAATTACTCTCCAGATTAATAATTCTATCATCATCTTTTTATGAGTCGTATGAGGGCTCTATATAATTATTTATTTTATTTAAGAACTATACCATTGGATAATTATAATATTAACTGCAGAAAAAATATATTGGAAGAATGCAGAAAAATCAGATAACATTAGGGAGGTCAGGATATCATAACTACTACAGCGTTTATAGGTGTTCATTTTTACCTCCGTAATGTGTCATTTTAAATACCCAGTGGATATATTAATAACTATACTATCATAGGATATAAAAATATTAATTCAGCATATGATTACTCATATCAGTACTCTTATCAAATAGTTATTATTACGTGTTATATTTACACAAGTATATGTATTACAAATCCTTTCATAAATCCCTCTCTCGCTAAGAGGTATAAATATATGCGATTTAAACAATTGAATAGTACTACATTCAGATAAGGTAATATGATCCTTAAATGTCAAAATAACTTCAAATTATATATATTTTCATGGCTTCATCAAAAAAATAAAAAAAATATTTTTGTGTCTTGGCCCGATGGCAAACTTTATTCAGTACATTTGTAAATATTAAAATTCAACAATAAAGGACAATGGGGATTAATAAAAATTAAACTAAAAATATGTGGGTGGGCATAAAATGTATAAAGAAGTACATAAAAAATTGTTACATATATTAAAAGCCATTTGACATCGCATAAAAACTTGTAATGGTTTTTTTTTCTTGTATACGCGTACAACAAGTTATTCATTTTAAAGAAACACACAACAAATCATCCAACAATCAATATATATAAAATAAACCAAAACAGATTCCACTGACCTGAGGTCAACATTTGTTGGTAAGAAAATATCAGCAGATAATCCCTCCAAAAATGTCCAATTGACATCGCATAAAAACTTGTAATAGTTAAAAAAATTGATCAATTTCATTAATTTCTTTTATATACATTTTGATAATGGAGATAATACCCCGGAGCTTTGTATCATTGGCGGATCTTTTTGCGTATATAATTTGCTGTGTCTTTGCTATCGTTGCATTAACTTTGAGTTCCTCCTTTCCTGCGAAGTAGGCTAAAAAGTCCACTTTGTCTGTCACGGCTCCGAAGCTATTGAGCAATATACTACGTATTGATGAATACGTTTCCTTCAGTCTGGAACAGTCCCAGAAGATGTGGTCCGTTGTTTCCTTTTCTTTTTTGCAGAAGATACACATGCTTCTCTGATCGTTGAAGAACTTTGATCGTATCTCCAGTGTTCCAGACAGCAAGCGATATTTTAACCACTTTTCGGAAGAGAAGAGCAGACGGTTTTTTATCACGCGGATACTTCCCGCTGCATCCTTGTTGGTATTCAGTCTTCTCTTGAGATATGAACAAAAAGGAATCATATTTTCGCTATTGAAAGTTCCTCTGATAAATGATGTGGATGCTGTGCAGGCTTTTATCCTGAAAGGAACAAGTGGCCTCTGAAGGCCTCGGAAAATTCCAAGTCTTTTTTTCAGGGACAATCCAGCCATTTTATTGATAGTGGAAGATGACCAGAAGAGTTCTGCAGCGATATCACAAGAAACTGTTTGCACTTCAGGAAAGTTAAAGCGTTCTTTCATGGGTAAATACCAGCACTGTGGGAGCTCCAGTTTAATTACGACTTCCTTACTCCCAACACTCATCCGTTTCATGGTCTCCGAGAACAGAGAAATATTTTCCAACACCCTTTTGTAGCTTGCCTCTGGTTTATTTTTAAAATCGACTCCTTTTTGTTTCAAAAAATGTTTAAAAATAGAGCACCACGGCTCTTGGCTGTTCCACAATTTCCTCGTCCAATAAAAATTCAGGGTTTTCCACATATTCGATATATTTGTTAGAGATAGACCTCCTCTATTCAAGGGACTATGCAGCCTATCGTGAGATATGTTTTTCCTTTTCCTCAGGTTAAGGAAAGATGCTTTTATTTCATAATTTTTTTAACTACTTCTTCACTATGTGGGGTTACTCTTAGGAGATGCAGGACTTGCGAAGTGATATATGTGTTCCAAGCAATTCGTGTGTCCCAAAATTGAGGCTGAGACTCTTGAAGAAGGAGCATGCCCTAAAAATTCGTTTAATAATTTCCTCTTCGTTATTGTGACATCCATGTGGTCCAACCCAGGTTCGCAGAAGATTTATATTCCTGACGGTGCGGAAATTTGGCCATCCTTTTTCTATAAGCTCTTCATAAGGACTTAATATTTCGGTTTTCTCTGAACTAATTTCTAGTCCAGACGCTTGAGAGAAGTTGGAGAGAAGTTTAATTGCATTTCTTAAGCTTTTAATGGTGACTAAGGGACTACCACTAAGGACCAATGTCATGTCGTCCGCGTAACAGAAAGCTTTTAAACAAACTTGATTTGATAGTACACCAGCAAAACTATCACTTTTGTGGATGTCTTGAAGAACTTTATCAATTCCAATGTTAAACAAAACCGTGGATACAGGATCTCCCTGTTTAACTCCTCTTTTATTTATGAATGACATTTTTTGATCACCGTATCGCACCACAGTGCGGGATCCTGACAAAATAACGCCAACCATTCTAATGACAAGATCTCCAAATCCCTTCCGGTAGAGTTGCCGTATTAAATATTCATGAGAAAGCGAGTCAAAAGCTTTAGTGAAGTCTATGGCCATCACTGAGGTATTTTCTTCTGAGTCGATGAGTGCTTGAACGGTGAAAGGGATATGTCCAAAAGTTTAGTTTTGATGAATCCGTATTGTGAAGGGTGCAGGTATTCGCTCTTGATCCCTTGTATTCGGTTAACCAGTACATATGAGAATATTTTATATAAGCAGTTCTGCATCGTTAAGGGGCGGTAGTTTTTAAAGAATCTGAGGTCCTTATTTGTTTTGGTATAAGTACAATGCGTCCCTCTGATGCGAAATCCGGGAAACCCCCAACTGACAATACCTCCTCATAAAAGGATAGGAGAATAGGTACAAGTATATCTACATATTTTTTTATAAAAAACTATCATTGGGTTTGCATCTAAGCTTTTCGCAAAAATCCGCAGAATTAAATGTACATATGCCACATTTTTTATTCTCAAGGCAATCTATGCAAGAGTAGATATCAGAGTAGTATTTTACAATTTCATCGCATATGTACTTGGGATCCTCCGAGGTTGTACCATAAAAGTCTACGAGACTGATGTTTTTTGTTTTATTACGTTGCTTTTCTTGACGCACACAATTTAGTCTCGAGTGTGAAAGATCCGCAATATTACTGATTTTTAGTTTGATTCTGTGTTTTATGTCCTCCTACGATAAAATTGTTCTAGCTTAGTTCTCTTTTCTTCTTCTGATTCATTACTTTCCGATATGGCTTCGATGTCGTTAATGTACATGCGCTTTTTTGTAGCTAAGATGGATCCCTTTCGTCTACATACATTTTTGATCTTCTGGAACATTGATTGGACACTTTGGAAAACGTTTTCTCCATAATTTAGCTTGTGCTGAGTACCATTGATAATATTGGTGATTTCTGGATCAGTTGCTGCGTCATTTAAAATGTTTGAATTGAGGATCCACGGACTCTTTGTTCCAGTTTCTTTTCTTGCAGGTTCCAAAACAAACTGAACAGCCCTGTGATCGGATACTTTTGCATCGACAACGTTGTACGAGGTTACTGCTTCCTTTAGGAATCCTTTTAAAAGAAATAAATCAAGTCTTGACGATATGGGTTTCAAATTTTATCACTTGAAAAATAGGTATGCTTAAAGTTCTTCATTAAACTGCCCCATCTTGGAAGCCAAAGGATGTTATTGTAGATAAAAGTGCTTTTCTCGATTGTGAATGCGAAATAGCTTTGCATGTGGAATCTCTAAAAGCTTTATGTTAACGTCTCCCCCGATTATGGTAGGTATTGTTGATAATATAGACACCAATTTGTCCCTGTAGAAATTCGGGTCGTCTGTATTTGGTCCATATAGTCCAATGACATCGAAATGGGAACCATGAACGGTACAGTAAACCTTTAAAAGATTTCCTTCCGCGCAGCGGTATTGGACTCTAGGATTTAAAGAAGATGATAATACGAACACGTTTAACCATTTTGAAAAATCTGACAGTTTATTTTAAAAATCTGGCTATTTATATTTACGATCTATACTTTGGACTGAATTAACATTTAATGATAGTATGGTGAAATGCATTCAAAAGGTAATTTCGCTTAGGTCACTCCTGTTTTCGTATCTTAGATGATGGCGTATTTTGTGAAGGCTGTATCAACGTTATGGCTCTCTTCGGGTTCGATCCGGATCTGGATGGCATTATATTTTTTTTTCGAGATGTGTCCTTTAGGACTTCTAGGGGGTTCTGTTTCAGATGTCCCTCTGAAGCGGTGTGATGAGGGTTTCTCTCGAACCGCAGTGGCAAGGGGGAGAATTAACGATTCGTCATTTGCATTGCATATCTCAGGGCTCCCTTTTTCAACCGAATTATTTGCTATTTGAGGGTCCGAAAAATTAAAAAAATTATTTTTTTAACAAAGAAGTCTATAAAATACACAAAAATAGACTTTTTTTGTCAAAAAAGTCGGGAAGGAAGATAATTTTATAGATTTATTCTATAAAATTATTGCATGTATAAAGCAATTGCATGTCGAAATGACCGTTGTAGTGTTTATAAATCTCTATAAACCTGATTTATCTCTATAAATCTTGCACTTATGTTCATTCAATGTATTTAAGGTATTTCCTTAAGTAATGCAATCTACTCTTCTTGTTAATGTTTCTTATGTTAATTAGACATAAACCTCC
>CP045900.1:4757681-4815931 GCA_013387185.1 Caligus rogercresseyi
GTCAGCGGCTGTGCGTCTTCATCAGTTAGGGCGTTTATGTCATCCGGACTCATGTCATTAAAGCCGTCTCCTCCAACCTGTTAGCCAGATTTACAGCTGTTTCTACGGCAGAGTGGTGGACCTTGTCAAGCGAGCCTCCGGTGCGTTTTGCACTGACTTTGGCCATAGTTTTTCCAGCAGGCCTTCAGAGTTTCCGTTTCATTTCCTGAATGGCTCTCTGAATGTTTGGAGACACGATCCAATGGTGTATCCACGCTGTAGTCCTTCAGTGAGATCTTGATCCGAAGTCCATAGCGTCAACAATATGTCGCAGGTGTGTTGCGCATATAGAGAGCCTTGGAAGCACGGATGACTCCTTGATCCATGGGCTGAATCAGGGAATGGTGTTTGGCGGCAGAAAATGCGATTTGCACATCATCATATGCCAAATCATTACCGTGACCTCCGGTTTTGTCAAGGAGCAGAAGCACTTTAAAGTCCAGTCCCTTTCCTCTCAAATAACGCTTGACCTCCTGGATGAAACAGTTTTTTGAACCAATCCAGAGTGAGCCCTTTTGTCATCCAAGCATTTGTATTGTACATCCAGTAAACAGGCAAATCATCCTATTTTGTTTTTTTCAGCGCCCTGGTATTTTTATACCTGTAAATCAGCCCCGGTTTAATCATGAAACCTGCGGCATTTCCGCACATAGCCAGGGTCAAACGGTCTTTGTGAACTTTAAATCTGGGGTTGGCTTCTTCCTGCATGATGAAGGTGCGAGAGGGCATCGTTTCCAAAATAAGGCAGTCTCATCCATGTTAAAAACTTGTTCGGGCATATATCACCCCTCCTCTATGATCGCCTTGAATTTATTGTTCACGAAGGCTTCTGCCTCAGCGGTATCCGCAGACGCCATCTCACCGTGCAGACAAACTTTTTTAGTCCAAAGCGTTTCTTAAACTTTTCAAACACGCCCTTGCTTGCATTAAATGCGCTGGCACTCTGTCAGCAGCACTTGCTGAGGGCCCGGCATCCTTCCTCTTCCCCGTCACTGACAGCAAAGTGCATACAGCATTCTCGCTTTTGTGCAGATAACGTTTGTATCCAGGTTATTTTTTTCCTGCAGTCATTCATCCACATGGCTAATGCCGTCTCCATCCGTACCTGGTCTTGTTGCGGCAGTTACAACCCTTTTGCATCGTATTAAAATGGACTTCTGCCGTTGTCCTGATGTTTTTCTCTCCTTCTTTATGTAACGAACGGAAAAGATTCATTGATTCCGTAATGGCGAGCAACGGCTATATAGCTTTTACCTTCATTAGCATGTCCAGAAGTTTAACTGTATCTGAGATAGGTAGCATCTTCCGCCGTTGGGCCCATCCGCAGGTGCTTTGTCGGTCCAGGCCGTTTCGTCGACATTATGGGCTTAGGAGATGTTCGAAATTTCAAGATAATTTGGCCAATTAACCCATTAATGCAGATTGGGAATATATGTTCCCAGAGCTTTAAAAGCGTTATTACAACACAACTAAGGCAGATTCAAAGTTCAAATAGATTAACTTGTTTTTAACAGCTTTACCTACTTGATATAGCCTATATTATTTAAATAATAATAATAATGTACTGGTAGTGCTGTTTGAAAGCACGTGTTTGAGGACGTTGAAAATATGGCGAGATCGTATTGTTCTAATGGTGTATGTAACAGCTAAAATTATGAATGAATATTAATAATTTTAAAGAAAACGATTCTAAAAATAAATAGCTTCTATTTTAAACTTTTACTTTATATATGTTATCATGTTTTTTCAAAAATTATGCATGAACATTTGAGTGGGAACAAATGTGCCCCTTCGGCATTTAAGTGAAGCCGTGCCTGCTCAACACACGGTGATTGTTACGGATATCATATGCTTGAAGTTATTGTAAACTATTCATAGCTCTTCATTGATGTTGTGCAATATTGTTTAATGTTGGTATCATCTGTTTATATTTAGCTACGCTGGTTTTAGAGTTCACTAAGATACTACATTACCCATGTTCCCTAGGGGTAATGATGCTTGAGGAAGTGGGCGTGAGTGTTGTGTGGTGAGTGTAAATGAGAGCGTGCAATAAACGCGGCTCAGTCGTTTTTCTCTCCCCACAAAAAGTCTTCTTCGGTCCTTTTTGTTCGCACATCCCTACAGCATTATCAAAATTTGCAATAAATGAACCGCGAAGTGGCGCGGGATCACTGTACTTGTATAAAAGTATATAATCGGATATATTTGTTTATTCTTCAATCATATCTGTTGGGACGCCGGAGCCTTACCAGGTTATTACTATGCTCATAAATATGAGCGTATATATTTTGAATATCAACGACGCAAATACAAATCTTTATCTCATGGTATTACAATATATGTTTCATAGAATTACATAACCATTTGGAAAAAGGATATATATATATATATATGAAGATAATGTTGAACATGATAATACTTATCAATATATATTGCACTATATTCCCTTATGTTATGAATGAAAGAAGCGTTACCCGAAATTCATTATTTTTACGAAAACTTTAATATAAAATAAATATATACGAATGAACTCCAAAATACAGAAGAAACACAAATGCGGTATTTTAAAATATTTTAAAAGTCCTTGAGTCGTCCATTTATGGAAAAACTGTTTCGCAAAAAACTTTTTTTTAAATGTCATTTTGTATATAAAATCATTATAAAAGTTTATGTAAGCAAACAGAGTAGTTTTAAAATGGCAAACGCAATGTTCATAAGATACAAAATAAACTTAATAATACCCCAACAATAATCCTCTCAGTAGTTCAAAAGGCTTAAAAATATAGATATGCAAATACATGTGAAGCAATGCATCTCAATGAAAAATACATAAATCATCAGCAAGTTCCTTTGAAAATAGACAAGAACAATAAAACAGTCTCTTTATTGACTTGTTGATCCTTTAGTATTTGCGTTTGTGCATATAAACACATTATATGTACTCAAATGGGGGAAACATTTTATAACAACTTTACAGGATCCCATGCCATTTAAAAATCTTTATGAGGAGCTCGATAGCCGTGCGTTTTAAGGCGTGTTCAACTTTCAATGTTGGGGGCGCAGGTTCGAATCCCGAGAGGGAATGGTAATTTTTGGTCTACCTCATTGATAAGATCCTAGGTTCGATAGACAAATTTAATGTTATAATACTTATTTATATCCTGTTGGATGCAATTATATCGAACCATATAGCCAAAAAAAAAAAAAAAGAGTATCTTGTTATTTATTTTCAAAAAAAAAAACAGAAACTTTTATCGCATGATAATCAATGTCTAATTGATAGACAAGCTTTTTGTTTTTTATTTGCTAGTGAATTATTAAGCAATAAATGCCTACTTCATTTCGTTGTAGGATAACTTAAATTAAAGTAGTAAACATTACCTTAAAGTTAATATATTTTTTATTAACAGTTCTTTTATTAGGCAAATAAAGGAATCTGTGTGCGTTAAGGCGTGTTCAACTCTCAATGTTAGGGGCGTAGGTTCGAATCCCGAGAGGGGATAGTCATTTTTGGTCTACCTCATTGATAAGTCCTAAGTTCGATAGACTAATTTTAATGTTATAATGCTTATTCATATCCTGTCGGATGCAATTCTATCAAACCATATAGACAAAAAAATAAAAAGAAAGAAAGAAATAAGATATTTAAATAACACCCAAACCAATATATATTATAATTCACCAATCTCTGCGTCCGTCCGTCTGTATTTCCGCACGCTATCTCCTCCCACATTTATGGTCAAATTTGAACTCTGAAGGTACTATGGGAATCCTTGGGTCAAGGTGGACCTAACAAAACTGTTTGCAAAGTGATGGGACAGAGAATGAACCAGAAAAATTACTTTCCTGATTTTAGTACCTACTTTTCAAGGTAAAGGAGGAAAAAAAGAAAAGAAAAAATAATCTTATGTGACATAAAACACATTCTTGCCAAGGTCAAACTATTTATGAGGAATGTTTGTAGTAAAAAAGAAAATTATTGTAATTCATTTGACCTTTAGAAAAAACCTATTTTATCTCCACAAAATCATGATCAGGATTTTATCAAACATTATTTTAAAAAAAACTTATGTAATAGCACATATGGGAGCCGTAGGCGCCCAAATATGCGATATATATAAATATAACCTTTTTGTAATTATTAAATATTTAGATATGGAACATTTTCTTCATACTATTATGGCTCGGGGACACGTAGATAACCCCCGTTCATTTTCTCCCCAGTCTACAATTTTTTTCTATTTTTTATCATGCTCAACCTTAGTGAAGTGAGGAGGGTTATACTTTTAGGGAAACTTCTACTTGAGACAACAAAAGCACTTTCTAGAAAAAGGAATCATTTGGAAAAATACAGACTGGATTGGATTTATGTTTTTTTTTTGTAAACAGTACAATTATTTACAATCTTCACATAAAAAACTTATAACAAACTTATAAAACACTCAACATCCATGTACATATTTATAATATTTTAAAATCACTGGGGAGGGGACCCTGTTACATTCGAATTATAAACATAAAACTGCATTTAGTGGTTTAAAAAATTAATTTGTTTCTGATATGGGCCAACATAAAAGAAGACAAATTCTCTAAGAGGTAATATCAGGTTAAAATTCTCATAAAACACATTTACCAAATGTCCCAGAATTCTGGACCATCTGTCCGCATTCCATTAAAAAGTGCCTCAATGTTTCCCTTGCTGCCAACAAATAAGCAAAACATTTCTTCTGTGTTTCTCCATGAGTAGCACCTAAAGTCAAAGTGTTGGTCACTATTGTGTACTTAACCAGAGAGAGAGGCCATTGCTTAATAAATTTGATTGAAGACCTTCTTTTATCTGTTTCGTAGACGCTTCTACTCCATATTCCTCTGTCTTCCTCAATCTGGCCAACAAAAGATTTATTGCTCCCTTTTCGAGTAAGCTGTTCGAATCTTACTGTTCCATCATTGAAATAAAATTATAAAATGTTCCTTGGCCCAATTTCCTTCTCCGAAAATAACCTGTGTGGATACTCCTCCTCTCAGACTTCGTTTATGGTAAAAAAACATTTTCTTCGTATAAATATCCCCATGCAAACAATTTCTTTTTAATAGAAGTGTTTCTTTAGGAAAGTCAATCTTGTATTGTTTCAATTGGCTCCTGCAACTCCATTTTCTCTAAAAGGTATCACTTATTCTTTAAATATACTTCCGTTCAATTTCCAAAAAAGTTCCGATTCCTGAGATGCCTCTATAACTTTATACGGCCCTTTACCCATCTTCGTCTAGAGAAGGTTTTACCTTCAAGTAATCTCTTTTGAAGCATTTCTTTCCATAAAGATCCTGTACTGTAATTCTCCTGAACCATTTGTATATTACTGTCATCCAGAAACATTTAACCGGTGAAGTGAAATAAACACTCAGATGACCGGTAGTAAGGCTTATTTAACGTATTGTTGACTGAGCATTTGAGATACAACTGAAGCGTAAAAGACTAGAAGAAAGGGAGGGAGAGGGTGGACAAAAGAAGCAGCCATGCTCCTGCTAAATTTCACATCATTCTTCCCCGCTCAATTTGGATAGAATTTAGTGGTTTTACGCTCCCTTCCAGACCTCCGTGGTGCTGTTGATGGGGTGTCAGATTTTTCCTCCGATGAATCCACTCCAGGGAGCTCAGTTGTGGGATTGGGGGTATCCTGAAGTTCTTGAGTATCTGCAAGAGGATTGATTGTTTCAAGTGGTATTATGCTCTCAGGACAAGGATTGCCCCCAATGGGTGCCAAATGCTTCAAGGAAACTGTTGACTCCCTCCCATTAGGGAATCTCACATGGGCATAATGAGGGTTAACTTCCATAAGCTCTGCTTCATCGACTAGAGGATCACTCTTAGAAGTCCTCACATGTCTTTTTACCAGAACCGGCCCTGGTGTTGTGAGCCAAGTTGGCAATGAAACTCCATTAGTTGTTTTTCTATCGTGACGGAACATGCGTTCATGAGGAGTTTCATTAGTTGAAGTGCATAGTAGTGAACGGATAGAGTGCAATGCATCATGGAGTACAGATTCCCAACTACTGATGTCGGCTCCATTAGTTTTAAGAGCTAACTGAACTGTTTTCCAAATTACTCCGTTATATTTTTCTATCTGCCCATTGCCCGATGGGTTATAGGGTGTTGAATGACTTATTGCAACTCCTTTTTTATGAAGGAATTCACTTAATTCCTTCGACATAAATCCTTTCCCTCTGTCAGTGTGTACAAGGCTAGGTAATCCAAAAATAGAAAACACCTCAAGTAGTCCACGTATGACACTTTGAGATGAAACATCAGGACATGGGTACGCAAAAGGGAATCTGGAATATTCATCCACCATGGTCAAGAGATATTTGTTCCTTGAGCATGATGGGAGTGGACCCTTAAAGTCAAGACTTAGTCTTTCCATTGGTTTTGTTGCTTTAATAAGCGGTTCATTAGATGGTTTGAAAAAGAGAGGTTTAAGTTCTCTACACTCCTTACAGCTAAAAATAGCTTTTCTAACCTCATCAATGGAAAAAGGCAAATTTTTGCTCTTGATAAAGTGAAAGAATCTTCTGATTCCTGGATGACACAGATCCTTATGAAGTTGAAGTAGTTGACCTGCACTATGAGTTGATCCACAAACGCGCGATAAGCCATCAGCGACTACGTTTGCTTTACCTGGTCGGTGAATAATTGTATAGCTAAAGCATGACAGTTCTAACCTCCATCTCATTATTTTTTCGTTTTTGATTTTGCATGTATGCCGTTGGTTAAAAACGTATGATACAGACTCCTGATCCGTTATAAGGGTAAAATGACGACCAAGAAGGAAATGTCTCCACTTACGAATAGATTCGACAATTGCATAGGCTTCCTTTTCCACGGAGGGGTGTCGTTTTTCACTAGGCGAAAGGGTTCGTGAATAAAAGGCAACAGGTCTTCCTTCTTGTCCTAGGGTCGCTCCAATCGCATGCTCCGAGGCGTCAGTCTCTACCGTCATTGGCATTGATAGGTCTACCACAGTCATAGTAGACCTTGATATTTCCTTCTTCAAATTTTCAAAATGTTCTTCTGCTTGTGAGCCTAAAGGAAAATTACTTATATTAGAGAAAGGTTTTATCTTATAAGAAAATCTCGGTATCCACTTGGAGTAGTGTGAAAACATGCCTAAAGCCCGTTTAAGAGACTTTTTATCTTTAGGTAAGGGCATATCTAAAAGGGATTTCATTCTATCAGGATCTGGCTTGAGAGTTCCGTGGGCAATTTCACAGCCAAGCAATTTAATATTCGTTAATCTGAACTTGCTCTTGTTTTCGTTGATGGTGAGTCTGTATTTCTTGGCAGCATCCATAAATTTGTTTAGGTTCATTTCATGTTCGGCTAAATCTTTTCCACAAATAGTGACATCATCTATATAGGCGAAAGTATTTTTCAGGTTTTCCTTTTCGATAATCAAATCAATGATTCGTTGAAAACTAGCCACTCCATTAGTTACGCCAAAAGGTATTCTTTTGAATTGAAATAGTTTACCACAAGCCTCAAATGCGGTATAAAACCTTTCATCTTCGAGAATCTCTACCTGATGATAAGCACTTTTGAGATCTACAGTGCTAAATACCCTATTTTCGGCGACTTTTGAAATTAAATCATTAATTCTAGGTAGAGGGTAAGCGTCTAAGAGTGTGAATTTATTTATAGTCTGAGAATAATCAATCACTAACCTCTTTTTATTTGAGTTCGTCACTACAACGACTTGGGCTCTCCATGGGGATCTGCAAGGCTCAATTATGTCCTCCAGTAACATTCTTTTCACCTCCGTGTCGATGAACTCTTCATCTTCTCTCGAATGACGTCTTGATTTTGTAGCGATCGGTTTGCAATCGGGAAGTAGATTTGAGAATAGTCTCGGTGAAGGCACTCCTCCTATGGAGGCGAGAGCACATGTAGATGTAACGTCGGTATGAGCAACCTCCAAGGCCGGTAACATTCCTCCAAAGGTAATCCGGACATGAGAGTGTAGAGATAGGAAATCTTGACCCAGAAGCACCCCACAACAAAGATTCTCCAGAATAGATATCTTAAGAGGAGTATAATTAGTTTCCCCTATTTTTATAATTACCTCGCATTTTCCAAGGGTAGAAGAGGTTAAGTCAGTAGATGCCATTGAGACGGGACTACTTTCCGGGAAAACATTCCAACCATATTTTTTATCAGGTCATGATTTAGAAAAGATTTTGAGCTACCTGTGTCAACAAGAGCATCAATAGGCACTTCATTAAGAATTATTTTAATTGAAGCTCTTCTAAGGCAATACGGAGGTCCACTAATAAATCCTGGTTTCTTGATAGTAGTAGTAGCTATGACAGATAAAGCTCTATCAATTCCTGAGCCTTACAGGCTCGACTATAGTGACCCTTCTTTTCACATTTTCTGCAGGTGACATTACGCGCAGGGCACTGTGCCCTCTGATGAAAAGCGTATCCGCAGAAGAAACATCTACTCCGAGTGAACGCGCACGCTTTTTCTTCTTCTAGAGGAGGGGGATTTGTTTCCTTTTCATGTACAGTATTTACAGGGGGTGAATACGCCTGAGCGTATGAACTTGCTTGAAGCTCAGCCATCTCCATTGCCCTTGCCTGATCAAAAGCAGACTCAAGTGTTAGGGTATAATTTTCAAGTAATCTTTGACGGATCGAACTGGACCTTAATCCACTGATAAAAGAATCCCTCAAAGAATCATTTCTAATCTGGTCTGACGAAGCGGCTTTAAAGTTGCAGTCCTTACTTAATAATTTCAGAGACTGTAAAAACTCTTCTAGAGATTCCCCTTCCTCCTGCTTTTTCGATGATAGTAGGTGGCGAGCAAAGACCTCACTTTTCTTCTTATTAAAGATGGAATCCAGTATCTTAACGGCGTCCTCATACGTAGCCGCTTCTGAGATGTATTCATATATTGAAGCACTTACATGGTTGATTAAAATGTTCAGTTTTATTGAAGCATCAGTGTCCTTTAGGTCCGAGGTACTCTTGAGAAAGTTTTCAAATGTAGCGATCCAATGCGTCCATTGCTTGGACCCTATTTGGGTGCCGGGGTCGGCATCAAGACACACTGGCTTCAAGAATTTGTCCATGATACAATACGTTAAATAAACTGAAGTGAAATAAACACTCAGATGACCGGTAGTAAGGCTTTATTTAACGTATTGTTGACTGAGCATTTGAGATACAACTGAAGCGTAAAAGACTAGAAGAAAGGGAGGGAGAGGGTGGACAAAAGAAGCAGCCATGCTCCTGCTAAATTTCACATCACCCGGCAATCCTAATCCACCCCAAAAAATTGGTGTTTGAATCCGTTCCATGAAATCGCTCTGGGGCGTCCATTTGGGAATAAAAAACCTCGCAAATTTCCTCTATCTTTTTACATAAATCCTCTGAATATGGGGTTAATTTTAAAACGTGCGTTATTTTGGGTAAAACTAATCTATTCCATATAAAAACTCTAGAAAAAATATCCTTTTTTAAAAATTCGCATACTTTGCCGTGTTTTGTTGGATAGATTCCTCCATTAATTTACTATTTTCTAAAATATCTTTGTTATCTAAAGTTATGTATGTTCCAAGGATCTTTAAAATATTTTTTCCTGTATTCCATTTAAGTTGAACTTTAGTTTAAAATTTGCCATTAAATGAGTCTTTTTAAAATTTATTTCAAGACCCGAGTCGTGTTTAAAATATTCCAATAACCCCAAAGTCTCTTTAAAAGAATCTTGAATTTCCTCCTGACTGCCAGAGTAGAATATTGTCATATCATCAGCAAAGGCTTCTACTTAGATTCAAACTCTCCTACCTTAATACCTTTTATTTTGGTATTTGTGCATATGTTCTCTATAAGGGCATTGAGACACATTATAAATAACGTTGGTGAGATAGGGTTGCCTTGTCGACAACCTCTATTCAATTGGAAAATGTTTTCTTTACTGTCAAAGAAGGTAGCCGTACTACAAAGACTTACTGCTACCATTCTTGTAAAACCTTCTCCTATCCCGCTACTTTTTAAAATCTTTAAAATAAATTGATGTGACATACTATCAAATGCTTTCTTAAAATCTACCCCCATTACTGCCATAAATACGTTTTTCGTATTTGCATACTCAATAGTGTCTTTTATATTTCTCCCAACATCTTCCATCACTCTCGTTGGAACAAATCCTTTTTGAGAAGGATGTATTAAATTGGGTAAATGTTTTCTAAGTCTATTCGCAAGAATACCACTATGAATTTTATACGAGGTGTTGAGCATCGTTAGAGGTCTCAGATTTTCAACAAATCTAGAATCTTTTCCTTGTTTGGGGATCAATATCAGTTTTCCCAAAGAAATACTGTCTTCAAAATATCCAACCGAATGCGCTTCTTTAAAAACTTCCTCCAGTAAAGGGGACAAAATGTCATTAAAAGCTTTATAAAATTCCATAGTAAAACCATCCGGCCCCGGACTTTTATTTGCTTTTTTATAACCTTCTACGTATTTTCTAATTTCTGTACTGCTAATTTTTTCCTCAAGAAGTTTTGGCAATTACCTTCCAAGTGTGAACCCTTTTAACAGCTTCACATTTTATGTGTCTCACAAAATCTGCTGAGTTATAAATACATTTAAAACACTTATCGCCCAATTTTTCATTGCATTCACCGCAAGCATAAAGCTTATTATAAAATTCCCTAACCATTTCATTGATCTTTATAGGTTCATTCACTAAGTGTCCATTTTTGTCATAAATTGCTCTTATTTTCTTCTTCTCTGCCCTACAGCGTTCTATGTTTTTAAGCCTGCCTAACAATACTTGTTCTTTTGGTACTAAGTTGAAACCTGATCGAATTAAATGGCCTTTCGTAAAATTATGATTGATTTCCTGTAACTTCTCATCTTGGAGTATTCCTCCTCCTTCTTCTTCCCTCCTTGCCTCCAATTCCCTTATTCTTACTTTCCTTTCTTCGCCAATTTGACCCCCAATTTTATATACTCCCTTCTCGAACAATCCAAAACCAACTTTAAAGCATGAGATGGTGATTTAATTTTTCCATTTCTGAGTCTTAACGTAATTTCCCCAATAATTTTTTTCACATATGATTCAGTTGATTTATCTTCCAATAAAGATGAATTCAGTTTCCATTTCTTTTTTGAATGAGCCCTGGGAAAGGTTATGGTCATAGCTATTGCGCAATGGTCTGACATGGATGTATGGATATTCTGATAATCGGAAATGAGCTCAAAAATTTCTTCGGACACGAAAAAATAATCCAAACTAGAGCTTTTAATAATGTCACCTTTATTTTTACATAAAATGTGTGTTCAGGACTACATTACATTTTATTGCTGCATCTGTAAATCTATTTTTGTATATCCATTGGGTTCGTCTTGATCCATGCCATCTTTGTCCAGAGTCATGCTACTTTCGATTCTCGTTGTAAGTCCCAATTCTCTCCTGAACTCTGCCTCGAATTCGGAAACAAAAACTCTTTTCGCAGAAGTACAGTTCTTCCTATGTGCCCAAACTTTAGGCATTTAAAACATGAACTTTTTGTAGGTTACAAATGAGTTCTACTTTCTTCCCAGCAACTGGGACTATACAAGGAATCGGCTTTGTTAATTTTATACGAAATTTCAATCGTCCTGAATTGATTTTGTTCATTTTTTCCAAAAATGACGTGTCAATACCCTCTTTTGGTACGAATGAGTGTTGTATATTTTCAATATTCCCACATGACGTCCCATATTTTTCCATCACTTCTTTAGCATTCCTAGGTTCACTTCTGAACCATTCTTGATTGCCACCTCCACGGGTCTTGAAGGGTTTTAATCTTCTTTAGGCCCCTCACTGCAAAATATGTATCGTCTTCTATTTTGTTTACATCTTTCAAGTGTTTGAATCGAATGAGAACATTGATAGGAGCCTTTAATGTAAAAACAATAAAACCCGCTCCACTCTTACAGTCATTAATCTGCAGAATTTCCTCTTCTTGTATAGACAAGCATTTATTAATTTATAATAATGAGAGATATCAGGGAGGAAACCCCTCTTGGGAACTCCACTCTCCTCTTTCCATTCAATAAACACTTTGTTCCAAACTGGACTATATCAATCCAGTATTTTTCTTCTTTAAAAGGCTGGCTTTGTAGTTGATAGTCATCCTTTCGTCCATTCCAGCTGAGCTAGATTCATTTCTTTTTTCTTCATTCCCTTTGACAGGTACGCTCTTCATCTCTTCCGAGTTGTTTTTTTCCCCGCCTTTTTTGCCACGACCGGCTTAGTATTATCACCTATGTCAGGTGGTTCTTTAAAGGGAGAGGACATCACTCACCTTCTTTTCTTAGAAGAAAAAAATCAAGAACCTTATTTATTACCTCTCCCAGAGAAGCGTACGCGGAATCGATAGATGTGTTCCTTCCTCTCACGCGGGAGCGCTGAGAGGGGGAAGAAGAAGAGGGTCAAAGAAAAAAAAACCTTGTGTTCTTAGATGTCCAGAAGATCGAAAAAAGATCCGAAACCGGGCTTTGAGAGTAATTAGTCCGTTATAGGCACGCACTATCGAGTCTCCATGCACTTACATCACTCTTTATTTACATAAAAAGGATAAACTACACTTAGAACTCAAGATATAGACACTTTCTTTCGGAGCCAGAGAAAACACGTCTTCACTGTATACATAAGAAGGAGTAGTTTGAACTATGGCCAAATTTGAACTCTGAAGGTACTATGGAATCCTTGGGTCAAGGTGGACCTAACAAAACTGTTTGCAAAGTGATGGGACCAGAAATGAACCAGAAAAATTACCTTTCCTGATTTTAGTACCTACTTTTCAAGGTAAAGAGAGGAAAAAAGAAAAAGAAAAAATAATCTCATGTGCCATAAAACATATTCTTTGCACAAGGTCAAACTATTTATGAGGAATGTTTGCATAAAAAAGAAAATTATTGTAATTCATTTGACATTTAGAAAAAACCTATTTTATCTCCACAAAATCCATGATACAAATTTTAAAAAACTTATGTAATATGAACATATGGGCGCCGTAGTCGCCCAAATATGCGACTATATATAAATATAAACCTTTTTGTTAATTATTAATTATTTAGATATGGAACATTTTCTTCATATCTTAATTATGGCTCGGGAACACGTAGATAACCCCCGTGTCATTTCTCCCCAGTCCTACAATTCTTATATTTTTAATCATGCTCAACCTTAGGAGTGAGGAGTTATACTTTTAGGGAAACTTCTACTTGAGACAACAAAAGCACTTTCCTAGAAAAAGGAATCATTTGGGAAAAATACAGACTGGATTAGATTTAGTGTTTAACATTACTAACAAATAAACACTTCAATACTAAATCTTGTGTACCTAATCTTTGTTTCTAAATTCTGGGGAGAAAAATAATAATAATAATAATATTGTTGGAAGTAACAAAACAAGGTTAAATATTTGAAATTATAATTATAAGTTTTTGCATTGGAATACAGACTCAATAATACTGTTTCCCCCCCCCTTTTGATCGTATATTGTGTAGATAAAGTAAATAAATGCTTTAAGCACAGAGTTTATGCTTAATAAGTCATGGATGTTTATTCAGTTTTCATAAATATGAATGAGAAGAGAATAATAGGAAACAATGATTATTGCGCTTCATCTATTATATATTTAAAAAAATGTAAAGTACGAATGATCAAAACAACAGAGACTCAAGATACAGATAACTTTCATTGGAGATACGTTCTGTGGAACATTATGCTCAGCCACTTGTCTTCTTCTATGACAGCCTTTTCAGCCATTAAGCCTTTTCAGCTATAAAGCGCCCCAAACGGTATCTAGGAGAAGGATTGTCTTTTTTACAAAAAATAATCCCAAAGATTACTCAAAGGTCTTAACGGACATCTCACAAAACCCAGAGGTTGAATGGAGGGCTCCTATCTCGAGCAGCCCAGTGTATACCTGTTTAATGATGGGAACAGTCTTTTCTAACAACATGATTAAAGAGTTTTCTCCATCTTTAGGAATTTTACAAAGTTTGATTTGGCAGGGAAGTCCTATATTCCAATGTTCGACCACAATCGACATTATACGCCAGAACAGTAATAAAAAGTTCTTTTTCCAAAACTGGAGCTCCCAAAAAGATTGGAACAGATAGCATTATCGTCTTGCACCCTTACTATACATGATCTATCTTTGGAGTCCATTTTTAAGTGTGGAAGATTCCTGTTTCCTCTTTTGTTTAATGGTTATAAATTATATTTCATTCATATAACATTTTTGTAAATAGAAAAGTGGTAGGGGGCAAATGGTCAATATATAAAGTATACATAAACACAAAAAATGCTTAAAAAATGAAAACTTGGATTCAATCTGTTCATAAAATATATAAATGTTTATTAAAAATTGATTCGGTCTAGGAGGGAGATGTATCTTTCCACCAATTTGTCAGTCCTATAGGGAGAGGGTTCCCCTTGACACTCGAGGCGTACAGAACGCCTTGAACCTTGGAAATTATGAACTCTATTTGAAAAGCGTTCTCATAATTGGGGGACGTTGATTCCTGTTTCCTCTTAAACGGTCGGCAGACAAACACTTTGTTACTGTCCCATGGCACCTCAGAATGAAATTTGGCAATAATACAAAAATGGATGCAGAAAAAATCGCTTATAAGTATTTAAAAGACTTGGTATTGCCTTCATCGTGGAAAAAGATAATTTTGTCCTCCACCTCCAAAATAGTTCACAGCAAACGCTTTACTGCCCAATTTCAAATTTCTACCAGATGTATGTTCTTTGATGCTCCGTGCAAGGATTGTGGAAGGTTATTTAATTCAATCATCCATGCCTTCTCCCATTGTCCTGTTCTACGTATCTTAAGAGACTTTGTTCTTCTAAATGTTCCTGGAATAACTGGAAAACGGATCGCTCCCATAATTCTCTTCGGATTAAATTCTGATCTACGGACAGCATCTCCGAAAACCAAAGCAATTGAGTTTGCGCTGTCGAGTTGCAAAATCTACATTGCAGAGCGTTTATCTTCGGGAGAAGCTATTTAAGAGGGATACCTTAAATCCATTGTCATATCAGCAGCAGCTCGATACATGGCGCTCTCCATCAAGATTCCAGAGGATTCAAGCTGGAGATTTGCGAGTGACATCGTTCGTTACTTCTCCTCCTGTTCCGAGAGGACCTCTCATCATCTGAAGTTTTTAATACGATTTTACTATATAAAAAGCCCACTTTTGAATTAAATGACACCTAATTATTCCAAATCACGTTAATGTTATTTTATTGTCCAATTAATTTCAACTTTGTTTTATGAAGTTATTGTACTTTTATGTTTTGTATTGACTTTATTTAGTGTATAAATTTTAAACTACAATGTTTATTATATATATTATATATATGCATTTACGCTAAATTCAATAAAGTCATAATAGGATTTATAAAAAATATATTCATGCACGATATGTCCAACGTGCTCCTTCGATATCTTCAGAGTCCCAGCTATCTGGATCAACTTCACTTTACGGTCATTTAAAATCATTTTGTGGATTACTTTAATGTTTTCTGGTGTAACCACCTCTTTTGGGCGTCTACTGCGTTTATCATCATTCGTGCTAACACGACCACGTTTGAATTCAGCAACCATCGACATATGGTTGCTTTCGATGCTGCAGAGCCCAGATAACATTCTTCAAGCCAAGTTTTAGTTTCGACGGTATTTTTTCCCATCAAAAAGTAATGTTTTATTAACACATGAAAGTCGTCTTTTCCATTTTTTCACAATAACAAAAGTAGCTTCACTTAAAACGCAATATCTCACAAACTAGTTGTCAGACAGCTGTTATATCTATGCATGTATGTTTAAAGGTTGGTACTAGCTGACAGTCATATGAAAACAAATCCACTGGCGCCATCTATGTGTTAGTCTCGGGACTTATCAGCCGACCTTCTATATATATATATTATGCCACTTACAATGTCTTTCCAAGTATTTTATAATTCGTTATAAGTTATAAATCCAAAGCATCCAGTCTTGTAATTTGAATTACCTGATATTCCGTTGATCATTTTCCAAATGAATTTCCAGTATTTCACTTACAATATATAAAATAGATTGTAGGTATAAGTTCTTCAGATGAATTTAATTCCTTGTTATCAATTTTCAGAGTTATTGTGTCAATTTGAGTTTGGGGCATTACATCAATTACGTCTGTAGTTCAGGAGTCCCGTCCCGAGCTTCCATTACATACTCAGCTTCATTTTGCAAATAGATTTGCATATTTATGCAACTACATTAAATGCAAATAAATAATCCTTCCATTTTTTTCAAGCAAATGTTTTATTCCAAATAACTTATGCTAGTCGATGGTCATTCCAGTTATCTACTTAAGGAAGTGCAAGTGAGAAATGAGAGGAGTATATCTGTTAAAGCCCTGGTCGTTTGTGACAAACAGCGTCCCACCGATTTGCATATATACTTTCCTTGTTCGAAGTCGCAATTGATTGGGCCACTGCTATCACACTAAGTTGGAATACATATTAGTGAAGTGAATAATTTGACTTTTTAATTGCTTTACAAAGCAAACCGAAGCTTATGTTCTATCTTGAGGAGAATAATAAATGAAAGGTAGAAGTAAAGTTAATGAGTGGAGTCTCCTAGGTCATCTGATCCCCAGAGGAAGATGGATAGAGGGTAGATATGTGAAGACAAATGGGCAGAAAAAGGTCATGAGGAATACCCTCTTTTCACGATCCAAGAGCTCAATTGTTCCGTTCTCTCTTTTCCAACTCCAAGATTCTTCAGGACGAGAGTAAGTAATCAACTCTCTCTGTGTGTCTCTCTCTCTCTCTCTCTCATCTCTCTCTCTCTCTCTTCTCATCTTCTAATTCTTCCTCCTTTTTTTTCCTCCCCTTTGATCTAAAAATAATAATAATATACTGCAGGTCCCTAAAACATGAAAGCAGTGTACAAAAGTAGATCGTTCCCTTTTTTTATTATCCAAAAACAAGTGAAAAAAAGACAGAAATATCCACAGTAAGGGAAGAACCATTGAATACAGAATCAGACAGTACAGTTACAAAGTTCCCATCTTCTTTAGATATTGGAAACAACGATGACAAGGAATGTTCAGAGGGTTGTCAAGACTTGGGCAATGAAGAAAGTCAAGTAAACGATTCAGAGTCTAATGGTAGAGATAGTTCAGATGAATTTAGCTGCAACAATAATATGAACGAAGAAGAAGAATTAATGAATAACAATCTTCAATTCAGAAAATCTAGAAAAACTCCACCTGGCATCTCTAAAGTTAATATTTTATCTACTCGCTCAAGATCATCCTCGATCACAAAAAAAAGACTAGCGCCTGAATCCCACGGCTCAAAAAATAGTCCGTCAAAACCGCAAAAGTTTTTGAAACCATCATGACGACTCTCTTATCCTTGAACGTAAACTCTCTTCAAAGTACAAAAAGAAAATATAAGCTGTCAAGGTTTCTCAAATATTAGAGCTACCTGACATCGTAATTTTATGTGACACACGGTGCAATTTCGAAAACCATTTTTCTCTTCCTCAAGTATATAAGTCTTTTTCGTCATTTGACGCCAGTCTAACAAATCCGAAACGTGGAGTTACATTATTAGTTAAGAAAACCTTTCAGCCCAACATTGAATTTCGATGCTCTAATGGAAATCTATTAAAAATCAATTGTAAGTCAAAAGATGGGCATTTTGATATAATAGGAATCTTTGGCCCTAATAACGACGATGCTGATTTCTTCAATGTGAAACTTAGCTCAATAATAACACATCGACCCACTATTATGGCAGGTGATTTTAACGTTAAACTAAAGCCCGGAAGGGACTCTAATCGAGACCATATATGCTCAAATCCTCGAGCTACTAAAGCTTTAATATCCCTCATCTCCTCCTTTGATTTTCATTACTCCGCGGACATATGCCAAAACTATAAGCATAGTTTCTTTTCTGTTGATAAATTTTCGAGACCCGTTTCCTCTAGAATTGATTTGATACTGTTCAAAGATTTCCGCGAATGCTCACTGAAATCCTACAGGGTCGTTGATTCTAGTTTATCAGATCATCATGGTTTGATAGCCAACATTGACATCAAATCTAGGACCTTGAAGCATAAAACAAGCTGGAAACTGAACTCCGAATTATTGAACAACCCAGATATAAATGAAAGAATAATTTCTTTAATTGAAACTACCAAATCTCATGTTAAAAACGGCAGTGAAGTTTTCACTGAAATGGAAGGCTTGTTTAAAAAAATGAAAGGGATCTTTAGGAATGGCGGAGCAGTAAAAGCAATGCAGAAACGAAGGGCAATCAACGAAATCGAAAACTTTGATAAAGAAAAGATTTCACAACAAGAAATAAATTTTAAATTGGATCAACTTTACCGAAAGGCTGATCTCATGCGCAGGACTAAAAATAAAATTCAAAGTATCTCAGACCTAACTCATTCGAGATTACAGTGCGTTAAAATGGAGAGAAAAAGAGAATCATCTAAAAACATGTGTATCGTAAACTCCATTGGAGAAACTTCTAGTCACCCTGATTTTATATGTAGGGAAATTAGCTCCTACTACTCCAAATTGTACAGCTGCTACGACTGCAGAGATTCTATATTATGCGCCCGTTGTAAGTTGGCGAACGCCGACTTTTGCGAAAGCATAAGATGTTCCGTGGACGACAGTCTACATATTGTAGACGAAGACAAAAAACGAAATGGAAGTCCACCTAACTATTAAAGAAATTGAATATGCAATAGTCAATAACGCAAAGGTCAATAAGTCACCTGGTCCTTCCGGCTTAACCTTTGAATTTTATAAAAGATACCTGCACAATCTATCTCCTCTCTTACTCATGTTTTATGAAAAAGTTTTAAACGTTGGACACTTCCCAGAATTTGCCTCAGATGGGAGAATAGTCTTAATACCTAAGAAAAATAAAGATCCGAAATTTTTAAAAATCTACGTCCTCTTACTATGCAAAATTCGATTTACAAGATATTTTCATATATTTTAGCTAATCGAATAAAAGGAGTTTTGAATAAAGTTTTACACGATTCTCAGTATGGATTTTTAAAAGACAAGCTTATGGATATAATTCCCTTTACTCTGCAAACACTTACCGAATGTGAAAATCATACGTCTTTAATGGCTATTGATTTTGCCAAAGCGTTTGATTCTTTATCACACAATTTTATAGTCCAAACACTTTACAAGAAAGGTTTCGGCGATTTTATTATAAGAATGGTTTGTACTTACCTTGCCAAAACAAGAACCCTAATAGAATATGGAAGCCACAGAGCACACTTTTATAATTATAGAGGTGTTCGCCAAGGAGACCCCATGGCTGGAATCCTTTTTGTCTTATGCATTGACGGTCTGCTCCAAAGAATTCACTCTGATCCGAACATTCGTGGATTTAATTCATCAGGAAAAGTGTTAAAATGTTTGTGCTACGCAGATGACATGACCATGACATATTCTGGTAATCCACTTCAAACCATAAGATCAATCGGCAGAACATTTAAATTTTAAATCAATTCTCTAATATTTCCGGCTTAAAAATAAACGTTGAAAAGACTGAATTTCTTAGCCCCTTTGGAGGCATTGTAGAAAAAGCCTGGCCAATACTAAATTCGTCTGATCATATGAAGATACTTGGATCTTGGATTTGATCTAACAGTTCTAGGTTAAATCGTGATCTCATGATGTCAACGCTGAAGAAATCGTGTTCTTTTTTCCACTCCCTCAACTTAAACGTGTGGGATAAAGTCAGAGCCTGGAATACCTATATTGTCCCAGGTGTAATTCATTTACTTCGTGTTACACCTTTTCACCAAGGAACATCCGAAGAACTTCTAACTATGGAGACTTCTCTCTTGGGCTTCTTCAAAAGAAGAAATATATCCCAAAATCGAATTCACAATCCACTCAGACTTGGAGGATTGGGAGTCTTGGACGTCCAAAATTTATGGAAATCTTTAAATTGCTTTTGGATTCGAAAGCTATGGGACAACAGCCACTATTGGTCTTGTTATATCAAGCAATATTTAAAAAATAATGGAATCGACTATAATGAATCCCCCTATCACGGCTATCAAAAGTTTTACCCACTATCTCTATGTTGTCTGGAAGAATAAGAGAATTTTGTAATAGCTCAACAGAGTGCATCAAAACATATGAAACGTCCTTAGCTTGGGAAATGCCTCTTTTAAATTGCCTAAATGTATCGATCCCAAAAACTTTGAATGCTCAAATTGCAAGCGATGTTATTCATTCATCGAAATTTTTAAACAGACTTGCACATAAGTATTTTACTAGTGTTTTCGGGAAGCTTTCTAGAGTGAATCGTCCATTTTTACCCTTCAGGATCAAGATCTCCATTTTATCCACAAAGATTTTACGCAATGCTTCCACAGTCTCAACAATAGTACCTTTTAAAGCCTACTTAAAGAGACGTGGGATACAAAGAAGTATAAGCGATTGTGTCGCCGCTATGAATAATAGATTTCTTACGTCCTCAGAGAAATGGTTCAAATACCGACTTTTGACCGGTTCGCTGGAGGTGGCAGGCAAGTTTTTCAAAGACGATCGAAAGAACTGTTTATTTTATAAAACACACCCCGAGACCACGGATCATCTCCTTTGGAACTGCCTTGCATTAGCAGAGACTTACCAAGCCCTCCAAATCTCACTAGAAAACCCCTTCAAGACCAAAACTTCTGAGGAAGTCTTTCTGACATTCACAAAGAATGCCAAATGTGACGCCATCATAACTAAAGTTCACTACATATTATATAAAATGCGAACAGTTAAAAACAACGACCTTTCTTGTATCATCCCAATCGCCTCTTTACCTATATTCAAAAAATTATTAGAGATATAATTTTTTATTAATATGTTTGTTTTCAAATTATTTTAATGTTTTCTTATATTTTCGTTTAAATAACTGTTATTTATTGATCGTTTTCACTAAGTATGTGCACAACCTTTTTGTATATCGTTGGTTGATCTGTCGAAATATATGCCCACTGGGCCAAGAAAGAAAAATGATAAAGGGGTATAAGTAATATTTTAAATGAAGTATTAATAATAATAAAAGAAGAAGAAAAAAACAATAGAAGAAGGCATCAAGAGAGTAGCATGAGGTGTGAAGCTCCATTTGTAAACAAATAGTTCCTCCACCGGAATCAGCACTACTGATGAACAATTGGGACGCCGTCGAGGATCTCCAAGCTTCTTCTTACCACGCAATCAATCCCCAGTTGAGAAGAGGAGCTCCCTTAAATCTAGCGGCTTAAAGGATCCCTGGTAGCCATTTTTCTTGATGTTGATATAAAAATAGCCACTTTATAATTATATATTTATTTGCATTAGGTTAAAATAATATCAAATATTTATTTGGGTATGTTTTCTTTTAATTTATAAAGATTTATATCTCAATTACAAATCATTAGGCGAAGGTTGTTATCGGAGATAAATGGTATGATTTTGATTTCAATATTATTCATGCCTTGATTGGATTATTCTCTATATAAAATCTACAAGTTACAAATAAAGAATAAACTGAAAGTTTTTCGAGCACAAAATACGGAAGAAGCATATTTCATAGAACGATGTCGTATACATAAAAATGTGACCAACAGACTCAAATTCGAAATCTTTAGGGAAAAGGAATAAAACAAATTCTACTTATGTTGAGTCTTGGTATAGATACAGCTGTGGATGAAAGATTAGTGTATTACCAAGGCCCCGTTTCCTAATAAACTTGAAAATAAAGGTAAAGAGTTGAGGGGGTAATTTCTGATTCGTAAAGAGGTTATGTGATGGAATTCTAGGAACATACATCGAAAGAGCCTTTTGTTACAACTCATTAACTTAATTGGAGAATTGCACTATGGGCAGTACTCATCCAGAATCAAATTCAAAAGCTTTGCTACTTTCAACACTATATATTTTTTTTTTGCAAAATTATATTATTGGTTGCTCGCCATACTGATGCTATTTTGCAAAAGAAAACTCCCTTAGTGTTAAGTTTCATATTTATAACACTATTGTTTAAAATGAGAGGGTTAACATTGTTATGATACAATAAAAATTACATTAATCTGCATAACAGTTACTAACACTACAACTTTCTTATAAATGATATTATTTAAAGAACGTGCATATAATTGAGGGGTTTTATAAAACATTTTTGTTTAAATAATATTGAAATGTAAGCATAATTGAAACTATGCAACAACGTTGATAGTAAGTATAGAGCGAAATAGAGGCTACTGATCATTTATTGTGGAAATGCCCGTCTTTAATTGTAACATATCGGGCCGTTCAAGATATTACCATGGATCACTTCAATGAAAACCCATCAGAGGAAGACTTCATCACTTTCTCGCGAAATCCAAAATGTGATGCGGTTTTAACTAAAGTCCACTACATTATTTATAAAAAAGAACAATCAAAGATGCCAACCTCTCTGAAATGATGTCCATCGCTTCCCTGTATTCCAAAGTTCTCCAACAATTATGAATATATATATATATGAAACTCAAATAATTTATTTAAAACCCTTTTGCTGTCGTGTTTTTATTAACATGATTTATGTACGTTAATATTATACAATTCTAACGTTACCCCTTTTGATATTTGATGCTTACAGTTATGTATTCGTGATAGTTATTTTTTCAATACTACATACTGAAATATATGCCCCTGCGGCCAAGAAAAAAAACGTTGATAGTAACATTGATATGCTAATGAGGAGTACAATACAACATACGATTGATAATTATTATAGATAAGAGCGGACAAATCAGTGATAGAGAAATCATATAGACCCATAAAGAAGAAATACAAAATTTGGTGAAATAAACAAGTAGTCTTAGGTATAGGTTGTTATTTATTGATGGCTGAAGAGTTCTTGAGTATTATATTAATAATAATAACCAAAAGTTAACACGCCATCGTGATATCAACCAGTCAGAGTGTGAGGAGTAATTTGAATGAAGGCGGTAAATACCGCCATTTTGTAAAATAATGAAGCAAGGGAAGACATAATAACATAAATAACAGTGGAAACGCGGGTTACATTGTTCAAACCCCTACTTAATTGATATATTGGTCGATAGATTTGTCTTCATGAGACCTTTATAATTTATTTAGATAGATGAAGGTTGAATCATTTCTTATTTTAATAAATGTAAACAATATTTGTTTTATATAGCAGATTTTGCCTCTAAAATTCCAAATTTAGGTTTGAACCGACTTGAAATGTAAAGTAGATAGAATACTAGAGGCATGTATACACTCAGAGAGTGCAAACCTCCGCCGATCCCCACCCAATGAATCACTTGGTCTTTTTGTCATTTCCAACCCTGTACGCACTGTCCTTTTAACTCTACATACTGCTCCTTTAACTCTACACACTTGAATTATAGGGGGCGTTCCAGTTCATCAAATAGGAGAGCACAGCACAGCGACATTTATTGGCAGAGTAGGCTAACTTGAAAAATTTAGTAGTATTTAGCTCATTTTGCATCTTAAAGAAGCACTCAGAGATGCCAAAATGTAATCACTTGTTCCTTTTGTCATTTCCAACAACTCCACAAAGTTTCATCCGAATCTGTTCCGCACTTTTTGAGTTATCCAGCTGACAAACCAACCAACCAACAAACCAGCAAACCAACGCCAGTGAAAACAATACCTCCTTCGGCGGAGGTAAAAATAGTAAGCAACGCTTAATACTTAAAATACAGAACCGGATTCTTGCTAGTAAACTAAGAAATTAATATCATTGATATAAGTGAATCCTGGAAGGATTTTTTTTACCTTGGCGAGGAACAAAAGATTCGACTCAATTTCAAGTTTCTAAAATAATGTTAGAGAGATTTGGGGATTTATGTTATGAAAGCATTTGATAGTATATCCACTAATGGATAATAAAATGTTTTGGATACCATAGTTTTAAAGTATATTATTTTCGACAGATTGCATCGAGTAATCTACAAACCTTTAAGGACAAACCCGGAAAAAAAGTTTTGGCAAGTGATTATTCAATACTTTTATTAATTCACTTCTTCTTGACATCAATTTTAGAAGAAAAAACGATTCTTATGAAGTAAATAAAAACAGATCAATTGGAAGAAGGAACACGTTTTTTTAAATAATCAAATTATATTTTTTAAGAAACACTTTTGTTAATAAATCTGCTTTTTATATATTTTAACCAAATTTAAAGAAAGAATTTCAATTTTAATTAAAAGCCTTCCTATCAAATAATAAAGGTTGTAAACTCCTTCATCATGCTACTTGAAGTACAAAACTGTAACCCACACTTCATCCTTGAGAAGTATATTTGGAAAGACTAGAGATAATAGAGTTTGCATTTTTGGCCCTACTTTGCAAGCCTATTCCCCTATAAAATAAAGTTTTGGAATGGGTTTAGTACAAAAAAATTAGGGATACCAACCTTCTTTTGAAGTATTGGCTTTATTTTCTATGACAAAACTCAAAAAGTTATAGTATAGTTTGAGAAGGGTGATCGTTCTCTAGGGGTTAAAATTCGTTTCGTTTTAGAGGAAATGAACACAATTCTTCCTTTAGTAAAAGACTTGAGAATCTTGCCTTTGATTCCCATCGACTCTTCTATTCGTACAAGGGAGGTTGCACTTTCATTTGGAAAATGAGAATAGACTTCTCCCATGAATCCATGCACACCAGACTCTTTCCGCGCATTAAATATCTCTTAAGAGAAAGATGTTACTTTTTTAATCGTCAAAATTTGTGATGGAGCTACAAATTTCTCTTTGGAAACTTAGTTATATTATGCGGAATATGTCTTAAAAATAAATATATAGAAAAAGTCAAATAGGTTTTCGGATTTGGTTATCTTGTCACCTTCGAGTATTATTTATCTTATTGCAGAGGCAGGGTGTTTAGCTTTTTTTCCTTCGAATAATTGACAGTCATCTGTGGAGGTTTATTTTCTCAGCTATCTGGTCACACATTTTAGTCTCTCCAACTTCTGCTTCTCTAAAAGTGTTGACCAGCTCCGAAATGAACGTTTTAATAAATAAACATTTATCATCAAGCAAAAACTTCAACATGGTGTACCGATACAAAAGAGGGTTCTGATAAAAGTGAGGGGTTGAAGGCTTGTGATAAGTTTTGATGAAGTTTTGTCGCAATGAATGATGAGACAGAACTCTTCAGGTCCAAATGACTTGCTACAAATTAGAAGATTTATTTTTATATTTGTTTTTTGTAAAATTATTCGATGATCATTCCAGTAATTTCCTGTTTAAAGTCTAAGTGCTTGGTAAGACGAGCATATCCGTTAAAGACACCAAGGCATTGCCCACTCGTAACAAATTGATTCACGCCAATCTGTATGTATTTTCCATCCTCAAACTCGCAGTTGATGGGTCCACCACTATCACCCTAGACATGGAAAAGATGGGTAAAACTTAATTTGTCTCATCTAATTACAAAACAAACAGATGAATCCTTGCCGCTCGTGCACAAAATTTCTTATGGCCATGGAAACTTCACAACGGGAATATCCTTTACATAGTGGAGCTGTGGATGGTTGACGTGATAATGAAACCCGTTGACGCCGTAGCCAGTAAGGGTAGCGTTGAGGCCAATGAATGTTTCGTCAATATGAGCAAACAGGTCGGACAAATTCTACAAAAATGTCGGTATATATTTGGTTATTTGAAAATATTTATACAAACAAGTTAAAACAAAACATAATTATACATTTTAAGATTGAACTGATTGTTTTAGTGTAGAACATAAAAATAACAATAAAAACAATCACACAAATATTATAATCAATAAAAGGCACTTCTAGTATCTTTAATTCAATATCTCACCATTCAGTTCCAAAGGTTCGGGCAATTTGATGAGGGTAAAGTCTCCTGCATTTGTAACGTAAATTTCATCACTTTTTCTTGCTTGCATAGTAGGCTCGCTGGGATCGAATCTGCTATGCACGCCAGCTCTGATCCAAACGGGATTATCAACATTGACGCAGAGCTTAGAAGTGATGATCCAATCCTCAGTGAGAATAGAGCCCGTGTAGTACCCATTAGCGGTAACGGCTACCACCCACGGAAACTGATGCTTGGCTGTTTCATTTCCGTTGATGATCCTCTGAGCCTCAGAAGGTACATTTTCCAATCCACAAATATCTGATAATATGTAACTGAATATAAGATAAATCATGTACCAATTAAATACATTTTTGTATCTAAAAACACACATTACATTATTATATATGATTGTAGGTATAAGGGAATATATCTATATAAAAAATAATCACCCAAGAATAGAAGTGTTGTACATTTTTTCTTTATTATTCTGTATTTCTCTAGTTGAAATGTTGAAAATCCTTTGTTCCTAAATCCACTTATTTTGCTACTTAAGATGTAATTAAAACTAAATCAAATATTACGACTTATTAGTAGAGGGTCAGTTACATTACAACCACTATGAGCGCCGGAAGTTCGACTGATTATTTTCTCTTTGGTCAACCAAGTGAACTTACTCAAGTAGTTCTTCCATCCACAAAATATGTCTTCCTATCCTTATTTAACAAAAAGCGGAATTTAAACGAAGAACGCCCAAGAAAATGGACAAAAAGTGACTCCTACAGACAAACAGCATTTATTGTAGTTTCATTGTGGGATAACTATGAATCAAGGTGCCATAATAAAAAATTTCACCCACCCTGACAATATATTGCTTGCAGGCCTAACTGATAAAAAAATGGAAACAAAAATATTTGCCCAGGAAAAAGTTTTGCTTGCAAGAAAGAATAATAAAAAACAAAGAAACTTTCAACTACTCAACACTATCAACTTTAATTATAAGCATTTTTTAAATTATATCGACTGGTCAAATATAAATTTGTCTGTGTCAAACCGGGGAGTAATTTTATTTATTAATAATAAAAAATCCGTGCTTTCTTGTGTCAAGGAAAGTGACTGGCATAAAATTCGCATAACATCTAACGGGACTGTTTTTTATTTACTAAATGCATATGGGCCGAACGAGAAAAGTTTTGATTTTTTTCAAGCTATTATCAATAGCCAACGGCTGTGCACCATTCCCCTACTTCTGATTGGAGATCTCAATGTGGACTTGGAGAAATCAGAAAAGTCTCATGTGAATGGATTGATGCTGAAAAAAACTATTATTTGCCTTGGTCTGATTGATCTAACTCAAAAATGGTGCCCTGGTAGTTTTTCCTGGTCCAGAGGGGACAAAAGATCAAAACTGGATCTTGCTTTAGCTTCCTCATCCATGGTTTCGTTGGTCAGAAAAGTTTTATACCTTCCTGAGCCATCTTCCGATCATAAAATGATTGAAATTGAATTTATTGGCAAGAACTCAAAGAGCATCGCGAAATTCCCTAAATGGGTTCTAATGATGACAAGTATTGTCATAAACTGAGCTATAACCTCATAAGGAGCTTTAAGATAAATTTTTCATCATATAAAGCCATTAATAGTCTCACAAGAATCATTTGGGCCACTACCTTAAGATATAAGTTCGAGCAACGGAGGAAAAAGGAGATGCAACAAGAATTGATTGATAATATGCTCAACAAAAAATCTTTATTTGTTCGATCTTTCATGGCTGATTCAGTTAATTCATTCCGAATCGCGGAGGTGGCGGAAGCCGAATTTGAGTCAAAAGGAGATCGAGAGCACAATCATATTAAAAGGCTTAAGGACCTCAGTAAAAGAAGTCAATACACAGCTTCCAATGTATGTAAAATAATTGAAGATGAAAAGTACTCACTACGAAGGAGGATATATTAAAATACTTTCACTCAAGGTTTCAATCTCTTGTAGGTGAAAACAGGAAATATATACCTAAACCGAAGAAGTTCTCCCAAGAAGATGGTCATATTTACTCTTCAGACGCAATTTTGAGGTATTTAAAAAGACATCTCAAAAAAATAAAGCTTGTGGGCCTGATGGACTGGTTCGAGATATTTTTAAACATTTCCCCAATCAAATTGTCCCTTTTTGATAAAAGTCGGTGAACAAATGGAAAAGAAGGCCAGGATGCCAAGATCACTAACCAAAGGAAGAATTGTTTTGATTCCAAAGAAGGGGGACGGGTCGGACTTCAATCACTGGAGACCCATCACGGTCCTTAATGAATCGTACCGTATCTTATCAGGAGTTTTAGCTCACCAATTACAATCTGCTTTGAATAAAATTATTGGACCCCATCAAAAAGGATTCCTTAAAATAGAAAAATTTATGATATTTCACGAAATATACAAGCTACAATAGATTCAGTCAACCGAAGAGAAAATACGGAGCAATAATAGCTGTGGATTTCAGAAAAGCTTTTGACTCTTTATCTCACCACCAAATTCTAAATGTGGTTCGGCGATAATTACCTCGCAGATTCTTTCATCCTGTTCGTGCGTTATTGTACAAAAGTACGTCTACCCTATCGATAAATGGACTCGAAAGTAAGCCAATAATATTAAGTAAGAGCTGCAGACAGGGTTGCCCCTCCGCCCCTCTGCTGTTTATAGCCGTGATGGAAGACTTTGCCCGAAAGGTATATAAGAAGTACGGTGGCTGTGGAGTTGACGTCGAGGGATCCCGACATCTTATAGATATCTACGCTGATGACATCACTTTACATCTGGAAGCTAATTCTGAAGCTCAACTTACAAAAAGGATTGAATCGATATTAAACTATTTTAATAAATATGAAAATATATCTGGCCTATCCGTCAACCAAAAGAAAACCAATATTCTTCCTTTGGGGTCGTGGGTTCCTACTCAAGGACTAAATATTCTGTCTTGCGAGGTGCGTAACAACATAGACGTGCTAAGAATGTGTTGGAACCGGTGGGGAAGTGACGAGAGTAATTGGACAGAAAGTAGTTCGCTCATTTGCCAAAAAACTCGCCTATGGAGAAACTTTAATCTCCAAAAAAGAGTTGACCCCTACAACTATAAAATAATCCCAAGGGTTCTGTACAGAGCAACTTCGTCACCTTCGGTGGCAGAAAAAGCTATCCTTAACGAAGACAAATGGCTCCAGTCTCTTTTTCATCATCGTTACATCCCAACTTTGAAAAGAAAGAAGATGGACCTGAGGGGAAGTTTGACGTTACTCTCCTCTATTATACCAAAAATATATTTGAAAATAATTGTAGATGTTTTTAAGAACCCGTCTGTTGAATGGAGAAGAACCGTTGCGTTAAATTCAATCAAAACAAAATTTTAGTTTGGGACGGAACTTACTAATCCTTCAACCTCTAACCTCTCTTCGATTTGGGGATGTGTACAGAGGCTTTTATGGAGGAATATCCCGGTATATGATAACAACTCTACTGTGGACATAATTAGAAGCAACTCCAATAAGAGATATTTTTTTTAAATATGGATACTCCCGAACGGCTGGAGGAAAAGGCTCTAGAGAGTGGAATTTTCACCATTCACGACATCACCCTAGAATGCCCTTTCCGGGGAGGTTTAAGTTTTAGAGAGATCGGCCAACCATCACTCCTTGCTGAAGCCTTGGCATTTGAAGATGTCTTGTCCTACCCGGTTGGGATCTGAAGAGGGTAAAAAAATCTGCAACGACTTTTTGGCTCTCTTGGATCTGCCTGAGATATGGAGAAAAAGGATCATGGGTTCTCTTATACAAATTGTAGATGAAAGTAAATTCACTGCCCCATTGCAAATTTCGGCTAATTTGCTTAAGTTCTTTAAGCCTTGTAAAGATTGTGGACGTATCTATAATGCAATTATTCATGCTTTTGTGGATTGTCCAGCAGTAGGAATTATTTAAAAATCCTTATGTTAAATTAAAAGGCTTAAGCGATCCTCAGACGTCCAAGTACACGAAAGCAAGCATCCTCTTTGGCCTAGGAGCAAATGCATCTTCACCGCGAACGAGGGCTTTAAATAGTGCCCTTCTCAACTCAAAAGCACTTATATCGGAAAGGCTAACCCTATATACTCCTATACTACCGGCAGAACTAAGGACGATACTCATCGCAGCAGCGGCACGATACACCGCGTTGGACCTGAAAATTACTAGTTTTCATGACGATTCGTGGACTCTGGCCTCAAAGGAAGTGAAGTATTTCCCATCGTGCCCCAAAGTACATTTAAAAGTTATTAAAGAATTTTGAAGTTTTTTTAAGAAAAGCTAAACTTTAATAGTTTTTTATCCTTTTGCATTGTTCTGTGTTTTATTTTCACATTAATGTATGGAATTTTAAATCATTATATAGTTGTTTAATTGATTGTATTTATTAAGTGGTATTATTGTATTCTACATTTATATGACATTTTATTTGATATGTTCTACTCCAGAGCAAAAACTTTAAGCTACAATGTTTATTCATGTTTTTATTACACATTTGCTCTGGATTTTATGTATGTCTTTTGTTTTTTAGATGTACATAATAAATTGACTGGTAAAAAAAATGGCAACAAGAATATTTGCCCAGGAAAAAGTTTTGCTTGCAAGAAAGAATATTAAAAAATAAAGAAACTTTCAACTACTTAACCCTATCAACTTTAATTAGAAGCATTTTTCAAATTCTATCGACTGGTCATATATAAATTTGTCTGTTCCTCCAATTTTGTAGTTTTTTTATTCTTTTTCCTTCTTAAAACTATAAAAGAACACTAATAGGAGCTGTTATTTAAAAAAATGGTTGGTGCGTCAGCACTTATGATAATTAAATATTATTTGAAAAAAAATTGAGAAAGCGACAAACGTATAAATTAATTATATCTAAATTTTGTAATCAGGATTTTTATAAAAATAGTAATAACAAAAAGTTTTGCTTCATAACGAAACCTTTGAACGCAATTTGGAGGGGGGGGGGTAAGGGAGGAGTCAAACACAAATCCATTTTTCTGTGATCATTTACTTTCTTCATTTAATTAAGGTCATTTATTAAAAATGTTTTTCTAAAAAAAACAGATACTATTTTTCCTGTTCAAATATTAAAATCTTTATTAAATATTTAAATATTTGCATATATAAAAGCTTTTCGTGTGAAAAATTAATGCGCATACTTACATATAGTTTTTCCTGAGATAAGATTAAGTATTACGAATACTTATCAAAGGACTATTGTACGTGTATTGATAACAAATTTAAAGACACACATATATAAGATGAGCATTTCTCATAGGAGTATCACTTACTGGTTTCACATCATGAAGACAATTGTTCTCTTTACTTTGTTCGTGGGGGTAATTTGAATTTGATATTCAATAATAAAAGAGGTTCTGTTAATCACTGTATTTTATTACCCTTTTACTTAGGTATTCTCCAATCCCAAATATCCTGGTATTTGCAATTCATTTTGGCCAGAAAGGACAAACGCTCAGGACCTTGTTTTCTTTATTTTCAGATATTTGTGGCCTGGAAAATGTTCCCTCTGAGGCCGAAAGGATCATCAATGGAAAGGAAGCAGCCATGAATCAATTTCCCTGGCTGGTAGCCGTTACTTCCGGTGGACTTTGCACAGGCTCGGTTCTTGATGAAGAATGGATCATTACCGCCAAACACTGCGTTAATGTTGGTAATACCGTTTGGATCAAGGCCGGTGTTCACAACCGTGACCATAACCTTGACAACGAACCCAACATGCAAATCAGGGAGAGCAAGGAAATATATGTTTCTGATAAGGGAGACTTTGCTCTGATCAAGTTGCCCGAGCCTCTTGAACTGAATGGTGAGTTTGTTCTTCCAAAAACGTAATTTTCTAAATGAAAGCTACTACTTATACAAATAGTAGCGTGACAAACGTTTCATTTAGCTCACTTATTAATTTTCTTTGAAGAATTTTAATATCGTTTAATAATAGACATATGTGAACTCATTTTCATTATGATCACTTGAAGATTTATTTCGAGTGTAATTTTTGTATGAAATGCTTAATATGAGACCTGCTTTTTACAAATAATGTATATTTCAGTACTATAATTTCGTCGCCCGAAGTATTTTGCTTTATAATATTTGCAATCCTTGAATTAAGTTATTGACAGACTATCTTTATCGATAAAAGCAATATCCTGATCCTAACGTAGTTTAATGAAAACTCTAGATAAACAATTTTTCATTAGCCAAAACAAAAATCTAATAAAACCAAAATAAATAATTGACATCGTCATGCTACTAAGTTGATTTTTTTGAAGATTAATAATCAATAGGTTTACAACAATTTTTAGAGTATGAACCAATCTATTAGGATTTTATAAAATGAGAAACGGGTTAGGTAATAAAATAAAGGCCTGCTAAAACAAAACAAAATCGGTATATTGTTAAGAGTTGAAAATTACAGAACATTATAAAAGCATAATATTCTTACCTACAAACTGATGTTTGTTATATGGTAAGAGTGATATTTAATATTAAATAAAATTTTACAGACTATGTCCGCCCAGTTTGCCTGCCGACCCGTGCTCATATTGACGAAACATTCATTGGTGTTAACGCCACCCTCACTGGCTGGGGTGTCAATGGCTATGATCACAAGTACAACTACCCCGAGCTATACTATGCAAAGGATATTCCCGTTGTGAAGTGCCCATGGCCCCAAGAAATTTTGTGCACGAGCGGCAAGGATTCATCTGTTTGTTTTGTAAGTACCTTAGACAAAATTTAATATATGAATTTAATCATTCTTGCTCCTATTTAGGGCGACAGCGGTGGTCCAATCAACTACGAGTTTGAGGCAGGAAAGTACATGCAGATTGGCGTGAATCAATTTGTTACGAGTGGACATTGCCTTGGGGGATTTAACGGATATGCTCGTTTCACGACTCACTTGGACTTCATTCAAGAGACTACCGGAATGATCTTTGAATAAGTTTGATTGGAGAAGCATAAAAATAAACTTGTTTCATTCACTTCCATGAATCACGTTGGTTTAGAAAAGAATATATATATATATTAGACCTGTTCAAATTTAACACTTTTCTTTAAAAACATTCCAATAGATGACTTTCTGGTTCTCCATGGCTTAAATAATCGACAGGAAAAATATTATTAAATGTGTAGATACGCATGTTGTAAGAAAGCTATGTATGTACGTCGTATTACATATATTTCAACATTGCAAAGGGAACAAACATTTTTTTAAACAAATTTTAAATACTTACTTTAAATAATCATTAATTAATTATATATATACATATATATGTATGTGTGTGTTGATTCAAACTCCTGTATATGATATGCACCATATTTTAGTCTAGCAATACAATTTTATTTGAAGATAAACATCAATTTCCTTTGATAGAAACTTTTAAATATGTATTAGAAAATAATCCGCTAAGTATACATGTAATCAATATAAATCCTTTCGTAGCAACATGGACTTAAAGACTTAATCCTTTTTTATTATTTTCTTAACTTAAAATATACTCACATAAATATTAAATAGAAATATCATTGAAAATTTTAGGGATTGTAATACTTAGACATCCCAGATCATAAAGTTATGCGACAAAAATAATTACCTTTCACTAAATCATGATTTTTATTCAGTTTCTCTGAAGACATCGGTAGAGGTATGGTTAGAAAAGTGTCTGGAAGAAATATCAAACTAGAAAAATAGTAAAAAAATAGATTCTATAGAAAATGGTGAGGCTTGATAAATATGTACAACATTCATTAAGAGGTATAGAGTTCGGTTTTAATTATTACTTAATGGTGCACTTATTTTTTTCTCTCTCGAGGACTCTAAATAAACCAAGTAATGAATGCAATTTTTACAATAAAGTATCGTTCGGTAAAAATTGTGGCTCAGTTCTACCTCTTCCATATTTTAGGGACTCATGGTATATTTCTATAATTATTAGACCGAATGGGAGAGGAAAAAAGAACAAAGAGGGAGAGTTAGAGTGATGAAATAAGAGAAAGAGACCCAGAGAGAGAGAGAGTCACACAGATAGACACACAGATAGATAAACACAGACAGAGAGAAAGATAATTAACTTATTCCCATCCTGAGAGAAAATTTGGGTTCCTCCTTGAAGCACGATGAAAAAGGGATAATATGTTTCCCTTTATATAAAAGTGTTTGGTGATTCAAGTCAAGGAAGAGGGGAATCTTATAAAATTCAAAAAAGAGTCTTTTCAGAGGGCTTCATTACAAAATGCAAGGTCACAAGGTAGAAGTGTATGGTATCTATTGAAGAATAGTGATGCTCCTTAGAAATAAATGAACTATGAAGAAATCTACATTTTTGCAAGAGAAGGGGGTGAAACCATAAGGAAGTCCTCCTTCAAGATCCACGGTTCCAAAGGAGACTGATTTATATGGTGGGTTGATCCGGAGAATATTATATCATGGACATTGATTTCCAAATCGTGAGCCTTTACAGATGTTACTCGAAGGGTGAGGAGGACTCTTTTATTTGTTTGTTGAGGAAGAGCAATCCCTAAGAGACTTCCTCTTCTAGATTGACGAGTTCAAGCGACGTGTAGATGGAGAGTTCATGAGTGGAGTCTCCGTAGTCATCCGAGACCCGGAGGATGGTAGATATGTGAAGACAAATTGATAGGAGTAGGTCTTAAGGAATCTCCCCTTTCATACCAAGAAATAAGGAATGAGGGATGCGCTTCATGGGTCGACGAACGAAGGTTTCTTACAAGTTATGGCTATCCACTACAAAAATCGTTTGACCTTTAAATATGATAAAACACAAACATAGAATATTTTTAAAAAGTTTTGTCTATTTTTTTATATTGAAATTAATATACGACTTCTTAAAATATAGTTTATTATAATTTCAAAAATAATACTTCAATTTATTTCTTAATGTTTTTATTATTTTTACAATAAAAATAATATTGAAAATAAGTGGATTTGACAGTGAGTCAATGTTGCGTTATGGAGACTATTCAGGAAAAGCATTAGCTTCTTTGTCTCATGTCTTATCAACATGTGAACATAAAGAAGTGATTTGAATGTAAAAGCTTGAAGATTTTTCTTTTGTTGATATAATGCCTTTATGAACCAATATAAATCTTTATGAACCCGGTTAATGACAGGAAAAAAGTTTTGTACATACACTACTTCTTATCCAAATCGACAAAGTAATGTCAAGGAATAATTTTTGCAATAAAAATTAGTTTATGTAAAATGCATTGTTCTAATCACTTCAAATACTTGAATTATTTTGGCCATTTTTCCGTGCATTATCCTTTTCCTTTTCTATATGATTTTTTCGGGGCCTTTTCTTCTTTGGTCGTATTTTCCTGGACACCAATTACAACCATAAACTATTATGTGCTAAGACCTACTCAGTGAAAGGTTTTGAGAATTTTAAATGTCCTGCGATGAACCGGAGAAATAGACTAAAAAATATTTGTCGAAATTATCTGGTCAATTTAGATGATAATTAATGTTTGTTAAAACTTTTTATCTCGTCCCTAACAGGGTTAATAAATATTCAAATTGGTTCATTCATCACCTTTTTGGTGGCAGAAGAGAAGACAACATGAGGCGGTAGTTGCTGGTTCCCTCGGAAAATTGTGTGGAAAATTATGAAGAACTCGAACAGAACTTGGTGCAAGATACCTCTAAAAATATTTAGATGCTTTTTATGTGGAAAGCTATGAAATAATCTAACAATACACACTCCATTTTTTCTTTGTTTTTACGGAAAACTTTGTTTTTTAAAAACATCAAACATACGTCTGGTAGTAAATTAGATTTCCTTTAAATGATAATTTTTATTGAAGTCTGTAACGTCCACCATTTGAAGAAATTTGCGGAAAACTATATTTTTACTAAATTTTTAAAACTTTGACCTCGTTGCACGACTCGTAATGTTGACCGATTTTGTTCAAACTTTGTATGTCGTCTTCTTTTATCACAAGAAACAGAAAATCCACAATGTTGCTAACATTTCAAACATTTGAAAAATAAGAACAACCCTAATATATATATATATATATATATTATTTTTTTGGTGAACAAATTTGAATGTTGAATAGAATAGCCTTCCATGATTATATTATATGTTTATATTACACTTCTCCACCTCACCTCAAATTTCACATATATATTGCAATGAATATAAAAGTCGTAGAGGTTGAACAACTTTGATTATATAACTTTGCCGTCACCACTTTAATGGTGAAATATTTATCAGGAACAAAAAAATTGATGCTAAAATAATAGCTCTTATCGGAAGTTTCAACGTCCTTAAATCTTTTCCAGACGGCTGAAGAGTGCCCTAGTTCCAAAAGAGGAATCCAATGTCTCTTACACAACTGTTTAAACGAATAAATAGGTGACAGATCACCTGAATCTCCGAGAAACTGTATATATATATATATATTGGCACTTTTCAAGAATATCGTACAGAGTGATTTATCGACAGTTTATGATGTAAATTAGGTTTCCCTTGGGCGTTTATGCCTCCACAGAAAACAACCCTTATGATTCCTTATAGGCCTTTGACATCTCTAGTGATAAGGAACCAAATGGCCTCGATTTTGCTTAAATAAATCATAAATATATTCAGTTGAATTATATCAAAGAAACAAATATTCAGGGTATTTATTTGTTTATTATTGTTATATATGCATATTAAACTTATTTGTGCTTTTAAAATTCTAAGATTAGTCTTAATAAGTTATTGAAGGCGCCCTCCACGCTCTTCTGTGAAGGCATACACACCCAAGGGAAACATAACTTTACATCCAACATAAAATAAACACATATTAAATTACCCCAACATTTAATGTTAAGAATACAATCTAATCCATGGTGTTCATATCGTTAATAGCAATACTTAGCAAATTATGACTGTATTTTTATCTAGCCTTGGTGTTGACATTGTACTTTTTGGGCAAATAAATCTATACATAAAAATAACAAATAGAACAAACTTAGAGTATATAATTTTCAAAGTACATAAAATTTTCTTTGTTCTTGATATATGTATTTTGATTAATGGCGAGATTGTGACTGTCTTTTTATCTTGCCTTGGTGTTGACATTGTACTATTTGGGCAAATAAATCTAGGTATATGTAAATATATAACAAATGTTACAAACTTAGTGTATCTAATCTTCACAGCTAATCATTTTTTTTTCTAAGACTTTATTGATATAGAGATATTAGATATAAGAATATAGATAAGAAACATTATAGTTTAAAATTAATTCTCTAATCTAAAATCTAGCAGCACAATCAACAAAAATTAATTATAAAAAACTTTAAGGAAAAAAATACAGACATACTAAGTAATGTCGTAAAAAATAAATAATAAATAAAAAGATTGAAAATAATTATTTTGTTCTTCTTTTGGCAATTTTTTTTAAAGCATGCTCTGATTCATGTTACTTGTATATGAGATACAGTTTTGTGTTTGTACCGTGCCACTCACTCGTGGCTTCGTTTTATGTCTTTCATACTATTAGACGCATAAAAATATATAAAATAAATAAGATCTAAAATTGTTTAAATGCTTTCAAATGTTAAGATTTTATTTTTCCAAAAGCTTTTCATAATTTTACAGTTATATTTATTTACTTTGATTATATATATATATATTGAACCTTGCCAAATTTCATTTTTTAATATTTTGATAACCCAGCACACATCTTCTTCCAGTCTTATTAAATTTAATTATAATTTATGTCAAAATAACTTTTGATTCTTTAATTACCGGACCATTTAATAAATTCACTTATGAAAACAAAACTGCCCCTAAATTCGGAGCCCTGATCAACAAAGATATTTTTGACATTTTTCAGATTAAAGGAAGGGCACCAAGTCAACTAATATCAAAGGATACATAAATCGTCCATCCGAAAATTTGTTTTCTTTGTGGAGGTCATTTTAGGATTCTATATTTGATGGCTTCTTCCTCCAAACTCTCTGGTCGTAGTAGATTTCGAAAGTAAAAATTCTTGTTGGCGATCTGTCTTATGACGTCAACAGCTGTATTGGTGTCGTAAAGTGGTTTTAATTTCAATAAAATACGCTGAGTGGCACCCCAAACCCGAGAGAGTCTTGACGTTATATGATTTGTCATGTCAGAGCCGAACATCAACCACCAGTAAATTTCATTATATGCTATCGATCTCCTCCACTCAATATAAGGATTTGGTGTAATTTCATTGAAAATTATCACATAAACCTTTGGTTTTATATGACACTGTCGAATAAGACCTCCCCCGAGGGAAGGCTTAGGTCTTTGAACAGAATAAAGGTAGTGCTGGTGGAATAAGGCTCGAAGCTATTTTTCCGCCTCGAGAATGGCTTTCTCGGCAATTATGGGATGAGAAGACGCCTTATATAATAAAAGAGGAACTACTTTATACAAGGGTTACAGGTCGATTTTTCTCTGAATGTTAAAACTCCTCCATCTTGTTATATTATATAAGATTACTGAAAACACACTCTTCCAGCTTTTCTTGTCGATTCCTGTACCATACCAAGTAACTCAAAAAATGTCCACTGGATTTTTAATTTGGCTGGAGGCAAAAGTACCTACTTGTTTGATGGTTCCATTGACCTAGTGATAATATCGTTGTTTTGGCTTTATGGATTGCTAGGCGTGATATTTCCTTGTAATTACCAAAAAACAAATAAGAAATCGTTTACAAAAAGGTCTATTAAATGCTTATAACCCGTGATGTCTACACCAAACATTATAATTTATTCATTGTCATTCGAAGTCAACTTTAATTTAATGACAGTCAATACATCTAAAGACATCCTTACCAGAATATATGAATACACATGGATGATTTATTGTTCTAACTTTTAATTTTCTGTTAAAAACATTTTATTCGGTAATTAGCAAAAATATTATATAGTGTAAAAATAAAACACAAAATAATATTTTACGAGAAACAGAGTAAAACTATTCGGGTAGTTGCGAATATACAAAATGGACATTTTGTTTTATTTTTAATCTTACATAAAAAGACGCATTATTTATTACATTTGTTAAAAATAAGGCAACGTCTTTTTAAAATCCTTTTAAGGTTTTCATTTGATGATTCGATCTTGTCAACACCAATTTAATTATGTTTCCATGTTGGCGCTCCTAAATCCGGGATTTGATTGAGTAGTTTTCTGTTTTTTGCTTGTTGTTAGTACTCATTTGATGTAACATCTCGCCTCAACGTCCATTTAAAGTCCTGAAGCATGGATAGACTACATTTCTCTTGATGTCTCTTTTCAATCATTGTAATGTGTATTGGTGGAAACCATGCTCATTATTCACAGATCTTGATTTTTCAGGGAAGAAATCCAGGTGAGCGTGAAGAAAGTCGAATTTTAGGGGCATCTTGCACCAAGTTCTGTTCGAGTTCTTCATAATTTTCCACACAATTTTTCCGAGGGAACCAGCAACTACCGCCTCATGTTATCTTCTCTTCTGCCACCAAAAAAGGTGATGAATGAACCAATTTGAATATTTATTAACCCTGTTAGGGATGAGATAAAAAGTTTTAACAAACATTAATTATCATCTAAATTGACCATATAATTTCGACAAATATTTTTTAGTCTATTTCTCCGGTTTATCGCAGGACATTTAAAATTCTCAAAACCTTTCACTGAGTAGTCTTAGCACATAATAGTTTATGGTTGTAATTGGTGTCCAGGAAAATACGACCAAAGAAGAAAGGGCCCCGAAGAAATCATATAGAAAAGGAAAAGGATAATGCACGGAAAAATGGCCAAAATAATTCAAGTATTTGAAGTGATTAGAACAATGTATCCTATCCATTTGGCTTCACATATCTACGCCTCTGGGTCTCGGATGACTACGGAGACTCCACTCATGAACTCTCCATCTACACGTCGCTTGAACTCGTCAATCTAGAAGAGGAAGTCTCTTAGGGATTGCTCTTCCTCAACAAACAAATAAAAGAGTCCTCCTCACCCTTCGAGTAACATCTGTAAAGGCTCACGATTTGGAAATCAATGTCCATGATATAATATTCTCCGGATCAACCCACCATATAAATCAGTCTCCTTTGGAACCGTGGATCTTGAAGGAGGACTTTCTTATGGTTTCACCCCCTTCTCTTGCAAAAATGTAGATTTCTTCATAGTTCATTTATTTCTAAGGAGCATCACTATTCTTCAATAGATACCATACACTTCTACCTTGTGACCTTGCATTTTGTAATGAAGCCCTCTGAAAAGACTCTTTTTTGAATTTTATAAGATTCCCCTCTTCCTTGACTTGAATCACCAAACACTTTTATATAAAGGGAAACATATTATCCCTTTTTCATCGTGCTTCAAGGAGGAACCCAAATTTCTCTCAGGATGGGAATAAGTTAATTATCTTTCTCTCTGTCTGTGTTTATCTATCTGTGTGTCTATATCTGTGTGACTCTCTCTCTCTCTGGGTCTCTTTCTCTTATTTCATCACTCTAACTCTCCCTCTTTGTTCTTTTTTTCTCTCCCATTCGGTCTAATAATATAGAAATATACCATGAGTCCCTAAAATATGGAAGAGGTAGAACTGAGCCACAATTTTTACCGAACGATACTTTTTTGTAAAATTGCATTCATTACTTGGTTTATTTAGAGTCCTCGAGAGAGAAAAAAATAAGTGCACCATTAAGTAATAATTAAAACCGAACTCTATACCTCTTAATGAATGTTGTACATATTATCAAGCCTCACCATTTTCTATAGAATCTATTTTTTTACTATTTTTCTAGTTTGATATTTCTTCCAGACACTTTTCTAACCATACCTCTACCGATGTCTTCAGAGAAACTGAATAAAAATCATGATTTAGTGAAAGGTAATTATTTTTGTCGCATAACTTTATGATCTGGGATGTCTAAGTATTACAATCCCTAAAATTTTCAATGATATTTCTATTTAATATTTATGTGAGTATATTTTAAGTTAAGAAAATAATAAAAAAGGATTAAGTCTTTAAGTCCATGTTGCTACGAAAGGATTTATATTGATTACATGTATACTTACCGGATAATTTTCTAATACATATTTAAAAGTTTCTATCAAAGGAAATTGATGTTTATCTTCAAATAAAATTGTATTGCTAGACTAAAATATGGTGCATATCATATACAGGAGTTTGAATCAACACACACATACATATATATATATATATAATTAATTAATGATTATTTAAAGAAAGTATTTAAAATTTGTTTAAAAAAATGTTTGTTCCCTTTGCAATGTTGAAATATATGTAATACGACGTACATACATAGCTTTCTTACAACATGCGTATCTACACATTTAATAATATTTTTCCTGTCGATTATTTAAGCCATGGAGAACCAGAAAGTCATCTATTGGAATGTTTTTAAAGAAAAGTGTTAAATTTGAACAGGTCTAATATATATATATATTCTTTTCTAAACCAACGTGATTCATGGAAGTGAATGAAACAAGTTTATTTTTATGCTTCTCCAATCAAACTTATTCAAAGATCATTCCGGTAGTCTCTTGAATGAAGTTCAAGTGAGTCGTGAAACGAGCATATCCGTTAAATCCCCCAAGGCATGTCCACTCGTAACAAATTGATTCACGCCAATCTGCATGTACTTTCCTGCCTCAAACTCGTAGTTGATTGGACCACCGCTGTCGCCCTAAATAGGAGCAAGAATGATTAAATTCATATATTAAATTTCGTCTAAGGTACTTACAAAACAAACAGATGAATCCTTGCCGCTCGTGCACAAAATTTCTTGGGGCCATGGGCACTTCACAACGGGAATATCCTTTGCATAGTATAGCTCGGGGTAGTTGTACTTGTGATCATAGCCATTGACACCCCAGCCAGTGAGGGTGGCGTTAACACCATGAATGTTTCGTCAATATGAGCACGGGTCGGCAGGCAAACTGGGCGGACATAGTCTGTAAAATTTTATTTAATATTAAATATCACTCTTACCATATAACAAACATCAGTTTGTAGGTAAGAATATTATGCTTTTATATTGTTCTGTAATTTTCAACTCTTAACAATATACCGATTTGTTTTGTTTTAGCAGGCCTTTATTTTAATTACCTAACCCGTTTCTCATTTTATAAAATCCTTAATAGATTGGTTCATACTCTAAAAATTGTTGTAAAACCTATTGTTAATCTTCAAAAAAAATCAACTTAGTAGCAAGACGATGTCAATTATTTATTTTGGTTTTATTAGATTTTTGTTTTGGCTAATGAAAAATTGTTTATCTAGAGTTTTCATTAAACTACGTTAGGATCAGGATATTGCTTTTATCGATAAAGATAGTCTGTCAATAACTTAATTCAAGGATTGCAAATATTATAAAGCAAAATACTTCGGGCGACGAAATTTAGTACTGAAATATACATTATTTGTAAAAAGCAGGTCTCATATTAAGCATTTCATACAAAAATTACACTCGAAATAAATCTTCAAGTGATCATAATGAAATGAGTTCACATATGTCTATTATTAAACGATATTAAAATTCTTCAAAGAAAATTAATAAGTGAGCTAAATGAAACGTTTGTCACGCTACTATTTGTATAAGTAGTAGCTTTCATTTAGAAAATTACGTTTTTGGAAGAACAAACTCACCATTCAGTTCAAGAGGCTCGGGCAACTTGATCAGAGCAAAGTCTCCCTTATCAGAAACATAGATTTCCTTGCTCTCCCTGATTTGCATGTTGGGTTCGTTGTCAAGGTTATGGTCACGGTTGTGAACACCGGCCTTGATCCAAACGGTATTACCAACATTAACGCAGTGTTTGGCGGTAATGATCCATTCTTCATCAAGAACCGAGCCTGTGCAAAGTCCACCGGAAGTAACGGCTACCAGCCAGGGAAATTGATTCATGGCTGCTTCCTTTCCATTGATGATCCTTTCGGCCTCAGAGGGAACATTTTCCAGGCCACAAATATCTGAAAATAAAGAAAACAAGGTCCTGAGCGTTTGTCCTTTCTGGCCAAAATGAATTGCAAATACCAGGATATTTGGGATTGGAGAATACCTAAGTAAAAGGGTATAAAATACAGTGATTAACAGAACCTCTTTTATTATTGAATATCAAATTCAAATTACCCCCACGAACAAAGTAAAGAGAACAATTGTCTTCATGATGTGAAACCAGTAAGTGATACTCCTATGAGAAATGCTCATCTTATATATGTGTGTCTTTAAATTTGTTATCAATACACGTACAATAGTCCTTTGATAAGTATTCGTAATACTTAATCTTATCTCAGGAAAAACTATATGTAAGTATGCGCATTAATTTTTCACACGAAAAGCTTTATATATGCAAATATTTAAATATTTAATAAAGATTTTAATATTGAACAGGAAAAATAGTATTGTTTTGATTAGGAAAAACATTTTAATAATGACCTTAATTAAAGAAGAAAGTAAATGATCACAGAACAATGGATTGTGTTTGAATCCTCCCTTACCCCCCCCCTCTCAAATTGCGTTCAACGGTTTCGTTATGAAGCAAAAATTTTTGTATTAGTCTATTTTATAAAATCCTGATTACAAAATTTAGATATAATTATTTATACGTTTGTCGCTTGCTTCAATTTTTTCAATAAAAATTTAATTATCATAAGTGCTGACGCACCAAAAATTTTTTAAATAACAGCTCCTTTGTTTTTTTTTTTTTTTTTTTTTTAAATCGTAATTAGACTTTATTGAATTTAGCGTAAATGCATATATGCTATATATAAATAAACATTATAGTTTAAAATTTATACACTAAATAAAGTCAATACAAAACATTACACGGTCACATAAAAGCACAATCACTTCATAAAACAAAGTTGTAATTAATTGGATATTAAAATAACATTAACATGATTAGGAATAAATAGGCTTCATTTAATTTAAAACTAGACTGTTTTTGTAAAATCGTAGTAAAAACTTTAGATGGTGAGAGGTCCTCTCGGAACAGGAGGGGAAGTACCGAACGATGTCACTCGCAAATCTCCAGCTTGAATCCTCTGGAATCTTGATGGAGAGCGCCATGTACCGAGCTGCTGCTGATAAGACAATGGATTTTAGGTCTCCCTCTTGAATAGGTTCCCTCGAAGATAAACGCTCTGCGATATAGCTTTTGCAACTTGAAAGTGCAAACTCAATTGCTTTTGTTTTCGGAGATGCTGTCCGTAGATTAGAATTTAATCCGAAGAGAATTATGGGAGCGATCAGTTTTCCAGTTATTCCAGGAACATTTAGAAGAACAAAGTCTCTTAGGATACGTAGAACAGGACAATGGGAGAAGGCATGGATGATTGAATTAAATAATCTTCCACAATCCTTGCACGGAGCATCAAAGAACACACATCTGGTAGAAACTTGAAATTGGGCAGTAAAGCGTTTGCCGTGAACTATTTTGGAGGTAGAAGACAAAATTCTCTTTTTCCACGATGCAGGCAATTCCAAGTCTTTTAAATACAAGTCAGCAATTTTTTCTGCCTCCATTTTTGTGTTATGGCCATAGTTCATTCTGAGGTGCCATGGGACAGGAACAAAGTGTTTGTCTGCCGATCGTTTAAGAGGAAACAAGAATCTTCCACACCTAAAAATGGACTCCGAAGATAGGTCATGAATAGTTAGGGTGCCAGACGTTAATGCTATTTGTTCCAATCTTTTTGGAAGCTCCAGGTTTTGGAAAAAGAACTTCTTTTTACAGTTCTGGCGTATAATGTCGATTGTTGTCGAACATTGGAATATAGGACTACCCCGCCAAATCAAACTATGTATTATTCCTAAAGATGGAGAAAACTCTTTAATCATGTCGTTAGAAAAGTCTGTTCCCAACATTAAACAGGTATACACCGGGCTGTTAGAAATATGAGCCCTCCATTCAACCTCTGGGTTTTGTGAGAGATCCGTCAAGACCTTTGAGTAAATCTTTGGGATTATTTTCTGTAATAAAGACAATCCTCCTCCTAGATGCCGTTTGGGACGCTTTAGACCTGGCAGATACGATCTGTGGAATAATATGCTTAGCCACTTGTCTTCTTCTAAGACAGCCTTTTCAGCTATCCAGGGAACTGCAGTAGAACTGTAGAGGACTGCAGGGATAACGAGGAAATTGTACAGATCAATTCTTCTCTGGATGTTGAATTTTCTCCAAAGAGAAATTTGTCTGGTCACACGGGTTTGTAACAAAGTCCAACTAAGACTTGTAGGACCATTTCGACTCCATGTTATACCCAATATTTCAACGGTATCCTTTACACATAAGTCAGCTACCCTTTGACCATTGAATGGCATCCAATTCCCCAGCGGAATGATAACAGATTTTTTGTTATTTATGCGGAGACCTGATCTTTTGCTAAATTTTTGAAGATATTTGATCATAATGTTAATGCGCTTTAAAAGTTGTGATTCTGACTTCGCTTCTAAGAAAAGGGTAATGTCATCTGCATACATGTCAATAATATGTCTATCGGAGCCAAAATCAATGCCAAAACCTTTATATTTTTTGACTATACCCTCACTAAGATCTTTTAGGCCTGCCACAAAAAGCAGAGGTGCAGTAGGGCACCCTTGGCGACAGCTCCTGTTTAAGGTAATGGGATCACTGTTCATATTCCCCATAGCTATCGTTGACGTTGGATTGAATAAAAGAGCTCTAATGGGATTGAAGAACTTTTTGGGTAATATTCTTTTTATTGTCTTTAATATATGCCCATGCATTATGGTGTCAAACGCCTTTGAAAAATCAATTGCAATAATTGCACCATAAGTCCCTTCCGAATTGACCCTTTCTATCGCACATTGGATATTTCTAGAGATATCTGAAATTTTCCTTTTCTTCAAGAAGCCTTTTTGATGAATTCCAAGCCTTTTATTCAACAAAGGCTCTATTTCTCTAGCAATAATCCCTGAAAGAATACGGTAGCTCTCATTTAGGACAGTTATGGGCCTCCAATTATTCGGGTCAGAAAGAGCACCTTTTTTGGTATTAACACTATACGACCCTTTGTCATAGCTTTTGGGAGAGTTCCATAAACCTCCATTCCCTGTCCTAGTTTGAGCAAGTACGGTGTCACTTCTTGAATACAGAGGGTAAAAACGCAACCCCCTATTCCGTCAGGTCCTGAAGCTTTATTATTACTGTGAAACTTTTTGATATAAGTGGTAATGAGATCTTCCGTGAAAATTGACGCTCCATTCTTCTTGGAACGCGGAAAACTAGGTCTATCGACCGCTAATAAATTGTGAAACTGTCTATGGAAGCAAGCCAAAATAGCCTTCGGATCACGTAGTTCTTTTCCATTTTCAACAATTCGACGAATCACAGAAGTGGGGCGTTGTTCTTTAATAATATTAGCCTTTACACGTTTATTTACTAAGAGTTCCGAATCAACTTTTTCTTTCATTTCTGCTTCTCTGATATCAGCAAACCGAACGAAATTCGTGGTATCCGTGGAGATGGTGCGAGCAAAGAGGGATCCCTGGCTTAGAACTTTTTCAAGATTCTTTTGATACATACTGTTTTTTAATATTTTTTCTTGATAAATTTCAAGGTCGTAGATTTTACAACTTTGTTAAAAATATTTTCAGTTTTTTTATAGCTGGAGGTCGGACTAAAATGTTCTAAAAGATTAAAACGGAGTTGTTTTAAAAAAAGGGGTTCACTAAAAATCCATTTTGGAGTCTTAAAACTTTGTTTTGGCTTAAAATACCACAGTTCAATACAAATTAATTTGTGATCAGAACTTGGATGTGATCGATAAGAAGCCGCTCTTATTTTTGGTAAAATGTTATGTGATACAAGGGCTAAATCAATTCTAGAGGCTTTTCGACCTGCTCTCCATGAAATATTATCGTCAGGGTTGATTTTCCTAACAGCATCAACTAAATTAATTTCAGCAATAAGTTTCTTAACTATTGCCTTGTTGGGATATATGGTGATTGAATGATCCAGATCCACATTCAAATCTCCCAAAATGAGAATGGGATAGATATTATCCTTACAAGAGTTAATTATCGCCTGGAAAAATGGTGAGCTTTTTAAGTTAGGGCCGTAAACGTTAATTAAATAGAAGCCTCCTTTTTTTGTTGGAATGAAAACCTTGTGCCACTCGCCTTCTGAACTTAGTTCCTTTACAAGTAGTGGACGCTCAATTTTATTCGAAACAAAAGATAATATTCCTCTCTGACAGTTGGAGCCCGTAAAATAATGGAAATAATTTTTCGGGATGCACAACTGACATGAGACAGAGCAAGACGAAGAAGTTGGGGATTTTACATCCTGAAGACAAATTATGTCTGGCTTTTCATTCAACAGGCTTTTCATTAGAGCGTGGCGCGCAACTCTATCTCTACCACCCCTTGAATTAAGGGAAATAATCTTCCCAATTTCTAAGTCCACTTTTGGCACGTTTTTTAGGGGTTGAGTAAAAAAATCGTTAATTTTTGTCTGTATTTTGCAGGCCATGGAGGGAATTAAGTCATTTCTTGGGCATTTTGGTGGGATTCGATTTCTCTGGAGGAGAAAACCCTGAACTGGACAAATTTCTTTTTGATATTGACCCTGATCTTGTTCTTGACGACATGATCAGGTCAGGGTTTAGGTGATAATTTTTTGATTTCACCACTGAAGGTTCGGAAATACTGTTATTAAGCGCGGCTCCCTCACGTCCATTGTGAAGGCCATTCGGCTCATTTTCTCTTTCACTACCATCCTCCTGAGGAAGGGGGATAGTGTTGGTTGGAACTGGATCAGGAGGGTTCATATCCGGTGGTGGAAAGGAGCTTGAGCGGTTAGGGTCGTCTTCAAACTCCATATCTCCCACCTCTTGTTGATTATTATTATGTAAAATCTCTCCCTCCTCCTCTTGGATGTCCGCATTGGGTTGACATGGTTCGGATATAACAATTGATACTTCAGGTTGACTGGTCACCTGGTTAGAGTTTGATCCCGTGACGGTGGGATCTGGATCTGGAAGGCTCATAACCGGTGGTTGAAATGAGCTTGAGCGGTCAGGGACCTCTTCAAACTCCACATCTTCCACCTCTTGTTGATTATGATCATGTAAAATCTCTACCTCCTCCACTTGGATGTCTATAATGGTTGACAGGTTTCGGATGGAGCAATTGATGATTCAGGTTGACTGGTCACAAGGTTAGAGTTTACATGGGAACTCGAGGAACTTTTACCATTAGAGTATATTGCTTCTATGGATGATGGATTGTTTGATTGATTACCTTTGTCAGAGCTCAAAGAACGTAGAGATTCCTTTAAGAGCTTGTCATAGTCCCGTAAATTCAGTCTAGGGTTTGTACAGCCGTGCTTTAGATGGCCATGACCAAAGCAATTTAGACATTGCTGTCTAGCTCCCTTAAATTTAAGTTTTAAGAGAAACCCCTGATAGGGTACAACTTGAGGAACAGTTGTAGGATCCGCGATCATCTCCACAATATAATCGGAGTCCCTCCAAATGTCCTTATACTCCTTGTACTTTTTTTCTGCTGCCTCATTCGATGGATTCTTCCTAGGATAGTGTGATATAACTTCACCATACTGCTTTAGACATTCGACCGCGCCTTCTTCATTTATCCTTTTAAAAGTATTTTCCATTGTTATGGTCACCTTTTTCTTCAAATTGAGATCTATCTTCTCCACACCTTTCAATCGTAAGCTGACATTACGACAATACCTCTCACAGATTTTAGTTTGAAGGAATGAACCATCTTCATGTCCTCCAATCTTCCTCTAATATCAATAGGGTACTTTGAATAAAACCCGACTTGATTAAGCCCGAACCTCGGGTTCGCTCCAGCAAGCTCATGCTCTTTGAACCCAAAGAGGAGAGCCATGTCGTAGACATCAATATGTCTTACTTTTTCAACCCTAAAGGCTTCGTCTTCCTTGCATTCAATCATAATGACGAACACTTCCCATTTGAAGCGTTCATCCCAATCAATATTTTTTCCTCTGATATTATTTTTCTTCATTCCCTGCTTCACTGCGCCTGAGTATAGCTGAGAGCCTTTGCTGACCACCCGGTCTCTTCTTTTTCTTCCTTCCACACGCCCGTTGTTATTTATTAATTCATCAGAATCTTCCCCAGAAGAAGAAGAAGCACCCTCTTCCATTATGGAAGCCCCCACAATTAGGCTGTGCCGGTTGGATTTTTCTTACCGCGGCGGTAGCAAACAAATTCCCGCGTTTTGCGATATACGCTATATTTATACCCCCCCCCCCCCCTGCCCAAAAACAAACACGGCGCAAGACAAGGGTTAAATAATATGCATATTTATTTATCCTCAATACAATACGGCTGTATGTTATGCTTTCATGTGTGCATATTAAATTCAAAGTACGAAACATACACAGATCGTAGGCAAAGTAGGATAGGCTAGAAACGCAAATGAAATTTTATTATGGATATGGAAAATTGCCCTCCCCAACATCCTAAGGTCGGGTTTGCTCCATCTTTTGATCAAAGGTTGTTTAAGTTCGTTTTGAAAACGGTGAAAGATACTGGTTATGACCGCACCCGCCACTCCCGCCGTGCTTTAGATGGCCATGACCAAAGCACTTTAGACATTACTGTCTAGCTCCCTTAAATTTAAGTTTTAAGAGAAACCCTGATAGGGTACAACTTGAGGAACAGTTGTAGGATCCGCGATCATCTCCACAATATAATCGGAGTCCCTCCAAATGTCCTTATACTCCTTGTACTTTTTTTCTGCTGCCTCATTCGATGGATTCTTCCTAGGATAGTGTGATATAACTTCACCATACTGCTTTAGACATTCGACCGCGCCTTCTTCATTTATCCTTTTAAAAGTATTTCCATTGTTATGGTCACCTTTTTCTTCAAATTGAGATCTATCTTCTCCACACCTTTCAATCGTAAGCGACATTTACGACAATACCTCTCACAGATTTTAGTTTGAAGGAATGAACCATCTTCATGTCCTCCAATCTTCCTCTAATATCAATAGGGTACTTTGAATAAAACCCGACTTGATTAAGCCCGAACCTCGGGTTCGCTCCAGCAAGCTCATGCTCTTTGAACCCAAGAGAGAGAGCCATGTCGTAGACATCAATATGTCTTACTTTTTCAACCCTAAAGGCTTCGTCTTCCTTGCATTCAATCATAATGACGAACACTTCCCATTTGAAGCGTTCATCCCAATCAATATTTTTTCCTCTGATATTATTTTTCTTCATTCCCCTTCACTGCGCCTGAGTATAGCTGAGAGCCTTTGCTGACCACCCGGTCTCTTCTTTTTCTTCCTTCCACACGCCCGTTGTTATTTATTAATTCATCAGAATCTTCCCCAGAAGAAGAAGAAGCACCCTCTTCCATTATGAAAGCCCCCACAATTAGGGCTGTGCCGGTTTGGATTTTTTCTTACCGCGGTCGGTAATCAACAAATTCCCGCGGTTTTGCGATATACCGCTATATTTATACCCCCCCCCCCCTGCCCAACACAAACACGGCGCAAGACAAGGGTTAAATATGCATTATTTATTTACCTCAATACAATACAGGCTGTATGGTTATGCTTTCATGTGTGCATATTAAATTCAAAGTACGAAACATTACACAGATCTAGGCAACGTAGGATAAGGCTAGAAACGCAATGAAAATTTATTATGGATTATGGAAAATTGCCCTCCCCAACATCCTAAGGTCGGGTTTGCTCCATCTTTTGATCAAAGGTTGTTTTAGTTTCGTTTTGAAAACGGTGAATAGGCCTACTGGTTATGACCGCACCCCGCCACTCCCCGCTGCCCCCCCCCCCACCCCCCGCGCCCCCACCAAACATATAACATCCCCACATATACAGGCCAATGTTTCAATTTTTTTTGCCGGTCATGACGGTGATGTGCTCAGACCCGCGGTAGGCGTCACGTACCGCGGTATAGCGGTAATGCGGTTACGTCCCAGCCCTACCCACAATATTATTATTATTATTCCTTCTCCGCCAGTCAGGAGGCCTATCAGGCGGGAGCAACGACATGTGCACACTTTAATTAAACTTTAAAGGGACAAAGAAAATTCACGACAGAAGAAGGGAGGTAAATAAGAAGAAAAAGGAAAAAACAAAGATCAATCTTCTTACAAAAGATCCAAGATCACGGCTTCGATCCCCAAAAATACGGATCTCCGGTCCCATTCCTCTTATATTCGGATACAGTTAGAGAGTCGATGCACTTATAACACTTTTTAGTTATTAAAGAGGCCAAAATGCACTATAAAACCTCACTAAGCAAAACTATTCACGGAGCACACAAGAGGCGTGTTACTCTTACATAGGTAGGCAAAAAAAGTTTTAAGAAGGAAAAAGAATAAAAACCTACAAAATTGGAGGAACAGACAAATTTATATATGACCAGTCGATAGAATTTGAAAAATGCTTCTAATTAAAGTTGATAGGGTTAAGTAGTTGAAAGTTTCTTTATTTTTTAATATTCTTTCTTGCAAGCAAAACTTTTTCCTGGGAAATATTCTTGTTGCATTTTTTTTTACCAGTCAATTTATTATGTACATCTAAAAAACAAAAGACATACATAAAATCCAGAGCAAATGTGTAATAAAAACATAAATAAACATTGTAGCTTAAAGTTTTTGCTCTGGAGTAGAACATATCAAATAAAATGTCATATAAATGTAGAATACAATAATATCACTTAAAAATACAATCAATTAAACAACTATATAATGATTTAAAATTCCATACATTAATGTGAAAATAAACACAGAACAATGCAAAAGGATAAAAAACTATTAAAGTTTAGCTTTTCTTAAAAAAACTTCAAAATTCTTTTAATAACTTTTAAATGTACTTTGGAGCACGATGGGAAATACTTCACTTCCTTTGAGGCCAGAGTCCACGAATCGTCATGAAGACTAGTAATTTTCAGGTCCAACGCGGTGTATCGTGCCGCTGCCGCGATGAGTATCGTCCTTAGTTCTGCCGGTAGTATAGGAGTATATAGGGTTAGCCTTTCCGCTATAAGTGCTTTTGAGTTGAGAAGGGCACTATTTAAAGCCCTCGTTCGCGGTGAAGATGCATTTGCTCCTAGGCCAAAGAGGATGCTTGCTTTCGTGTACTTGGACGTCTGAGGATCGCTTAAGCCTTTTACATTTAACATAAGGATTTTTTAAATAATTCCTACTGCGGGACAATCCACAAAAGCATGAATAATTGAATTATAGATACGTCCACAATCTTTACAAGGCTTAAAGAACTTAAGCAAATTAGCTGAAATTTGCAATTGGGCAGTGAGTTTACTCCCATCTACAATTTTATAAGAGAACCCATGATCCTTTTTCTCCATATCTCAGGCAGATCTAAGAGAGCCAAAAAGTCGTTGCAGATTTTTTTACCCTCTTCAGATCCCAATCGGGTAGGACAAGACATCTTCAAATGCCAAGGCTTCAGCAAGGAGTGATGGTTGGCCGATCTCTCTAAAGGGAACTTAAACCTCCCTTCCCGGAAAGGGCATTCTAGGGTGATGTCGTGAATGGTGAAAATTCCACTCTCTAGAGCCTTTTCCTCCAGCCGTTCGGGAGTATCTATATTTTAAAAAAATATTTCTTATTGGAGTTGCTTCTAATTATGTCCACAGTAGAGTCGTTATCATATACCGGGATATTCCTCCATAAAAGCCTCTGTACGCATCCCCAAATCGAAGAGAGGTTAGAGGTTGAAGGATTAGTAAGTTCCGTCCCAAACAAATTTTGTTTTGATTGAATTTAACGCAACGGTTCTTCTCCATTCAACAGACGGGTTCTTAAAAACATCAACAATTATTTTCAAGTATATTTTTGGTATAATAGAGGAGAGTAACGTCAAACTTCCTCCCAGGTCCATTTTCTTTCTTTTCAAAGTTGGGATGTAACGATGATGAAAAAGAGACTGGAGCCATTTGTCTTCGTTAAGGATAGCTTTTTCTGCCACCGAAGGTGACGAAGTTGCTCTGTACAGAACCCATGGGATTATTTTATAGTTGTAGAGGTCAACTCTTTTTTGGAGATTAAAGTTTCTCCATAGGCGAGTTTTTTGGCAAATGAGCGAACTAATTTCTGTCCAATTACTCTCGTCACTTCCCCACCGGTTCCAACACATTCCTAGCACGTCTATGTTGTTACGCACCTCGCAAGACAGAATCTTTAGTCCTTGAGTAGGAAACCACGACCCCAAAGGAAGAATATTGGTTTTCTTTTGGTTGACGGATAGGCCAGATATATTTTCATATTTATTAAAATAGTTTAATATCGATTCAATCCTTTTTGTAAGTTGGGCTTCAGAATTAGCTTCCAGATGTAAAGTGATGTCATCAGCGTAGATATCTATAAGATGTCGGGATCCCTCGATGTCAACTCCACAGCCGCCGTACTTCTTATATACCTTTCGGGCAAAGTCTTCCATCACGGCTATAAACAGCAGAGGGGCAACCCTGTCTGCAGCTCTTACTTAATATTATTGGCTTACTTTCGAGTCCATTTATCGATAGGGTAGACGTACCATTGTACAATAAAGCACGAACAGGATTAAAGAATCTGCGAGGTAATAATCGCCGAACCACATTTAGAATTTGGTGGTGAGATAAAGAGTCAAAAGCTTTTCTGAAATCCACAGCTATTATTGCTCCGTATTTTTCTCTTCGGTTGACTGAATCTATTGTAGCTTGTATATTTCGTGAAATATCATAAATTTTTCTATTTTTAAGGAATCCTTTTTGATGGGGTCCAATAATTTTATTCAAAGCAGATTGTAATTGGTGAGCTAAAACTCCTGATAAGATACGGTACGATTCATTAAGGACCGTGATGGGTCTCCAGTGATTGAAGTCCGACCCGTCCCCCTTCTTTGGAATCAAAACAATTCTTCCTTTGGTTAGTGATCTTGGCATCCTCCCCTTCTTTTCCATTTCTTCACCGACTTTTATCAAAAAGGGACAATTTGATTGGGGAAATGTTTAAAAATATCTCGAACCAGTCCATCAGGCCCACAAGCTTTATTTTTTTGAGATGTCTTTTTACATACCTCAAAATTGCGTCTGAAGAGTAAATATGACCATCTTCTTGGGAGAACTTCTTCGGTTTAGGTATATATTTCTGTTTTCACCTACAAGAGATTGAAACCTTGAGTGAAAGTATTTTAATATATCCTCCTTCGTAGTGAGTACTTTTTCATCTTCAATTATTTTACATACATTGGAAGCTGTGTATTGACTTCTTTTACTGAGGTCCTTAAGCCTTTTAATATGATTGTGCTCTCGATCTCTTTTGACTCAAATTCGGCTTCCGCCACCTCCGCGATTCGGAATGAATTAACTGAATCAGCCATGAAAGATCGAACAAATAAAGATTTTTTGTTGAGCATATTATCAATCAATTCTTGTTGCATCTCCTTTTTCTCCGTTGCTCGAACTTATATCTTAAGGTAGTGGCCCAAATGATTCTTGTGAGACTATTAATGGCTTTATATGATGAAAAATTTATCTTAAAGCCCCTTATGAGGTTATAGCTCAGTTTATGACAATACTTGTCATCATTAGAACCCATTTAGGGAATTTCGCGATGCTCTTTGAGTTCTTGCCAATAAATTCAATTTCAATCATTTTATGATCGGAAGATGGCTCAGGAAGGTATAAAACTTTTCTGACCAACGAAACCATGGATGAGGAAGCTAAAGCAAGATCCAGTTTTGATCTTTTGTCCCTCTGGACCAGGAAAAACTACCAGGGCACCATTTTGAGTTAGATCAATCAGACCAAGGCAAATAATAGTTTTTTTCAGCATCAATCCATTCAGATGAGACTTTTCTGATTTCTCCAAGTCCACATTGAGATCTCCAATCAGAAGTAGGGGAATGGTGCACAGCCGTTGGCTATTGATAATAGCTTGAAAAAAATCAAAACTTTTCTCGTTCGGCCCATATGCATTTAGTAAATAAAAAACAGTCCCGTTAGATGTTATGCGAATTTTATGCCAGTCACTTTCCTTGACACAAGAAAGCACGGATTTTTTATTATTAATAAATAAAATTACTCCCCGGTTTGACACAGACAAATTTATATTTGACCAGTCGATATAATTTAAAAAATGCTTATAATTAAAGTTGATAGTGTTGAGTAGTTGAAAGTTTCTTTGTTTTTTATTATTCTTTCTTGCAAGCAAAACTTTTTCCTGGGCAAATATTTTTGTTTCCATTTTTTATCAGTTAGGCTACAAGCAATATATTGTCAGGGCGAAATTTTTTATTATGGCACCTTGATTCATAGTTATCCCACAATGAAACTACAATAAATGCTGTTTGTCTGTAGGAGTCACTTTTTGTCCATTTTCTTGGGCGTTCTTCGTTTAAATTCCGCTTTTTGTTAAATAAGGATAGGAAGACATATTTTGTGGATGGAAGAACTACTTGAGTAAGTTCACTTGGTTGACCAAAGAGAAAATAATCAGTCGAACTTCCGGCGCTCATAGTGGTTGTAATGTAACTGACCCTCTACTAATAAGTCGTAATATTTGATTTAGTTTTAATTACATCTTAAGTAGCAAAATAAGTGGATTTAGGAACAAAGGATTTTCAACATTTCAACTAGAGAAATACAGAATAATAAAGAAAAAATGTACAGCACTTCTATTCTTGGGTGATTATTTTTTATATAGATATATTCCCTTATACCTACAATCATATATAATAATGTAATGTGTGTTTTTAGATACAAAAATGTATTTAATTGGTACATGATTTATCTTATATTCAGTTACATATTATCAGATATTGTGGATTGGAAAATGTACCTTCTGAGGCTCAGAGGATCATCAACGGAAATGAAACAGCCAAGCATCAGTTTCCGTGGGTGGTAGCCGTTACCGCTAATGGGTACTACACGGGCTCTATTCTCACTGAGGATTGGATCATCACTTCTAAGCTCTGCGTCAATGTTGATAATCCCGTTTGGATCAGAGCTGGCGTGCATAGCAGATTCGATCCCAGCGAGCCTACTATGCAAGCAAGAAAAAGTGATGAAATTTACGTTACAAATGCAGGAGACTTTACCCTCATCAAATTGCCCGAACCTTTGGAACTGAATGGTGAGATATTGAATTAAAGATACTAGAAGTGCCTTTTATTGATTATAATATTTGTGTGATTGTTTTTATTGTTATTTTTATGTTCTACACTAAAACAATCAGTTCAATCTTAAAATGTATAATTATGTTTTGTTTAACTTGTTTGTATAAATATTTTCAAATAACCAAATATATACCGACATTTTTGTAGAATTTGTCCGACCTGTTTGCTCATATTGACGAAACATTCATTGGCCTCAACGCTACCCTTACTGGCTACGGCGTCAACGGGTTTCATTATCACGTCAACCATCCACAGCTCCACTATGTAAAGGATATTCCCGTTGTGAAGTTTCCATGGCCATAAGAAATTTTGTGCACGAGCGGCAAGGATTCATCTGTTTTTTGTAATTAGATGAGACAAATTAAGTTTTACCCATCTTTCCATGTCTAGGGTGATAGTGGTGGACCCATCAACTGCGAGTTTGAGGATGGAAAATACATACAGATTGGCGTGAATCAATTTGTTACGAGTGGGCAATGCCTTGGTGTCTTTAACGGATATGCTCGTCTTACCAAGCACTTAGACTTTAAACAGGAAATTACTGGAATGATCATCGAATAACTTTACAAAAAAAACAAATATAAAAATATATCTTCTAATTTGTAGCAAGTCATTGGACCTGAAGAGTTCTGTCTCATCATTCATTGCGACAAAACTTCATCAAAACTTATCACAAGCCTTCAACCCTCACTTTTATCAGAACCCTCTTTTGTATCGGTACACCATGTGAAGTTTTTGCTTGATGAGAATTTTTATTATTTAAAACTTCATTTCGGAGCTGGTCAACACTTTTAGAGAAGCAGAAGTTGGAGAGACTAAAATGTGTGACCAGATAGCTGAGAAAATAAACCTCACCGATGACTGTCAATTATTCGAAGGAAAAAAAGCTAAAAACACCTGCCTCTGCAATAAGATAAATAATACTCGAAGGTGACAAGATAACCAAATCCGAAAACCTATTGGACCTTTTCTATATATAAGTAACATCTTCACTTAAGAGATTTAATGCGCAGAATGAGTCTGGTGTGCATGGATTCATGGGAGAAGTCTATTCTCATTTTCCAAATGAAAGTGCAACCTCCCTTGCACGAATAGAAGAGTCGATGGGAATCAAAGGCAAGATTCTCAAGTCTTTTACTAAAGGAAGAATTGTGTTCATTTCCTCTAAAACGAAACGAATTTTAACCCCTAAAGAACGATCAACCTTCTCAAACTATACTATAACTTTTTGAGTTTTGTCATAGAAAAATAAAGCCAATACTTCAAAAGAAGGTTGGTATCCCTAATTTTTTGTACTAAACCCATTCCAAAACTTTATTTTATAGGGGAATAGGCTTGCAAAGTAGGGCCAAAAATGCAAACTCTATTATCTCTAGTCTTTCCAAATATACTTCTCAAGGATGAAGTGTGGGTTACAGTTTTGTACTTCAAGTAGCATGATGAAGGAGGTTTACAACCTTTATTTTTGATAGGAAGGCTTTTAATTAAAATTGAAATTCTTTCTTTAAATTTGGTTAAAATATAAAAAAGCAGATTTATTAACAAAAGTGTTTCTTAAAAATATAATTTGATTATTTAAAAAAACGTGTTCCTTCTTCCATTGATCTGTTTTTATTTACTTAATAAAGAATCGTTTTTTCTTCTAAAATTGATGTCAAGAAGAAGTGAATTAATAAAAGTATTGAATAATCACTGGCAAAACTTTTTTTCCGGGTTGCCCTTAAAGGTTGTAGATTACTCGATGCAATCTGTCGAAAATAAGATACTTTAAAACTATGGTATCCAAAACATTTTATTATCCATTAGTGGATATACTATCAAATGCTTTCATAACATAAATTCCCCAAATCTCTCTAACATTATTTTAGAAACTTGAAATTGAGTCGAATCTTTTGTTCCTCGCCAAGGTAAAAAAATCCTTCCAGGATTCACTTATATCAATGCTATTAATTTCTTAGTTTACTAGCAAGAATCCGGTTCTGTATTTAAGTATTAAGCGTTGCTTACTATTTTTACCTCCGCGAAGGAGGTATTGTTT
>CP045900.1:4816031-5023023 GCA_013387185.1 Caligus rogercresseyi
TTTCTTCTTTTCATATGGAAGAACAATTCTAGATCGTCCTCCTGATCAACGTGCTAATGCCCATAAAAATAAATTGTCCTATGCTAGTGCTCTTGCTAGAAGGAATAAAAATATTGAAGAAGCTTCTAAGAAGATCAACTTGAGCCCAACTCTCAAGTGGGATACCTTTGTCATCTCCCTGACTGAAACAAATACACAAAGAGTTTTAATATATAAAAACATGAAACAGATAAATGTTACAATGCAGCATTGTTTTTTGGATTCTCCGAGGAGGAGATTGCAGGCGCCCAGGCGCAATATGGATTCGGCTATGCCTCTCTTTACACTAATGAGCCAATAAACATTAAGGAACGAATCATGAACTTGAAAAAAGATTTCACCACTGAAGTGCAAGGAGTAAATGGAGAGCCTAAGAATGTAACAATGAAAATCAGAGGCGCTGAAAACTTTGAGATTGATAGGCGAAGAAAGTTCGCCATAAAAGCCGTCAACACCTTTAAAAGAATTGACGAGAATAAATTGAAAGAGTGGATTAGTAAATTTGGTGAAATTACAGATTCACATCCCGAGGCAAATCCCGAAGATGAGGATGCTGAGAAAAAGTTTTCAAAGTATAAATCTCTGTGGAGAACCTCCAACTACATGTTAGAAATTAATGCGGACCCAAGTAACATACCTCAAATTATACCGGTCAATGGACACCTAGTCAACCTGAAATTCCCCGGAGCTCGGCTCCAATGTCATAATTGCTTTCAATTTGGGCACACAAAAAATTAACTGTAACGCTAAGAGATTGCAAATTATTGAATATGAGGCTGTGCTCTCACAGAAAGTCAGGGAAACAAAGAGTACTGAGGATCATGAAAACTCGGCCAACGCAACCGCTAAGGAAAAGGTTACTAGAGAGAAGCCACAACTCCTATTACTGTCACCAGTCTTCACAGCAGTGAAACTTCGTCCATGGCAAATGAAAAAGAAAGTCAGTGGAAGGCAACCTTAGATCATACCACAGTTGAAACCCCAACAAATAGCTCTCCTCGCCCAACACAAATAGATATATCAAAAGAGAATGAATCTAACAGCCCTAGTTGCTGTCCAATACAGGTGATGTGAATGAAGGAGAGAAAATCTCAAGCCCATCGGACATCACCAAGACTACCTTTGTCCCGGAAGGAAGAAAAGAAACAAACGATGGAGGCGATTGTAGAGAGGTACCGGATGTAACCTTTTCCTCAAATGACTGTACGGACCGAGCTAGAACGCAGGATGAGCTACCCCAGCAAATGAACACCTTAAAGACTCCCCTTACTACAATTTCGAAGAAAAACATTTTACCATTCAGGTCTAGGTCGGGCTCAAACCCAAAAAGAAATTTGTCAAGCTCCTTGTCCTCCCCTGGAACCTCCTCACCCAAGCTACACAAAAAAGAATGACTCTCTCAATAATAGCATTAAACGTAAATTCCATGCAAAGCATTAATAGAAAGTACAGTGTAAATCGGTTCCTCAAGTTCGCTGACCTACCTCATATAGTAATACTTAGTGACACGAGGTGCAATTTAGAGAGCCACTTTACAATTCCCCCTGGTTATATGTGTTTTTCTTCTTTTAACAACGCCAATACGAATCCAAAGCGTGGAGTGACGATATTAGTAAGATCAAACTTAAACCCTAGTCTAATATTTCGTTGTGTCGAGGGAAATTTGATCAAAATACAATGCAACTTCAAAGGCACAAGTTTTGATGTTATTGGGCTTTATGGGCCGAACACGGATGATCCGAACTTCTTTAAGAGTAAACTCCTTCCCTGTATAACACACAGACCTACAATAATTGCTGGTGACTTCAACATCAAATTGAAACTCTACAGGGATACTTCAAGTACAGCAGATAATTCCCATCCCCGAGCCACAAAGATATTATCGTCGATAATTTCTTCTTTTCGCTTTAAGGATGTGGCCTGTGAAGCCAACGATCTACAACATACATTTTTCTCCACTGACAAAAATCATAGACCAGTTTCTTCCCGAATTGATTTATTTCTAATCAAGGGATTCCTACAGGAGGCTATCAAGAAGTATAACGTCATTGATTCAAAGCTATCGGATCACAAAGCTATTCACATGGATTTAGACCCCCTCGAAAAAGAAGTCCGAAACAAAAAACAATGGATCCTAAATTCAAGGCTATTGAAAGAGCCTGAAATAAACAAGAAAATTGAAAGCATCATCCAGGAAGCATCACACAACCTGCAAGCGGAGCAGGATATTTTTTTACTCGTCGAGTATATGCTTGCAAGAATTAAAACATTTTGCAGGGGTGAAGGAGCAAAAATAGCCTTTAACAGAAAAAAGCAAATAAATAAAATCGAATCAATATCTAGAAGTTCACATACACATGACGAAAAAAAAGCGAAGCTGGATAACCTTTACAGAGAAAGTGATCTGAGATACAGATTTCAGGCAAAATTGAGCGAAATAAACGACCTCTCGCATTCAAGATTACAACTTGAACGTCAAGGAAACGCCAAAGATAAATCTAAGCACATCAAACTTTTCGATAGCAATGGCGTGTTGTGTGATGAACCAAACTTCATATGTAGTAAAATCAAAAGTTTTTACTCTAAAATATACTCTTGTTACGACTGCCAGGTAGATAAAAAGTGTAATAGGTGTATGTACAATTCAGCTACCTTCTGTGAAGCTCTTCGGTGCCAGCCGGATGAGGCCTACAGAATATCAGAAGAAGACAAAACCACCACTGAAACGCATCTGACAAGAAACGAGATAAAACTTGCTATTCAAAAGAACGCCAAACTGAATAAGTCACCTGGCCCTTCTGGATTCACGTTTGAATTTTACAAAAAATATGAAGATCTTCTCTCCCCAATATTGTTAATATTTTACGAAAAAGTGATGGCAGTGGGATATTTTCCTAGTTTGCTTCTGAGGGACGCATGGTACTTATACCAAAAAAGAACAAGGATACAGGATACCTGGACAATTATCGGCCCTTAACGATGCAGAATTGCATTTATAAGATATTCTGCTATATTCTTGCAAATAGGATAAGAAAAATATCAAGCCCGTACCTACATCCTTGTCAATACGGCTTCCAAAAAGATAAAATAATGGATATTGTGCCTTTTACAGTACAAACAATTACTGAAACCTACAATAACTCATCTATAGTTGCGATTGATTTTGCTAAGGCGTTCGATTCATTATCTCATCAATATATAATTCAGACTTTGTTTCGGAAGGGGTTCGGGGACTTTGTAATAAGGATGGTCGGTGTCATTCTCGCTGGCTCCAAAACAACCATCAATTATGGAACAGTAGCAGCCTCCTTTTCTGTAAGAAGAGGAGTTAAGCAGGGTGATCCTGTGGCATCTATACTTTTCAACATAGGAATCGATAAACTCCTTCAGGAAATTCAATCGGATCGCCAAATTGTTGGTGTGCCAACGACACCGTCCCATTCAAAGTGTCTCTGCTATGCAGACGACCTCACGTTAGTCTTGAATGGAAGCCTTTTAGAAACAATAAAGTCTGTACAAAGAACAATGCTCCTACTAAAAAGATTTTCACTGACCTCCGGCTTAAAAATCAATGAAGCAAAAACCGAGTTTATCAGCAAATACAATGGACTAATTGCAAAAGGTTGGCCGAGCTTCCGAGAATCTGAAAGCATAAGACTACTAGGATCATGGATTGGGAGAAATGCTCAACAGAAGAATACTGAGCAAATAGTCAAAAAGGTAACTCGCTCGTGTCAATTCTTTGGGAGCTTGAATCTGTGCATGTGGGACAAAATCGTTGCCTGGAACACATACATAATTCCGACTGTGATTCACCTGTTTCGGATAACCCCTTACGATAGGGAAGCCTGCAAAGAAATATCTGAACTGAAAAACTCACTACTTGAGTTGAAGAAAAAAAGGAACATTTCTTATAACAGACTACATACCAATCTTAACAGGGGTGGCCTGTCTGTAATTTGTGAGTCTCGAATGTGGAAAGTTCAAAACTTTTATTGGATAAGGAAAATATGGTTGTCACGGGAACCCTGGGTCCTAATTTTGGAGAAATTTCTAAAAGAAAAGGATTTTTTCCCAACGAGTATCCATGTGCAAGTTTTAAAAAGGTCCTTAAATGTCTTTCCCTTTACTCACCTAGGATGAATAAAATATGCGAGGCATCCAAAGAAGTTGCAGCAAAGTATGAACTTTCCTTGGGATGGGAAATTCCTGTAACCCAGCGTATTTGTCTCCCTGATATACACACAGTATCTGGCGACATAGCAGCTGATCTGTGTTGGTCACCCTCACTTATCGACAAGATGGCGGATAACAGATTTAAAACGATCCTCGGCAAAAATAAAATTATCCAGAGACCCTTAATACCATTCAAAATGAAAGTATCAACTGCTTCTACGGCTGACATAAGAAAAAGCTTTACAACAGATGCAATGAGCCCATTTAAAAATTACTTAAATAGAAGAAGTATCCAAAGAGAGGCACAAGATAGTGTCAAAGCGGTTAAAAACACGTATCTTTCCGCTCCGGAAAAATGGTTGAAATACCGTCTCCTTTCGGGAACTCTGGAGGTGAGAGACAAGTTCTTCCAAGGGCAGAGGAGTATGTGTCGCTTTTGCAAGGAAGGCCCCGAAACGACAGATCACATTTTTTGGAGTTGCACTTCGCTCCGAGAGATCCTTAACTCTGTCTCAGAAACTCTCAAGGAGAAATTCGGAGTAGAGATCGGAAGGGAAGACTTTTTAGCCTCCTACCGCGGAGAAGAAGAATCCAAAGTCAACGCCATCATCACAAAAGTACAACAAATTATATATGCGAAGAGATCGTCGGAGGACCCTGACGTAGCAACGATTTTACCTATTTTTAAGTTATATACCAAAGTTTTACAATCCTTTTAATTATTTTTACTAGTATTCTGCAATGTATTTTTTAATTGTTGTACTTGTATATTTTGTTGTCTTTTTTTAATTGAAATTTTTGTCTCACTATGAAATATAGTTACGCCTGTTGGCAAGAAAAAAAAAAAAAAAAAAAAAAAACTACATAATCAACAGAGAAAAAAATATGCGTCCATTTAAAGAGCTCTTTAGTTCTTACGATAGTGTCACCCTTGATGATAAAACAATTAAGGAAGTCTTAGAAATTTAAAAAAAGAATCCTCAGATAAATGTGCATAATGTTATTCAAAGTAGATCTTAAAATGACGGATATGCATATTATTATATATACTTTGATTATTTATCCTCTATTATGTTCATCCTTAAGATTTGAACTCAAGGGAAGAGTAGTTTCCCTTCCTTTTCTCTTGTTTTAACGGATTTAGTAATATGTATATATTTCATAATGTAAGGGAAATTAAAAATGTTTTCCATGAGCTACTGACTCAGAGATTGCTCTTCCCTTCTTTTATTCTGTGCATTGTGTATTACCTAGAGATATAAAGACATAGATGGCTGATTGGATTCTTCAGAGAAATACCAGTATTGTATTCAATATAAACAAACATGTCTATCTGTATGCTCAGCTTACGATGAAGTAGTAGCAATTACTTTGTTTATATTAGGCTTGTGAGCGAGCAGGAAAAAAAATAGCAATCCGATCAAAAATAGAAATTATAAATTTTTTGGCGAATAGCGATCAGGGATTTTTCCAATCAGCGATCCGATCAATTTATTGCGATCAACAAAAAAATTCCTATGTAATACTAATTTTAAGTAAAATTTATATGTATATACAATCAAACCTAAAAGATTCATCTTTATATGGCAATGGAATGATTGTTTTCCCATAGCCTATGAGCTCCAAAATAACGACTTCTCCATAGGCACCGGTCTGTATATTTTAGGACAAAAATATCAGAATGATTGTTTCTCATAGCCTATGATCTCCAAACCTGGCTCCACAATTGACATATGTCTGCCTATTTTAAGACAGGAGATGTCAGAATAAATGTTTTCCATAGCCTATGAGCTCCAAAACAATGACTTCTGCATAGTCGCCTGTCTGTAATTTTAGGACAAAAATATATATCAGGATAGCACACGGGTTTTTTCTATTAGTATTAGTCTGTATTTTGTGTTTTCTAAACAAATGTTAGTTGTTGGAATGGATTTTGGTCATGTGACAGCTAGTTAAGTCATAAGAAATGTAGGGTTTGTCTCAAAAATCCATTACAAACATTTTATATATTTCTTTGTTTTTATTATATTATATGAACTGTGTCAATAAAAAAATAAAATAAAAAACATTTTTTCTTTTTTTAATTATTTTATACAAATTGATCGGATCGCTATTTTTTAGTGGTTTCTTACGATCAAAGATATAAAGATGAGATCCTTTTTGCGATACTCCGATCAGCGATCAAATATCGCTATATCGCTATTGATCGCCGATCAACAAGCCTGGTTTATATTGGACACAGGCGACAGCTGATCGATGTTTCTCTATTATTGAGGGAATAAGCTCTCCATATCTTTATATCTCTATGGTGTATTCAGACATTAGTTTGGTCCATACCCTAAACTACTCAAACGTAATCTGGTATCAACTGGTTGAGTCTATCTATAATAAATAACGTTATTGTCAAATAATGTATATGCACATAAAAGAGTTATCTAACTTTAATGAGTTCCTCCACAAAAGATAGCTTTCTTTCTTATGCCATAACTACAAATTCCATCATATTCAGCAATGTGTGGCAACAGTCATTATTTAAGTGATAGTTTCTTCGGCTAGGGTATACTTTCGTACACCGCCTCCATATTTTAGGGACTCATGGTATATATTTTTATTTTTGGAAGGGAATGGGAGAAGAAAAAAAGAAAAAGAAAGAGGAGAGTTAGAGAGATGGAATAAGAGAGAGACACAGAGAGAGAGAGTCACGCAGAGACATAGACACACAGATAGAGAAATGCACAGAGAGAGAGAGAGAGAAATTAACTTATTCCCATCCTGAAGAGTCTCGGGATCGAGAATAGTGACTTACACATAGAAGTGGAATCTTTGGGCACCTGGATCGTGAAAAGAGGAAGTTCCTCATGACCTATTCCTACTCATTCGTCTTCAAATATCTACCCTCTCTCATCCCCCTCTTCCGATCTGTCTCGAATGACTACAGAGACTCCACTCATGAAGCCTCCTCCTACACGTCTCTTGGACTCTGTTATGTATTTACGTTACCACCCCCTATGCAATAGTGTTATTGACACCCCTTTCTTGCACGCGTATATTTCCTCTTCCCTTTTTCCCTTTAAAGCAGTCCTTCTTCTCCTGCTGTGCTAACTACATGTGTATAATAAAGATCTCTATATAATCCTCTGCGTATCCTTAATTATTGGAGCCAATCTGACGAGTACGGGATATAGATCCTTATTAATATATTACCATAGGTATATAACATCTGGCGACGAACATGAGGAAGCAACTCCCACGTCTCTCCCTGGTCGACCTAAGGGCGGAATGTTCCGGATGGACCTCGTCGAGGATGAGGAAGGACTCATTGGAAAGAGGAAGGCAGACCTCATCACCCTCCTCAAGGACCACCTTCTCCTCTGCGGATGCGACCCTACCTCCTTGATTTCTCGGCCAACGCTCCTGAAGAAGCCGTCGTGAACCCTTCGACCGAACCTCCTTGTCCTCCGCAAACTAACTTGGTGTGTCTCAGCCCCCTCCCTTCTCTCTCTCAGGACCCCAGCGAGGACATCGCTGGGCCGCGTGGTCTGATGAATTCCAAACCTATGCGTCGCTGTTTGGGGACCTGCCTCCCGAGCGTAGGACAGCCCTTCTCCTCCACTGCGCCTGTTCTGCGGTGCAACATGGAGGAAGACCCTCAGCGTTGTACCGTCTGAGGACGAAGACGCGTATGAAGTACTCCTCAAGGCGATGAACGATGCCTTTTCGCCTGTGGAGTCCATATTCTTTGAGAGATACCGTCTCAACGAGATGAAACAGCTCGCCGAGAGAGAATAACCAACTACGTCACTCGCCTTCGGGTCCAGGCCCGTTTTGGGAAATTCTTATGTACTTCTTGCGAAGCCTCCTACGAAGAAGAAGCCATCATTGGGTCCATTACAAAGAACACCATTCACCTAAGCTCAGACAATTGGTGTTCGAAAAGAAATTCTCCAAGCTGGACGAGGTTATGCAACTAGGGCGATCCTTGGAGTCGGTAGACAGCAACTCTCGGGAAATAGCTGCCGAAACCTCCGTCCTAGTCTCCGAATACAAGGGTCCTAAAGGGGCGCGACATCATTTCAAGAAGAACCCTGGCCCTCGAAAACCTCCTAATAAGACTATTAAATGCAAGTTTTGTGGGACTCTGCATTTACCCTTCAAGTCGCAATGCCCTGCGGTCGGAAAGACATGCTCGAAATGCGGAGACGCCAATAATTTCGCGGCATGCTGCAAGTCTGGCCAAAGCCACATGGTTTGTAGCCGAGCTGTCCAACCTGGACTGCGCCAAAAGAGCCTTTGTAAAGGCGAAGCTCGGTAATAAGAACATTACTTTCCTTGTCGACCTGGGAGCCAACGTAATATTCTCCCAACGCGACTGGTGCCGGACAAAGTCGACCCTCACATAATGGTAACATCTTGGTGTTTGGTGGAAGTAAAATACCTACCCAAGGACACATTCGCCTGCCCTTCAGCCTCAGAGGCTCTCCCACCAGAAACCTCACCTTCTGGATCAAGCCCCAATACCCCATTGTTGCGACTGGCGGAACCCGAAGGCCCAGTGGCACAAAATGGCATTTGAGGGTTTCTTTACTCGTATTTTTACTATTTGCGATGGGTTTGAAACCCTGATATCCCATTGTTGCGGCTCGCGGAACCCGAAGGCCCAAGGTGCACAAAATGGCATTTGAGGTTTTCTTTACTAGTATTTTTACCAATGTAGGTGGGTTTGAAACCCCAATACCCATTGTTGTTGAATACTTCTACAAGACAATTATCTTGTGCCAGGTTTGACCAATTTGAAAACATAATTTTCTTTGAAAAGGTCAATTTTTTAAAGTCAAAGTCATTGAGGGTGGCGCTGAATCGGCCGGCGCTGAATTGGCTGGTGCTGAATCGGCCGGCGCTGAATCGGCCCAGATTATGGAGGGAGGACCAAAAACTTAGTATATGATATAAGAAGTGAGTTTCTACCAGAAAAAGTAATAATGAAGGACTCCATTTAGATTATCTCAAGGAGAATTTCTGCTTTGAAAAGCATTGAATAGCCCTGGAGTCATAATAATTACGTTTAATGAATTAAAACAATGTTAATAACATTGTTATTATGAAAGGATTCCACTTTCCATTCTTTATTATTGATTGAGGTTTCGTGACTGACATTTATTATCAATATACGATCATAAAAGAGAATATGACGTCTCCGATACATTCTTTTATTAAGTGTCCATGCTAATTTTAAATATCGCAAACTGATATTCTAAATAACTTGGTTTTACCCTTGTCACGATTTATTTGTTAACAAAAAATAACACATACAATAAATAAAAAAAACTTTAATTGACATGTTTAGTTCTCGTTTATAAAAAATCGTTACTATAAACAAAATATTAGATATAAAAAATATAGAAAGAAAATTATCAATATTGTAAATATCATCATGTGAGATTCTTTAATCTCTGAAGTTTGAAGTATATTATAATGAGTGTAAACAATTCAAATTTTAGAAAAAAATCGAGGAAACTTAATGAATAATGAAGATTTTTTTGCTTCTGCTTAATCAAATTGAAATCTGACATTTATCCCTATTTTAATTAGTAAGAATTTTGGATTATTAAGTGTTATTTGTAGAATAATAAAGACAGAGTAAATATGAAAATTTTCCCGCTTTGGAGATGATGAGTTTTATATTTATAAATAAAATAAATAACTTTACGCTTAAATTAATGTATCTTAAAAGTTGAATGGGTGTTGAAAAGAGTTTAAAAAGAAGTTAATCAAATTTATAAATTTCAGTTCCTGCTTATTTAATTTGGCAAGGGATTACTTTTTTTAACTAATAAAAACATACGTTTTATTCTCTCACGTTCAAATTATTAAAATAAAAATATCATCGAAAATATTTATAAAGTAGTACAATTATGTTTAGAATGTCATGTAAACACCTTAAGACATGTCGTTAAAAAGATCTAATATAAAAACAATATAAGCCATCAATAATAAAACAGGTTTTCTTGAGACACTTCTTATCCGTCAGTGGATAAGACTTTTGGTGTTAAGACTTTAGGCGTCATGAGTTAGAAGTGTTAGTAGTTTTTTTCTCTGAGGAGCTGTTGAATTCCCTCGTTGCGAAGCCCACTAGTCCAATAACCAAACGTCCTTCCGTCTCCTCAGAGCATCCACCATCGACTGAAGCTTGACAATGCCCGTGAGACAATCCGCTCCCTTATCGATCCTCCACTCGGGCCATATAATTCTCTTTAGAGGACAACGCTCGTCCAAGGTATTTTTCAGCTTGGTTTAAAAATAAACACTCTAGCTTTTCAACGTTTTTGCAGTCCCGGAAGTAATGCTCTGTTTTGTTGGGACCCCACATCGCACACAAGTCTTCTTTGAGCCTCTCCCCATCTTAAAAGGTGAAGCAAAGGACCCAGTGCATATCATGTACTTTAGTTCTGGTTGTTTTAGCAATAATAATGGGCATCCTATAGTCCTTAGTTGCGCATTTAATTTGCCTGTTTTAAGGTCAATCCATTCAAATAGATGGATGAAATCCATTATTTTCCCCTTGAAGTACATAATGCTTTTTTCATTAAATAATTGGAGAGTTCTTCCATAGACAGGTCACCCCCTTTATTTTTTCCCCTCGTTGAGCTTTGTTTCAACAAAAAAATACTTCAAAGTATTGGCACACTTAGATGAATTACATCGGCTATTGTATTTATATTATATTGTTCAAGGGTGACTTTTTAATATGACTTATTCGATTAGAGTTATTGTATATAGATATGTATTTATAATTAAACATTATCGTTTAAAATTAAAACCCTAACTAAAGTCAAAACAAAATGAAATCACTTATAAAGTATACAATCAATTAAAAGTAGCTACAACTATTAACTATATCTATCACGTAAAATAATATCTAAGATAAATATACAAAATTTAAACACTACAAAATAATAAGAACTAATTATATAAGGTATAAAAAGTTCCTAAAAGTGTAATAAATGTTAAATTAAAAATAAATAAAGTTTTCTTATCTAACTCTTCAGAAAGCTTTATAAAGTCTTGACAGTTGTCTCAGAAACCGTAAACTCACCTTTGAGCCGTTTGAGTAGAAGCGTAGAGTGTCTCCAGCGTAGCTCCAAGCCGTCCTTGAGAGGTCCAGGATCCTGACGGTGAGAGCCAAGTATAGGGCCGAAGATGACATTAGAATAGCCCTTAAGGCACTTTGACCCATCGGTTGAGCCGTCGACAGTTTTTAAACAACCATGCTCCGGATGCTAGAGAGAGCAACTCGATGGCTTTCGATTTAGAGTTGCCGTTGTTAGGATTAGAAGTGGTTCCGAATAGAAGTATTGGAGTTACATATTTTTCACTTAATACCCTCAGATTTAACTTAAGGAATTGTCTAATCATGGCAAGAGCTGGGTACTTAGAAAAGGCATGATATACAGTGTTGTATAGCTTGCCACAATCCTTACAAGGAGTATTGAAGAATATTAGTCCTAATGACATTTGGAATCGTGCAGTGAATCGTTTGTCATAATTGATTTTTTTACCGAGGAGATAATCCTTTTTATCCATGTTTTAGGAAGTTGTAGATCTTCTAAAAACTTTCCCACAATTGTATTTGATTCTTTTTGGGAGTACTCTTCGTAGGGTATCCTTAAATGCCAGGGCATGGGAACTATATGGTGAACAGCTGTTTTTCAAGCTTAAAAGAGAATTATCCACAGTTTAAAATATATTTTTGTTTAGGTCATGAAAAGATACGATGTCAGAGTCGAAAGCTTCAAGTTCTAAAATTTTAGGTTCTTTAAGATTTGTGTAGAAGAATTTGTTTTGATGATTTTCACGTATAATGTCAATTGTTGAAGTAGCATAAAATGACGGTTGTCCTTTCCAGAGGATTCTCTGGGAAGCAGCTAGGGAAGTAGGAAATCGTTCCATTCTCTGATTAATAAATTCAGTACCAATCATGAACCAAATATAGGTAGAGTGCATAGTAATGTAACCTCGCCATTCTTATTCCGGATTCATTGAAAGGGCAATACATATTTTTTTTTATATCTTAGAAATTATTATAGAAAGGTTCGATAGTCCACCACCCACAAAAAACTTTTGGGCCTCTTGAGAAAGCCTATGTAGCTATTATGAAAAGATTAGACAGCCATGTATTTTCTTCCTCCACTACCTTTTCTGCTAACCACGGAATGGTTGTAGCTTTATATAGAGTCACAGGAACCAATTTAAAATCATACAAATCAATCCGTTGCTGTAGATTTAACTTTCTCCATCTCAATAGATTGACGTTCATCAAATTCTGCAAGAAAGACCAATTGCTAAGAGATGCCCCAAGTCTGTCCCATATGATTCCTAGGATTTCCACACTATCCTTGATTTGAAACGTAGCGATCTGAAGTCCTGAAGAGGGATTCCAATTTCCGATGGGGATGATTATAGTTTTATTATCGTTAATTTTTAATCCTGATCTTGATTCATATTTCTTAAAATGATATAATATGACTTCAAGACGCTAATTAATTGAAGTTATGATCTTGCATCAATATACAGAGTAATGTCATTTGCATACATATCTATAATATGCTTACAGGATCCGAATTCAATCCCACAACCTTTAAATTTTTCACAACGGAATCTATGAGATCCTTAAGGCCAGCAGCAAATAAAAGAGGCGCTGTAGGACAACCTTGCGACAGCTTCTTCTCAAGGCTATGGTTTCACTGTTAAGATCGCCCATAGTCACTGTTGAAGTTTCATTGAGAAGAAGTGCTCTGATTGGATTAAAATATTTTTTGGGGAGAAGCTTCTTTACTGCTTTCATAATGTGCCCATGGAGTATAGAACCAAACGCTTTGCAAAAGTCGATAGCAATTATTGCTCAGAATGAGCCCCTCGATTATGAGGATTCTATTGCCGTTTGAATATTTTTTAGAAATATCCGATATTCTCCTCCCTTTAAGAAATCCTTTTTGTTCCATTCCTAATTTCATATTTAAGATCGTTTCAATCTCTTGAGCAATGACACCAGACAGTATCCTGTAGGTTTCATTGAGCACAGTAATGGACCTCCAGTTGTTTATATCGGTGGGAGCTCCTTTTTGGGAACCAAAACTATTCTTCCTTTCGGTTCCCGGACTTTATGGGACAGTGGACTATATAGAGACAGCCAATCAAATCACTTTCTTCATAAAGTCCCCAAATGGACTTTATGGAGACACGGACTATATGGAGATATATTTAGAGACATATATGTTCCAACTATCGGACACCCCAAATATCGGAGAGATCATTGTTACACTTGAGCAAAATAAGGAATAAAATGTGTTAAAATAAGGCATCAGAGGCCTTCTTTAATTAGCATTTACTTAAATAATGTTGAAAAGGCTATACATATTTGATGCATGCTCATTTAATCTTATTTTATAGTTATGATGAACGTAACAAATATTGGGAGTTCGAACCGGAAGAGGAAAAAAAGGCAAGGCAAGACAACGGAAAGAAACAAAGAGAATAACAACAGCTTAGAGTGAGAAAGAAAGAGAAAACGTGTGTGTAATTGTCTTTATTCATCTTTAAAATAACACCTAGTTCTTTCAACTAGTTATGCCGTAAAAGATAATGTTTATAAAAAATATATATATAAAAACAATAAATATACATATATATATATACACATATATATACAATAAAATCATAAAAAGAATAATAATAATAAAGCAAAGCCATTTGACAAAAACAAAAGAGGACTTTATATTGGCGCTATTTTAGAAATATTTTTGGCAACTACCGTTGCTGCACCACGTGTGGGGGCGGACCTCAGCTCGGGAAACGAATTCCACAGATCGGCGGCGAAGGCGGAAAACGTTTTTTCCTTTACTTTAAGTGGACAGGGGATGATGCCCAGCGACTTTGATCGGCTCGACCTGTTGTTTTCTGATGGTAGGTTGGTGCGTGAGGAAAAAATGGTTTGCCGATGAGACTTCTCTCACCGCACCCTCCATCCGAGCTGGAGTAAGCTTTCCATGTTTCTAGGGCTACAGCTTTCACGGCGATCTCATTCACTGACAGAAGACCCGCTTTGCGAAGTAGGTCAGGAATGCGGATGTGGTCAGTCCTCTTTATTCCTGTAATGGATCTGGCCGCGTCATTAATAGATACTTGTACTGATTTGTACGCAGCAGAGGACAGACTTTCCCAAGTCTCACATCCAAGACGTGGGGGAATGACAGCAGCTGCTGCTGCGTAGCAAATTTTTCCAACTATAAGACCTCTTAGGGCTGCTTTGAAAAACTTCATAAGAGTGATTGGACTTCCTGAAGAATAACTTCCACGAATAGGAACAACGTTGGTGGACATTTTGAACGTTTTGGATCAATTGAATAATATATTTAAAATATTAAAGCGTCATGCTATTATAAAAAGAGTTCGAACTAGTTTTCCTAGTAAATAATTCACTGTCGTTATATAGTCCGTTTTTGGACTATATGGAGACATAAAATATATGGATACAAAGCTGTCTCCATATAGTCCACTGTCTCCATAAAGTCCGGTTACCCTTCCTTTCGTAACAGGCTTAGGGGTTTTTCCTTGAAGCTCCATCTCTTTTCCTAGTTCGAATAGATAAGGAATTTCTTCATCGATACATTTGGTAAATATGTATCCTCCCAAGCCATCTGGTCCACTGGCTTTGCTATTGTTAAAACGTTTCTTTATAAATCGCGTATATTTTCTTTTGAGAATATGAAAGGCGTCTAGGGCAGAAAAGTGAAATCTATCCGTTTCAAAAAAAAGAGGAGGAGCCGGATCGTCATTTTGGGCATCAGAATTACTAGACTGATTTTGGGATATGAACTGTTTTAGCGCCTTGTTTTAATCCTCTAATTTACTGTAGTATTATTACAGGAATGCTTGATATGACCAACGCCAAAGCAATTTTGACACTTAAGCTTTGATCCTTTTAACTTAAATTTTATGAGTAGTCCCTGAAGGGGACAATTTGGGCAATTAGTTAGGGTCAACAATCATTTCTACAATATTTTCCCCGTCTCTCCATATGTCTTTGTAGCTTTTGTTTTTCAATCAGCCGCTTCGTTCGATGGATTCTATTTTGGGTAATGGTCTGTGACCTCCCCGAATTACTTCAGCCATTCGGCCGCTAATTCTTCGTCTTTTCGTTTAAAGGTGTTTATCAAGGTAACAGTGACCTTTTTCTTAAAGTTTGTATCCATTCTATAAAGTTCCTTTATTCTTAAAGTGACGTCAATAGATTTCCAGAAACAGTTTGAACTCGGAATGAGTGTTTTCCCTTCAACTCTACTATTCTTTCTCGAATACCAATGGAATGTTTCGTGTAAAAACAAGCCTGGTTGAGGCCAAACTTGGGATTTGCCCCTGCAAGTTCGTGTTCTTTAAACCCAAATAGAAGGGACATATCATAAATATCCACATGTCGCAATCGTTCAACACGGAAAGAGGGATCTTCATTATTTTCAATAAGGAAAACAAAAATCTCCCAAGAGAATCTTCTTTCTCAATCGAGATCTTTATATGCTTCTATTGTTGTTGCTCCCAAGATACATGGAGATATGGTATATTTCAAAAATATTTAAGCCCCTTTTACAGATATTTTTTTCTTTGAAATTCAATAAAGAAAATATTCAACTTCTTATTTGTTTGGACTAATTCCTCCAAAGATGATTTCAAGACAATTTTGGAGACTCATTGAAGCGAGGGAGATACATAATCTAAATTGATAAATTAACATAAATAAATGATTTCAAATTACGTGACGAGGGCATATTGTTATTTTAGAGTCTTTATTCTGATAAATGTCCTCCATTTGGCAAATTTTGTTATTATATCCGAAGGGAGCTTCATATAAATATCTTCGTAATTGTATTTTTGAAGGACATCCACGAGCTTTTTTACCACATTTACCAAATTGTTATGTCATTTTCTGTGTGAAAATGACATAAGAAGATAAACATAACTACGAAGATATTTATATGGAGCTTCGTTTGGATATAATACTTTTTTGTTAGATTGAGGACAATTATCAGAATAAAGAGACTAAAATAAAAACTTGCCCTCCTCGCGTAATTTGCAAAAATATTCAAGTCATTTAAGTATTAAATCAAGTTATATATGTTATTTTTATGTAAAAATAATGTCGAGAATATATTAAACTTATCCTCTTTATCATTTATGTGTGTTATTTAATCAATTTGGATTATGTATTTCCATCGATTCAATGAGTCCCAAATATTATACGAAAAGTCAATGGTATCCTTCATTACCATTTATTTTCTACGATCTATGTTTCATATTAATTTTTTCAAAACAAATATTAAGTAAAAATATGACTTTATTTAGCAGCTCTTGTCAAAATTTATAGCATAAGAGTATATTAGTGACGTCACACTACACATTTTGTCCTAGCAGGATTAACTCCTTCCCTCTGATATACCTTATCTCGGTTGCTCCTTTCCCTTTCTTGACTGCTCTAGAGCAAGGTATATAGAAATACAGGTAGGTCACTCTTAAACTTAAACAAAATGTGACATCACTGGAAGGATTGTTTAACAGGGTTTCAAAGGTATGTAATTATTTAATAACACGAAACTTCGATCACTGATATGCGAAATTTTGTTGATAACGTTTTTTACAGAAAAAAAGAAATCATATATTTAATCCATATTATTTCTAATAATATTCCATTATCATTAAAAATGGTATTGCAAGAATTGAAACAGGGATATGTTTGGCATTAACGAACGTGTTTCAAGAGAACATTATAAGTAGAAAATAAGGAATGGACATAGGATCATCCGGTTAATTATTTTGTGACGTTACATTGCTCTGCTTCATCAACCAACTATAAATAGTACTCAAAAATTATTTTTTATGGAGTCCCAAGGAATGATTCCGGTTTCTTGATGTGGAGGGGACTGAGATCTGATGAGGACGTGAATGTCACCCATCATAGAAGCCTTTTTAGGCAAAGCGGCGGATCCCGGTGAAGGAGTAATGAACTAAGCCCGCCCTCGTTTGATGGAGTGAGCAGACTTTTGAGAGATTGAGTGAGATTCAACAAACTTCCGAGACCCGGGCTTTGAATAAAGGACTTTTTGGTAATCCTTACCCACGTCTTCCCCAAACAAAAATATAGAAAGAGAAAGAAAATCTTGACGTCATAAGAAGAAAACAATATAATAGCTATTTTATTGCTGGGGAAGAAGAGAGTAAGGAGGTGTATTTAGTGAAAAAGAGGGGGAAGATATGTATGCAGGGGCGGAGTGGCCTCCGGGAGTACCGGGACTATTCCCGGTGGGCTGCTGACCTCAAGAAACATAAACGACCGTGACAGCCTCCTAATGGCATATTGAGGCCTGTATAAGGCCGGCGAGGGCATATTGTCCATTAAACCATGGGAAAAAGATCGTATTTAGCCTTAAATACTGTGGAAGAAGAGAGTAAGGAGGTATATTGAGTACATTAAACCGGGGGAAGAAGATCGTATGTAGGATCTGAGCCTAAGAATGCTGGGGAAGAAGACAGTAAGGAGGTATATTTTTTTTAATTTACTAAATATAACTCCTTACTGTCTTCTTCCCCAGCATTCATAGGCCCAGGGCCTATATACGGTAATCTTCTCCTGGTTTTATGTATTAAATATAACTCCCTACTCTCTTCTTCACCAGCATTCATAGGTTCAATGCCTACATATCTTCCCCCTCTTTTTCACTAAATACACCTCCTTACTCTCTTCTTCCCCAGCAATAAATAGCTATTGTATTTGTTTTCTTCTTATGACGTCATGATTTTCTTTCTCTTTCTATATTTTGTTTAGGGAAGACGTCTGTAAAAGCTATTCTACCTATGTTTCATTTACCCCTGAGAATATGCACATTTTACACCTATCAATGAGATACTAATCTCGGTCAAGTCCGGTTCTCAGAAAAAGGTACGTTTTGATAGAATTAAGTTATTTGTTATGTTTTTTAGTAGTAATGATTGTTTTGTATATTGGTTTATTAGTGTGTGGTCCCCTGAGATAACTGATATGATTTAGTCCAGTCCAACAAACACATCCTTAAAGCTCTTCGTTCCTTTAGACGGAGTGAGAGCATACCGCCCTCAGAAGTTTGATTCCCATAAGGACCCTTGGGTTATAGATATGAAACCCAACAGTCCACCATTAGTGATACTCCTTAGTGACTATATCTGTGTTCACTAAAGTTGTATGAGGATACCATGCCACTCATGAGTCCTCTCTACCTACGTAAAACTCTCCCAAACTGTACATTTCTCCTTTTGAAGGCTAACCTCATCCTTCTCAACCTTCCCCAACACAGATATAATAGGCATGTTAAAACGAAGGTGCTGTCACCTGGGTTTTTTCTCCCGAAGTAAAAAAATGAACTTCCGGTTGGCTGTTGAAGGTTTTTTCGACGATTTACGGTTTTTTTCTTTAAAAATAAAACAAATTATTCTGTTCTTTATAATTGTCGACGCAAATTTTTATTCATGAACAATTTTTTTACATCTTTTTACTACATTTTGCAATTAAATTTCAAGTCTTTAGCACCCGTTTTTCATAGTTAACTAGCCTTTTAAAAATATTTACGCAAAAATCAAAAATGACGTCATCACACCATTTCTTTGCAATTACTCGGTTGTTCATAAGTGTTCACTCAAATTTCATATCTGAACAAAAAAAACTTTTTTTACTACCTTTTGCAATTATTTTAACTTTTAAGCACCCGTTTTTCATAGTTAACTATCCTTTTAAAATTAATTATTCAAAATCAAAAATGACGTAATCACACAATTTCTTTGCTAATACTCGGTTGCTTATAAGTGTTCAATCAAATTTCATATCAGAATATAAAATTTTATATATTTACTACCCTTTGCAATTAATTTCAACTTTAGCACTCGTTTTTTATAGTGAAATAGCTTTTAGAAAAGTTATATGAAAAAATCTAATAAGACGTCATCACACATTATTTTGAAATATTAGTATTTAAGTTTGTACTTGCTGTTGGCTGTTTTAAAGATATCTCGACGAATCTTTGATGTGAGGATGCATTTGCTTTGGTAAACCATACCAATATCAACAAATCATTGGCATATGGTATCCTCTCTGGAAGATCGTTAAAAGGAAAGGAGTAATTTATGGATGGAGGAACACGAGTTGATATTGTTCAACTATAAATGAAGTCCTTCGATTAATCCACGAATGAATATACCATTGCCTATTGGTATCCAAACGGTACCTATGAAGATGCATCAGACTACCAAATTTCTCCAATTTCCATGTGTGCTGATCTTGTAGGAGACCTGAATATTTTTAATATATTTATTTATTTATTATACTTAGAATAAAGTCAAAAAATTCTAAAAGAGGTTGCGTGACAAGAATTTAAAAGGGAGGGGTTAGTGATTTAATTGAGAGAAGGTATGGTTTATAAAGTCTTCGCCAGCAGGAAGTAGAATCAGTTGACTCATAAATATGCTTCGTTTATTGAGAAAAGGAGGATTTTTTCGAGACGAAAAAAGACGATTAGTAGGCCCAAGGGACTGTTTTTTAAATTATTTAAAAATATAAAAAATTCCAACATACGAGAACTGTTGGTAAAAGAAAATGATAGGTCTGTGTACACAAAACAAATTGAAAGAAAAATAGATAAATTAGGTCTTAAATATTCATGGAAAGATTCTCTGAAGTGTCTACAAAATAAATACTTTGATTTTACATTATTTTGGTTTAAATATCGCGTTATAACAAATACTCTTTCGTTGGGAAGCATTTTTGGGGGGACAGAGGTAGAGAGAGTGTGGTTTTTTTTTTGCAAAGGTTCAATGGAAACTTCGGTACATTTTCTAATAGAGTGCCCAGAATTAAAGAGCATTAGGATTGTTCGGATTGAGGAATTGTTTTTTAAGTTTGAATTGTTTTAAGGGTAAAAGATTTTAGTTATATTTATGTGGGACCTTTCCAAGAAAAAGTTAATTTCATTGTAGCAAAGATACAGAATATCTTATACAAATCCCGAAGTACACGAACACCCCTCCCAGAAAATTTTCAATTATTTGTCAGGACATTTTTGGAGGGATTATCTGCTGATATTCCTTACCAACAAATGTTGACCTCAGGTCAGTGGAATCTGTTTTTTATATATTGATTGTTGAATGATTTGTTGTGTGTTTCTTTAAAATGAATAAACTTGTTGTGCGCATGCACAGAAAAAAGACGATTACGTCCAATCCGTCAAACAAATATCCGTGATTATCCTCGAAAGCGTTTCTATCGACCATTTCTCAACAGTTTAATCCAAAATAAGGTAAGACATATGGTTTTTTTAATTTCGTGTAGCATACCTAGATTTAGAGAAGAATCTCTATATAATTGATATACGAAAAGTATATATATATATATATATATATATATATATATATATATATATATATATATATATATATATATATATATATATATCGAAGTTATTTGTGAGCTTCACCGAACGAATCATGGAGGGGGTTGATCGATAGTTAATGAAGATTAACTCTTTTTGAATACTTGCAGAATGAAAAAATCACCATCTGCCACACGAAATTGTAATTGTATCCTCAAACACAATGTCCTGTAACGGCAGAACCCCTAGCACAAATTTTAAAGTCAAGCGATTCGAGTGTAAGATGAAGTTGCTGCTATATAGGAAAAAATCAGGAGGAGCTCCCATCGAATGATAATTGGGAATTCGACCTATTAGGTCACTTCTAAAAACTAGCGGATTCTTATACTCCAGACGTTTCCTCTGAATCATGAAGCTAATTTTTCTGTAAGTCATGGTATAGTAGATTTTTTGGCACCAATTACTCCGCGCAACTTGGAGAGTTATGTGCCTAAAGTCGGGATTCCTTGTCCCTTTTATTTACCCCCAATGTTGTGCCCTATAATATTATTATAAATATATATAAAATATTTATAATAATCTCAATGAAGACATACACACTAACAAGTGAGTTTTTGTAAAACTTCATTATTTTTATGCATTACATTTCGTATTTTTGAATAATAGTAATAACTCCAACATTAAATCCTATAATAGGACTTGAGGTTTGTCAAACATTAGTTAGTTTGAGAACAGACTTGGTGAGCGTAGAAGACCCTGCAAATATTTTTTCTGATTCACTTTTTGTGAAATAAATGAATAAATATTAATTGCATTGTTCTTTACTTATAAATACCTCCGTTGTGATGCCTTGAAAGCTCCAAGAAAAAGTGAATTCGTGCAGGCTTATTCTAGTAAAGTGAGGAATAGGAGGAATGCCCACATTTGTTGATGTACTAAGATGCTATTCCAAAATATAACACATTGCAACTAAGTTGTCTGACCACCAGAACGCGATAGTGCAACTCGATACGAAGGAGCTGTAGAAGTTCAGCTCAATGATAATATAAAAAATGTATTATTTAGGATAGGATATACGACGACTGAAGGATTATCATCATGGACGTCAAAGATTTACGGAAGAAAAATCACTTCTTCAAATTTTCCATTTGAAATTGCTGGGATGAAAAATTTCCGTGAAACTACAATTTACTCTGAAATATACACAATGAAAAAAAGATATTGTGTAAGCTTGTTTGCAAAAGTGTAATTATTCGTTTAAGTTCGTCTTCAAGTCTTATTTGGCAAGTATTGGAATCTATTTTATTCATGGAACACTCGTTAATTATACCAACTATCATAAAAAGCAGGAGTAAATTAATGGCATAAAAATGAGTTATACCTTTTTAATGGAAGTTTTGCAAACTTAATTGATTTATATTCATCGGTGCACGGTAATTCCTTCGTGAGTAATTTTAGCGTGCACTCTTCCATTGCAAGCCTTTTCATTGTACGCGTTTCCTTCGTTCTCTTTTTCTTCGCAGGGTAATATTAGCGTTCGTCTTTTCATGGTAGGTAATTTCTTCGCAGAGTAATTTCTTCACAAGTAATTCTTCGCAGGGTTATTTCTTCGCAAGTTTCATTTTATGAAGGACTTAGTCGCAACTGTGTATATATATATATATATATATATATATATATATATATATATATATATATACCTATATATATATTTATGTATATATATATAATATGTTTTTTGTATGTCATCAATGCAATGCTTATTCGTTCTGGTTTTAACCTATTTTAGCCTATGCATTAGGCATATCAAGGGGTCCTATATGGATCCATTTTTTGCATATAAGCTGAGTATGAAATGATTGTTTACTCCCCAAGTATTGTTTTTTCGTTTACCAGAATCATTTCGACGATTTTTGACAGTAGAGCTTTGTATAAAATTGTACAATACTTTGATCGTAATGAAAACTAAATTTCAAAGTACATTGGAGTATATTGGATATTAGGATATACAATATAAATTAGTTGCTTTGTGCTACATAAGTAATCACTAAGCCAACCATATGCATCTCTATGGAAGAAGATGCCATCCAAGACAAAGTACCAAATAACTTGACATTCACCTATACCCTTGAGATGCACTGGATCTATGCTCATGTGCTAGTTTATATAATACGAAAGACAGTTTAGTATTATATTGGTAATTTTCCTTTAGTTGTTTTCGGGTTAGTGTTGTTCAGCATATCCAGTACGATCTTTTCCAATACGTATTAGGATATCACGTTAGGGGTGGGGCTGTCAAAATCCTCAAAAATGACATTCGAATATTCGTTTGAAAAACAATTACGAATTCGAAATATTCGAATATCTGGTTGCCCATTTTACACATTTGCCGTGTAGCCCATATACGGCAATAATGCGACAAAAACATAGTTAAAATCAGATCATTAAAATCAAAATATATAGGTAGCCTATATAATATTAAAACTAAATAACGCACACAGATAATCACAAAAGAATTTATCTATGGTCTTTCACCTGCAGAACCTCCCTGGTCGCAATAGATCCTTGATGCACTCCGAATCCCTACAGTACTCCAGATTCCCATATAAATATATAAATGATAGATTAATACAAGAAACGGAAGATTATGATAGATCCAACAAGATCAATTATTAGTTAATGTAGCAAGAAATTTGCTTTCTCTTTGAAATATATTTATATATACATTTAGATACATCTATAATATGTAGATAATACAATGGTTTTTTTAAAAATAAACATTATACTTTACATATGATTACATTTATTATATTGAGTTCATGAATTATAATTACACGATGTAATAATATTTGATCCGCATTATTCACATTATTCAATAAGGTGATTAGAACTTTAAGGGTCTGAAATGGGTAGCGGTTCATCAAATTCAAGAAAAGGAATTTATATTTTTTGCTTATTTTATTTTTGTTTAAGCCTTTTATTTTCATCCTCAACAAACAGTGAAGATTTATTTGATTAATTTGAATTACAGATATTTTTTAACTCATCAATATCAGAAAAATATAAAAGGGATAAGAAAAAGTATGTTTAAAAGTGTAAAAAAATAATTATGGTCTTTTTTAAACGAACTTTATGAGATGGTCGACGCTTATATCTTCATATATTTTGATTTTAGTATTCATTCGACGAAGTGATGAAGATAGTAATGAAAGTCTTCTGTCCTGGATTCAATCATATGTATGGGTTTTAGTTGACCATTAATGATGATATTTTTAAAAAGTTATAGTATCTAAGCAAAAAAAAATGGTCGTTGTATTTAATGTCATTAACTTCTTTAAGAGGCCAAATATGCTCTTTCTCCTTGTCTTCCATATCACCAACATGAATCGGAATGAAAAAAATAATATAACTAAGTTATAATCATTTGTCTCTCCTCTGTATTTGTGTTTATAAAGAAGTCTCGGGTATGGATTTTAGTTAACCATAGATCTCAAATAGAAAGAAGAAGCAATGTGGAGATCAAATTAATTGAGTTAATTTATTTCCTCGAGACAAGGATGTAAACATAGTATATAGATAGAGAAAAACAACAACAAATCTTTAAAAAAGATTAAGTAAGAAAATATATAATGCAAACGAAATTAGTGGTCCAATGAACTCCGTCCATCTCCTCTCTAAGCTCCATATATCACGTGGGCTCGAGAGCTGCTTCCTCCGATAAGGTTATCATATCAGTCAGTTGGGGATCCCGAGAGTACCTGGAGATTCACAGTGGTATGAATCCGGAGTACTGCGGGATCCTGAGAGCGTCAAGGATAGCAGGAAGGGAATAATTAACATGCACGATTTATGTGTTTGAAAATATAATCACAAGGCGTTTCACAAGGAATTAAAAAAAGCATTGTCGACAAATACCGTAGCTTAATGTTCATATGTACCCTTATGGGTCTATTATATACGAATATCTCCTTTATATATGAACGAAAAAGTACTCAAAATGGGCTCATTTTACTAGTTTTTTGAAATAAAAAATAAACAAATATGCTCATTAATGCTCAATAAAGCTATTTGAGTGATAAGCTGGGCCGAAAAGTCAGTAGTTTCTTTTAAAAATACATTTTATAAAAAAGTGTCTTAAAGGAAAAATTCATATTATTTAATAATTCCGAACACAAAAATGCTTTATCAGATTTTACTTGGGCATAAGTGTTAAATAAAAATATTCCTAGAACCAACCCCGCTTTAGGACAAAAGTATTTTAATTAATGAAATATATTTTTGTATTCTTTATATATTCACTCGAAATCATAACTCAACATTTTGAATTGGAACTATAAACATAAGACAAGAAATATTCTACATAAATTATTCATATATAATATACATAAAAATAAATGGGTTCAAAAGAAAAATTATAAGCAATACCACGGAGGTAGTCCATTATTTCACACTCATGGTAATTGTTTTGGAGCTAGTTTGTGAGTGAAACAGACCTTAAAGAATATAAGAGAGGAGAGAGAAAATAATTTTCTGTTTTGTACAAACATTCCTCATAAAAAGTTTGACTTTGTACAAATAATATGTTTAAAGGCAAATGAGATGCTTTTTTCTTTTTCTTTTTTCCTCTCTTTACCTTGAAAAGTAGGTAGTAAAATCAGACAAGTCTGTTTTTTTTATTTCTGGCCCCAACACTTTGCAAATAGTTTTATTAGGTCCGTCTTGACCCAAGGATTCCATAAGTACCTTCAAAGTTCAAATCTGACCATAAATGTTGGAGGAGATAGCGTGCGGACATAGAGACGGACAGAGATTGGTGAATTATATATAGATTCCCTGGGAATGAGAAGTTCCGATAGAAAAAACGGTTGAGGGGGTGCCTGATTTTGAGATTTTCTTTTATTTCTGATGGTCCGCTTTAGTTGGTTAAAATTAGGTAGATGCCCCACAGCTGATATAGAAGCTCCAACAAATGCATTGGTCACAATAGAATGAGTTGACTCCTATATGGGTATTGCTATTTCTTTTGCCAAATTAATAGCCCGGATAGCTTCCACCTTGGCAATGTTTCCAGCGTGGTTGTGTTGGCTGACTACTTTAACAATTGTGTCCGTGTTGGTGTGTACTCGGCACGGCAGAAGAGTGAAAAGTATTGGTCACACTTCCATATAGTTTTTTGACCAACTTCTCTCTCTCTAATGTAAGAGTGACCATTATCGAACAATTATTTTTGCCCCTAGAGCTATTCACGAATTGAAGAGGCATCACGGAGTATAGGAAACAACAGACTGATTTTATGAATGAAACATGAATGTACACCGGTGGGAAAATACAAAGTTTGATTAGTGTTGTGATATATTTAATAATACTGAGCGTAATTGTATAATCTCTTAAGAAGACTCATATCCAGGTTCTGCGGTTACCACTAGAAATGTGAAAATATAGGACTTTAACGACACAGGATTCTGACTACATATGTTCCATATTATGGGGCCCCTAACTAGAGCTGTCAACGAATATTCGAAGTTCGAATTCGAGTTCAAATAGTATCCCAAAAAGCAAATTCGAACGTGAAAATTAATATTCGAATGTTAAAAACCACTCCCATTTGGTGGTGTGGTGGTGAAATGCAAGCGAAACAAAGTTGTGGCTCTGGGCTACAGTGACCGGAAATAAGCTTTTTTCATGATTATCTGTGTGCGTTATTTAATTTTAATATTATATAGGCTATATATGATGATTTTAATGGTCTGATTTTAAGTATGTTTTTGTCACAATATTGCCGTATATGGGCTACACGGCAAATGCGTAAAATGGGCAACCAGATATTCGAATAGTTCGAATTCGTAATTGTTTTTCAAACGAATATTCGAATGTCATTTTTGAGCAATTTTGACAGCCCCACCCCTAACGTGATATCCTAATACGTATTGGAAAAGATCGTACTTGATATGCTGAACAACACTAACCCGAAAAAACTAAAGTAAATCTAGCCATATAATACTAAACTGTCTTTCTTATTATCAGGGCTGTTGGAATTAGGAACAAAAACAATGCCCTATATGCCCAGAAATATGCGGGGAAAAATGACTAAATATGCGAAAAAAGGTTAAATAAGCAAAAAAAAGCCTTAATATGTTGAAAAATTATGCATATTCTAAGTTAATACAAATTATATTATGTAATTATTGTTCCACTGGAGAATGAACATATCTTTTATATGCATCTCGGTCAGACTGGTTCGCTGGTCAGACAAAAGAGACTTTAGTTTGGAGAAGCCCTTTCGCAGTCCACAGAGGTAATTGGAGCGCAAGAGAATTCAGAATTCTGGATTAAAATTTAATTTTTTCGAAGTCCAGATTCTTCTCAAGGACACTGTTCCGCTTGCTGGCAAAGAGCTCAACGGTCAGCTGTATCTGCACCCTCTCAAAGAATCCAATGCTCTCCGTCAGTGGAAGGCGCTCTTGCTTGCTTGAAATGGCGCGTACCAGCTGAGTAAAGTTGCCATTGATGAATGCCAGCTGACCCGGCAATTTGGGTCCTAGAACAGTTTTTTGGCTTGACGATTGCCAAGTTGTCGTCATTGAGAGATTCTATGAAGTGTCCAATCCCCTGGAAATGATTGCAGTAGTAGAATGCCGCTTCGAGTTCCTCACTTGGTCAGGCAAGGCTCTAGACAGGAGAAACTTACCTCGAAGCGCCAAGGGCCTTCTTGCGTCGAGGTGCTTTGACAAACACTTTCTTTATCTCAGATATCAGTTCATCCACTAGAAGAAATTCGTAACGAACCAATTCAGCAACCCTGTTGAGAGCGTGACAGATGCAGGCGACATGCATCATGTTGGGGAAGAGTTCTTTCAAACCTCGCCCGGCCTTCAGTGATGAGCAGGTGTAGACTGTTGTAGTCCAAATCTTCACCTTACACCTTAAAGAGTGCCCCTGTCACGGCCTGTTGAATGTTTTGTTGTTGGCAGCATGGATGTCAAGCAGGTCCAATAGAAAGGGTCGATCCTTGAAGCGTCCATCGAGGGGCCAATAGAGGACTGCAGTCAAAGCTCTTCCACATCTGTCAGTTGTCTCATCCACAAGAACAAACAACCTCTGATCCTGCAGCCGTTCCTTCACCTTATTCATATTGACCTTGCTTTCTTTCTCCATTGCGTGTGACAGAGACAACTTACTTGGCATTGGCTCGTGGCAGTACCTTTCAATGAAGGCCTAGAATGCACGACATTCAGACTTGTCATTTGTTATGTTGCACTCCACAAGCATTTTGGCTAGATCATGAGTGAACGGAGTCACTTTATTTAGCAGGCCATTCGTCAAGAAAATTATTTAAAAAAACCTTCATCACTTACAGAATAATGAATGAACGAAAATATTAAAGTCCCGGGCTGGGCCGTTCAAAAAACAGCCGTTAACCCGGTCGTTTCCTGATGTATATATATATATATATATATATATATATATATATATATATATATATATATATATATATATATATATATCTTAAAAATTTGTTCAAAATATGCGATAAATACGCAGAAAAAGGTCAATATACGTTATATGCGTTAAAAGGTCGTTTATGCCCAGAAAGTTTATTTACCAGATTCCTCCAGCCAGGGCCGGCCCGTAGCATAGGCATTATAGGCAAATGCTAAGGGCGCCGTCCATCCAGGGGGCGCCAATTTAACTGTTTAGCAAAGCTTATAGGTAGTAGTATAGAAATAATGATATTTTCTAAGATCCCGAACAGATTCCATTAGGGTTGATAATTATTCAAAGTTTACTCCAATAAATTGTTTTTAGGATGTATAGAATTTAACCCATTAATGCCGTTAATTATCTGTGTAGAAATTCACCCTAACTTTTATATTATATGCGTAAACATTTGCTAAAAACGAAATGTACAATATTCTTTTTTTAATATAAACTGAATAGGGAAGGACTAAAGGACTGGAAAAATGCAAGTCACTTGCTCAAGGTCCATGAGGATAGCCAGGAACACAATGCTCACATGGCAACATGGAAGGACTTGGAGGTCCGTATTGCAAAGGGTTCACAATAGATAAACAAGAGATGACACTTGCTGAGGCTGAGAGAAAATGTGGCGTGATGTTCTACATCGATTGGTGGCAATAATTAAGTCTTTAGCTGAGAGAAACATGTCGTTTAGGGGTTCCAAAGACACATTAAATCAACCAAACAATGAAATTTTTTTGAAAGAGGTGGAGCTTATGGCCAAATTTGATCCAGTGATGAAGCAGCATGTTAGTAGGGTGGAAAATGGAACTGGCAGCCATGTTCATTATCTTGGAAAGACAATACAAAATGAACTGATAGACTCCATCAGTTCAAAAATAATAGAACATATTGTGAAGGATATCAAAAGATCAAAATATTTCTCTATTATTTTAGATTGTACCCCTGATCTGAGTCATAAGGAACAGCTCTCTGCCATAATCAGGATAGTGTCACAAGAAGACATACCTAAAGTTAAAGAGCATTTCTTAGCTTTCTTGTTGCAGAGCAGTCAACTGGAGATCATTTGTCATCTCTAATCCTAAAAAGGTTAAAGGAACTTACATCCCATTTGAGGACTGTAGAGGCCAATCCTATGACAACGGTGCCAATATGAGGGTTAAAAATAAAGGTGTTCAGACAAAGTTGCTTCAGCTGAACTCAAGAACTTTTTTTGTCCCATGTGGTGCCCACACTTTAAATCTGGTAGTAGCTGATGCTGCAAAAAGCTCGCCAGATGCCCTTGGCTACTTTGGGCATTTAACAAAATTATTTAAGCTCTTCTCAGCCTCCACCTATAGGTGGGATGTCCTCCTAAAATATGTTAAAATAACTCTAAAGTCATGGGCCGAGACAAGATGGGAAAGCAGAATAAAAAGTATTGAAGCAGTAAGGTATCAAGCTGGTCAAGTCAGGGAGGCTCTTCTGGAAGTGAGGGAAACAACTGCAGACCCTGTGGTAAGAGTTGAAGCCCAAAATGACAAATATGGAACTTTTGACCTTCCTGCATGAGAAGAAGCTGGTCGAAATTTATCCTAACATGTGGGTTGCCTTGAGAATCTCTGCCACTCTTCCTGTTACAGTGGCTGCTGCTGAAAGAAGCTTCTCTAAGCTCAAACTAATAAAAACGTATCTTAGATCTACCATGATGCAAGAACGTCTCAGTGGACTTGGCTTTATAAGCATAAACCATGTGGTCTCAAATCAGTTATCATATGATGATTTTATAGATGACTTTGCTGGAAGAAAGACAAGGAGAGTAAATCTGTAGGAGGTTATGTGAGATTGAGGAGGTGGTTTTGTTGTTTTAAAATAGCTTAAGCTAAAGCACACCAAAAAAATAAACCACAAGAGGTCATTATAAGATCACCTTTTATATATTTATTGTATATTTTTATTTAAATCTTTGTAAAAAAACAGTGCACACTGGTTTCTTTATTGTGCAGTGTCTTATTTATATAGTAGTAATACGTAAATTTATTTCAATTGTTTACAGTTTATATTTTAGGAGTATTAAATATAATACTTTAAATGAGCTATTTTTGTTATATTTAATACATTTAGTTAATTTGTTGTATTTGTTTCTTTATTCTTTTCTTAGTTTTTTAAATGTGCTATTTCTTTATATAAATAAAACAATATCTAGAACAACGATATTCAGTTTCTTGTGAGTATATGTACACTAGCAGTGGAATTTACTGCGATGCATGGGGGGGGGGGGGGGCGCCACATAAAATCTTGCCTAGGGCACCAAAGTGGTTAGAGCCGGGCCTGCCTACAGCCCTGCGTATTATATAAGCTAGCACATGAGCATAGATCCAGTGCATCTCAAGGGTATAGGCGGTACTTTATTTGGTACTTTATCTAGGATGGCATCTTCTTCCATAGAGATGCATATGGTTGGCTTAGTGATTACTTATGTAGCACAAAGCAACTAATTATATTGTATATCCTAATATCCAATATACTCCAATGTACTTTGAAATTTAGTTTTCATTACGATCAAAGTATTGTACAATTCTATACAAAGCTCTCCTGTCAAAAATCGTCGAAATGATTCTGGTAAACGAAAAAACAATACTTGGGGAGTAAACAATCATTTCATACTCAGCTTATATGCAAAAAATAGATCCTATAGGACCCCTTGATATGCCTAATGCATAGGCTAAAATAGGTTAAAACCAGAACGAATAAGTATTGCATTGAATACATACAAAAACAATTCATATATATATATATATATATAAACACAGTTGCGACTAAGTCCTTCACAAAAATCAAACTTGCGAATAAATAATCCTGCGAAGAAATTACTTGCGAAGAAATTACTCTGCGAAGAAATTACCCACAATGAAAAGACGAACGCTAATATTACCCTGCGAAGAAAAATAGAACGAAGGAAACACGTGCAATGAAAAGGCATGCAATGGAAGAGTGCACGCTAAAACTACTCACGAAGGAATTACAGTAAACCATATTCTTCGGATTAATCAGTTCAGTCATGTAATTTAATATTTCGCTGCTTGTACTACTGCTATTTGACTGCGTAAGACACTTCAATGGCAAAAGATGTTTAATGCGAGTTTAGTTTCTTATTGATATTTATTTTATTCAAACATCTAGTTCTTTTTGTATATTTAGGAACATTATAATTTCATTTGGTTGCAAACGTAATTTATAATGCATGGATAATTCATATATAAATAGAATAATATATAATTTTTTTTTATTATAGAATTTACTACAACTTTTTCTTTCGTACAAAAATTGTACATTTATATATAACCAAAAAATGAAGCTTTAAACATTTATTATATTATCAGTATATATGTACAAAAAATATTTTTTTTAACTACTGAAATATTTGGAGGAGGAGGGCATTCATGGATTGGAATTTGTATTAATAAGATTGAATTTGTCATGTTAAAAGAATGATTTCGATAAAATTTACAACAAAATGTTGATGAATATTAATATACACAACTGTGTATGAGAATGTTCACACTTCTGAAATGTTCGAAAATCTCTAAAGGAGATTATTTTTAATAACTAAATTAAAAAAAATTAAACTACAATGTTTATTTATGTTTGTTTCAACACTGCACAATTTTCCTTTTTTAATTTTATTAATATATATATGTTATATTGTGTCGTATATATTAAATAATGAAATAAAGACCTTGCTGAAGAGAAAAAAAAATAATCAAACTTTGGAAATTAGGCAAGAGTGGTAGATCTTTTTGGTGTCACTGACCCCTACGACATTGCTGGTGCAGACCTTCAGTAATGGAGACTTGCTGCCAGGTTTGCCTGAATGTTCCTCGGGACGCCCCGTTTCCCCGTGGAGGAGTTTCCCTGCTTGAGCCAAGAATTAAATTGCCGTTTCTGCTCCTCCTCTCTTTCACTCTTTCGTTCCACCCTGCTGCACGGATGTGTCCGTGCCAAATACTGTATTCCTTTATGGTATCTGTGTTGCCACATCACACTGCATTCCTTTATGGTATCTGTGTTGCCACAGCACACTGGCCTACTGCAGTTATGAGGGTAGGTTTTCTTTCCCCACATCGAGGGGCATAGTTTTTCTTTCTCCCTTTTTTCATGGACGTTTGGCCCTTCCATATTGCTGATGTCGTCGGACTGGGTTCTGTTTGATCACACATGGGGGCGTCCCTCACAAGAGATTCCTTAACCAAGACCTCCTCCATCTTATTTTGTTTTTCTATAATAGTTGAAATGGCTGATTTTAAGAATCCATTCTATCAGCCATAGTCCCTTCCATCTTTTTATGCTTTTCTGAAATGGTTGAAATGGCTGCTTCTATAGAATCCACTTTATTAATAACAAATTGGTCAAAATTAATAGGGAAGGGTTTTTTAGTTGATCGAAACTTATTTAAAACTCTTTGTATCTTTGAAACAATCGGATTTATTATCTCTTTTTTCTCGACTCGAGTGTAGATAAAACAAAAGTCTTTCACTATAAAAGAAATCAATCTAAAATACAAAACTTCCATTATTATATCCATACGCTCTAAATAGTTAGGCAGTCAAATAAATACATGGATGTTGTTTATACGAACGAAATATGCAAAAAATAATAAAAGTATTTAGTTTCACAAATGATATTTTTGTATAAGACCCATGGAAATGTATTTTCTATTGGATTTGATGATTTTATTTACTTTTATGACCCGTTATTTTTTTAGCTATAGAGAATTGTATTTAAAACAATATTTATATTGATTTGACGTCAATATAGGTAGATCACTCATTTAGAGATCTAACAATAGTTGTATTATTAATACATGGTTACAAATGTCAATCTTTATATGACAGATATTTTTTTAAGTACCCTCCAAGGACTCGATATTATTTTTGAATACATATTCTAAAAATATAATTTTGTATTATTATGACATTGTGTGTATGGATATCAGAAAATATCATTATATCAACTCTATTAAGCTTCCATTAATGTAATTGACCAAAAATATCTTTACCTCTCTGCCCTATTAAGTCAAAGGAGGATAAAACCTGATCCCCTGATGGTCTTTATATGTTCTCATTTTCTCTATATCAAGAGTTTTATGGGCAGAATGAAAATAAACATTATTAGCTTTACAGAAACGGTTTCTTTCAATAAATGTTATTTCCCTTTCCTTTGTCTATCAAAACTTGTTCATCAGATGAAGACAACGTCGGTCTATCTGATATATACAGTATTATTATGTTCTTCGTTGGTAATTGCTTTCTCTATAAAAGATTTTATTGTTTGCCACGAGAACATTAATGTGGTTGGATTTTCATCATTCTCTCAGACTTACAAATGGAAAATAGTAGTAGGAATATTCTACTATTTCCCCAAGGAATAATTCTATTAATTTTTTTTGACAAAATTTCTATAAAATTATTAATTTTAATGGAAAAGGAAAATGTAATGAACTCCATATAGAGATAATTCATTTCTATGGCAGACCGTCTATCAAGATCAAGCAGATTTTCTACTTCTTTGATGTAATCAAAGTCTAATATATTTATCCCCTTATATAAATAATTTACTCAATAGAACTTTTGCTTTCAATTGCATTATGCATTCAACGTAAATAAAGGAGATGTTAATAAAGGTTTAAATAATTTTTTAAATTATTATTAAGAACTAGGAGTCCGTTTAGCCAAAAATACTACATATATTTTTCAATTAAAGTTAATGAATTATATTTTGATAATTTTTTCTGGTTAATTTTTTTATATTCGGTAATCTGCTAAATTAATCATTAGTGCATAAATAAAATACACTAAAATTATAACATGAAACAGAGTAAAACTATTGAGGGCAGTTGATAATTTTCATATATTTTTTTTAAATGATTGCACCCACTTCAAGAATGGTGCATTGGGTCATTTAGGAGATATTTGTTTTTAGTGGTGGTATCTATTATGAAATAAACCCCTCACCCCAACCAGTATCTAAATTAGTCATGTTTTGATCCACTCTATCATTAAAGACAAAACTTCAAAAGAACTCTGTATGGTTACCTGTCATATGTTGCAAAGTTATATATGTATATTAGAAACATACAGAACAACATTTTTTAGCTGGACCAGACAGCCCAAAAAACTGGACGCCGGGACCGGCCAAAAGATATGAAAATATATTTAAAAGCATTAAAAAACAGCTGCAGTGATATGGTCAAAACAGCCCTGGACCGGACCGGGCTTGGGTCGAGTTGTCCAAAAGCAACAGGTCTACTCTAAGTACAACCAATACACTGTGTTTCCTTGAGTACCATCCATAGGAATGTGGAAGAGATCTGGAAACATTTCAGTGAAAGCATAAAGAAGCTTTGGAATGAGGGAAAGAGAATTCACTGGCTGTTCAACATAGAAATAGTTTTTTCACACATCTTTGATGTACTTGCTCATGATCCCATACGGCGGCATCACTGCAAGATGCGGACCCAAAGGTTGAGGGAAGTGAGTGACGAATACCGTAAGGAGAGAGAGCAGCAGTGCTCCTATAAAACTCTGTGACATATTACCGATCTCTTGATTGAATTAGGTCATAGTTCCAACTGAGCAGTGACGGAGAGAAGGAGGACATCCCCCAAAAAATATTCCTCCATGAATTTAAAATTTGATGTACATCTACTACTAGCATTAAGTTTTTACTTTTAGTTGTATGTACCTTTAATACAAAAAAAAATACAATTCTAGCTAACTATCTAGTATGGGGGTATAACAAATTTTGGAAAATTCAGGGATCGGAGATACCTTATACTGTTATTTTTCAATATGCCTTGTAAGGGGATTGACCGTATAGACCCTGAAAGCAAAGCCTATATTTTTTACAGACAATATTTAATTGTTTCGACACAAGACCTCCTGCCATATTTAAATATTTTTATATAACTCCCTCCTGTGCACTACCAATACCATGATAGCAGGATCTATCACTTCCTGGTAGTGACTTATCCGTCAATATTATGATTCTGTGATGGATAAACCAGTTCCTTGAATTGTTGTAATCTATCTGTTGCGAGAATTATGTGATACCTGTGTTAAATTTGTAAGGTACCTATATGGCCCCTGACAATTTTTTGGTGTGCCCCCAAGTTATATCAAGAAAACAATATATGATTACACTGGGGAACAGTGAAAAAGTTTCTGGGGGAATTTCAACTGATTTGAATACCTAATGGGTCCCTGATAACTAAATAAGAAACCATTTTGCTCAATCAGGTCAGAATTTTTAGAAATTTTGAGTTTTATGTTTTCGACTTTTGACTTCTTGGACAAAATCGCAACTTTTTTGTTTATAGAGCTACAAAAATGTTATGGGTGTTTTTGGAAATGGCATGGTCATATTAGTGGGGGTGGAAACTAGTTTTGAGTTGAAAAAATTATCAGAGAGGCTCAAAAAGCCCAAAAACATTTTGGCCGATTTCGGGCAATTTTTTAACTTTTTTCTTTATAGAGCTACAAAATTAGTATAGATGTTTTGGACAGAGATAGGTTTTGAGAAGATAAATTAAAGATAAATCTACATTAAAATTAAAAACAATTTTAGCCAAGAAGAAGAACTTAAGTTTTGGTGTACCTATGGTGTGGAGAGAACCAAAAAATCACTCAGATGATTGTTATTTTTGCGCCATAAACCTTATAGGTATAAATAGAAAAAACAGAAAGACTTTAATGTATCCTAAATTGGATTATGCTATCAGACCAGTGCCCCACAGTGAAGATGTTCCAGTTCCAGTGTTTGAGTCATTTCCAGATGTTACTGACGATGAGAGTGCGACTGAGCAGTCACAATGTGATGGTTTACACAACTATGATGATAGAGACTTGAAGGCACAACATCACAGCCAAAGCAGTTCAACCAGGGTGAATTAAATGACCTTGTGAGAGACTTAAACTTGCCCAAAAATCAGCAGAACTTTTGGCGTCTAGATTAAGTGAGAAAAATCTGCTTCAAAGTGGTACAACTATATCCTTCTACAGAACAAGGGATTCAGAATTTGTTTCTTTCTTCTCAGAGAAAGATGGACTTGTTTACTGCAATGACATTGTTGGTCTTCTGGATAAGTTAGGGAGAAGTAACTACAGTCCTCAAGAGTGGAGACTTTTCATGGACAGTTCTAAATACAGTCTCAAAGTTGTTCTGCTCCATAATGGAAATAAATATGGATCCATTCCAGTTGCCCATTCAACCAAACTAGAAGAAACATATGAAACGGTCAAACTTGTTCTTCTCAAATAAACTATCACAAGCATGGATGGCAAATTTGTGTGGATTTAAAAATGGTCAACTTTCTTCTTGGACAACAGGGTGGTTTACCAAATACCCTTGCTTTCTCTGTCACTGGATAGTAGGGCAAGGGAGGAACACTGGGTGAGGAAGGAGTGGCCAAAGAGGACTATATGACTGTTGGAGAGAAAAATGTTATTGCTGAGCCTCTGGTGGACAGATCAAAGATAATTTTCCCTCCTCTTCACATTAAGCTTGGATTAATGAAACAATTTGTCAAAGCACTAGATAAAGATGGAGACTGTTTTAAATATATTTGTGATGCTTTCCCTGGACTGAGTATTGAAAAAAAGAAGGCTGGAATTTTTGATGGTCCTCAGATCAGAAAGCTAATGAAAGATGGTCTGTTTGTGTCTAGTATGAACCAGGATGTGTATAATGCTTGGAGTTCCTTTGTCTTGGTTGTAGATAATTTTCTTGGAAACAACAAGTCAAGCAATTATGTGGAGCTTGTAAACATTATGCTTGCGAGCTATAAGCAGCTAAATGCATATATGAGCATCAAACTTCATTTCCTTTTCAGTCACCTGGACAAATTTCCGGAAAATCTTGGCAGTGTGAGTGATGAGCAGGGTGAAAGGTTTCACCAGGACATTAGGGACATGGAGAAGAGGTACCAAGGAAGATGGGATAGCCACATGATGGCTGACTACTGTTGGAACATAGTTCGTGACAATCCTAATTTACAGCACAAGAAGAGATCGTCAAAGAGAAGTTTTATACCTGCCAGTAATTAGTATTCCATGCATTTTAAATATAATATCTTTTTTGTATAATAAGAAATAAAAAGCTTGAAAAATCATTTTCGTTTTACTTTTGTATTCTTAATATACATATAATAATATAAATTTCATTTTTTTGGCATCTCTGATAATTTTTTCAACTCAAAACTAGTCTCCACCCCCACTAATATGACCATGCCATTTCCAAAATAACTCATAACATTTTTGTAGCTCAATAAACAAAAAAGTTGTGACTTTGTCAAAAAGTCAAAAATCGAAAACATAAAACTGAAAATTTCTAAAAATTATGACCTGATTGAGCAAAATGGTTTTTTATTTAGTTATCAGGGACCCATTAGGCATTCAAATCAGTTGAAATTCCCCCAGAAACTTTTGAAAAAAATTATTTGTTGCCCTGTGTTATTTTTATAAACGATGGTGTGAACGATATAAGATAGTCTTCACATGACTTCACATGTAGTTCTCGCTACATTAATAATTGTCTGGATATTAGCTCCTCTATTTTCCAGTGATTGGGACGTTCGGGAGTGGAGAAGATGAGCCAATCTGCTCGAGAGAGCTTTACATCGAACGCATTGTTTACTCTCCTCTGAGTCAGCTCTACCAGTGGAGCCACTTTGACACAATCTGCGAACAAATGACTCGATGTCTCTATTCCATTATTGCAGAATACACATCTTCTTTTCCTCGGATCCTCCTGTGATTTGCTCACAAATAGGGAGGAAGTTGCCAGCCTGTAGCGGAACCACTTATCGGCAGAGCTCAAAAAGGGGTTCCTGAAGAGGTTTCTGGATCCGTAGAGAAATGCTATGCTTTGAAAAGGTCCCAACCGCTCGAAACGTCGCCGGACAAGCCGCTCTGGAGATTCATACGAAGAGATTATATTTAGCGATCTATTAATTTTTTGAAGAGAAATACACCCGATGGCGATGAAGAAAGGTGTTGGAGGGTCAGTTGTGTGTATATGGCCTTTGGGCTAACTTTTTTACCTTTCTATATTGGAAAAATGTTTTAGGATTCGCCAACCCCTCCTTATCTCTCAGGACTTGGTCTACCGTAGAATATCGGCCCAAGGAAAAGAATTCCTCCATTGTTTTTAGCCTCGGGTTGAAGTTTATGGGCTCGGAAGAGCCAAGTAGAGGGAGAACTACTTTCATAATGGATTTCCAGGAACATGCCATATTCTTCCAGTGGTTTCCAGAGTAGGATAACGCTCCAAAGAGCTCACTGGGTCCCATAATGATTCTTTCCTTAAATGGCCAACCGGTCGTAGATTCAAAATCTCTCTTAAGAAGGAGCGCCCATTCATCTCCACTGCCATGTAGTCTCTTCAGCCAGTTCAAATTCAAGGTCTTCCAAACCCTCTCCACTCGCTTCAGGCCCAAGCCCCATGACGAGGTTGGTGCAGAGAGACGAATTTCTGAGATGTAGGCTCTTTTCCTTTCCCAAAGGAAACCATGCAGAGCGTATTCAATTTTTGTTTTTAATGAATCAGAGTACGGAATATATCTAAGTAAATGTACTATACGTGGAACAATGATGTTGTTTCATATCGCTATTTTGTTCACGATATTTATACTTAGATTTTCATAAAGCGATAAAGATTTCAATACCGAAGATAAGATGTTTCTTGAGTTTTGTATATTTGCCTTAGTCGATCCTTCTTTTGAAACAACAATCCCAAGAAGGGTTGCACTATCTGAATAGCTCAGGGACGGGATGATCTCTTTCAGCTCCGACTTCTTGGATGTGAGGACTTCAGTTTTGCTTTTATTTACTGATAGGCCCGAGATACCTGAGAATAGCTGTAATAGATCGAAGGTTCCTTTCATTGCCAACTTCAGGTCTTTGGATGTTCCCCAGAAAAGCAAGGTGAGGTCATCTGCGTAGAGCTGGACTAATGCTTTCCGACCAATTTGCATGTTATCGTCGATCATTCTTTACAGACCATCAATCGCTATAAGAAAAAGGGTAGGAGAAATGGATCCCCCTGTTTACATCCCTGAGTGATCTTGAAAGAGGACCTATTAGCTGCCGACGCCACTCTGGCCAAGTTATCTCTTAAAATTGTCCCGATCATATTAATAAAGTTGATCGAGAAGCCTTGTCGAAGTTATTCTGAAAAATGTACTTGTGAGATATAGAATCAAAGGCTTTATTAAAATCCACGAACAACGCCGCAAACTCTTAGTCGTCGTTCACAAAACAATCAATCTTGTCCTGGATTGAGCGTGGAATGTCTTCAGCTCTTCTTCCTTTCATGAATCCTTTTTGAGATGGTCCGATAATATTTGGAAGGACTTCGACAAGCCTTTCGTTTAGGATTCCGGTGAAGATTTTATACGATGTATTTAGTAATGTAATTGGGTGATAATTTGTTATTTCCAGCTTGTCCTTGCCCTTTTTTTGGCAATAAAAATAAAAGTTCTTCTGCCATGAATCGAGGAACTCTCCCCATGGCCTGTATTTCATTGTAACATGCCTCTAAGATTGGGGCAAGCCTATCAGCGATTTTTTATAGAATTCGTAAGGAAGACCTGACGTGCCGGGGGACTATATGTGAAAATATCTTCTTGTTAGAAATAGGGCTTCTAGGCTATTAAGTTTGGCTTTTGGAGGTTGATGCCCGTATGTACCACCGATGTCCTCAACCGAGATTTTATCGCCTTGTCTCCGCCATTTCTGACAGAACGTGCATGTTCCTTCCCTCCTGCAGTCCTTGCATTTATATAGAGTTGAGTAGAAGTTCTTATTTCTTCGTCGATTTTACTTGGGAGATTTGTAATTTGTCCCTTTCTTGTTCTCAGGGTAGATATTTGTTTGAGGCTTTGGAAGTTCCTTTCGGAGACTATATGAGGTAGTGAACATTTTAATTCCTTTGAATGAGTTCAGATTTTGCCCTGATGGCTGCCCCGAAGTTTTGGTGGTCTATAATTTCCTGTAGTTCTGACTTTAGATCTACACAGTTTGGGTTGGTGGTTTGCAAGGCTTTGAGACGCTCTAATAAGGCTCTTCATTCCGGTTATTGATGGAACACCACTTCATTGATATGACTGCCTTAGCTATATTTTCCAATACATTTTCGATTGTGTGAGCTTCAATAGCTGCAATGGCGACTCCAATTTTGTTTCTCAAAAAGTAAATCTTTTATGGATGGATACATAACATTTATCCTTGACGGTATTTCACAAATATAGTCCAATCGCAGCTACGAGGTGATCTATTGTAACGTTGGGTGTGTTGCTCGTCACCATGGTGAGACAAAATGACGTCAATAGCATTATTTTCCATTTGGGGACCCGATAGTGCTCACCATTGACTATAATATTGCTCATTTACGAAGAATAGTGGCCCGATGATGCCGCCGATTCATATTACACATCAAACGGTCGTTCGTTGAGGACACATTGGCTTTTCCAAAGTTTTGTGCGGATTTTTGGATCCACAAATTCGACAAAATTGTTTATTGATAAATCCAATAATATTGAAATACACATTGTCCAATATATAATTTTTATGTATTATTGTCCGTTCGCCAAAATTTATGAACATTATATGAACAGTGTAAACTTTAGCTCAAAATTTCTAAATTTTTATGTGAAATAGGTATATTTGAAGAAACCATTTCTGTATCAGTATTGCTTGTAATCAATATTGTATTACCATTTAACATAAAAAATAAACTTTGCAGATAGCAGGCTGATATGTGTCTATATTCATTTGTTTTACTATCTGATACAACAACTTAAATGCATTGTAGTTTAATAAAAGATAAATAATTAGATTGCCAAAAAACCTTTGCACTTTATATATATCTTCAATCTTTGTATGGCTACTGTAAATTGAATATAATTTGATCCATTTGTCTAATAAATAGGTCAAAATGAAGAAAAATAAAAATAGTAGGGCTTGTAAATATTTTTTTTCGGTTATAAAATTCTTTATTATGTTATCTATAAAACGATGAATAAAATACAACAACAAATAACAATAAAAAAATATTTTTAGACTTTTGTATTTTAGAGAAAAAAACCATATTTGAACATTATAGAACAAATTACTTGCTGTCAATATTGATATATTGACAGCAAATAATAAATTCTTTATGTATAAAATTTGATTAGGATTGGATTAATTTTAATATTTGTGATTTTTCCTAAAATAAGCGCAAAGACTACATTTTAGGAAAAATCGTGAGATCGTGTTGTACAATTTATAAGATACAAATTGTGTAAAATACTTTAAACTATCTGAGACATTTTCGCAAAAATATATTTCAACATTCTAACTTCACAGAAAATAGATGTATATAATGCTGAAGTCTGACATTTGTATTAACTAGCAATAGGATGTAAGCATAAAAGGTGGCTTCCTTAGACTTATAAATAAATACTTTGGTGTACAAAAATATAATAAAATTTACTTGGAAATGCTTGAGGAGTACTATTTTTATCTTTTCTGGTACAGAAAATTGTTTTTATAAGTTTCCTATCTGTATATATCTGTTTGCTAATAAAATGTAAACAACACCTTTGTTGGAGTACAAATGATGAATTTGAATCTCTGTTCATACACAAAAAACAGTTTAGCTATTCGACTCTATATTATTTTCCAAAAGTTAACTTCTTTGGGGATATTAGGGAATTTATGTTGTCTTTCTTCATCGTAGTAGTGTTTTAAAACATTTAAAAGGAAAAAGTGAACAACGATTTTTATTTTTGAATGGTTTTCAATTCGACCGCTAAGAATGGATCCCAGAACAGAGGATGGAACTACTCGGCTGAAATGATCAAAACGTCTACATCACCTCACCTCGCAACGACACTCAACGTCCTTCTTCGCCATTATATGAACACCAAAAACGAACGTTTATAGATTGATCTTAGTTATTGTCTTCTTTTATTACCTCCGTCGAAGGAGGTATTGTTTTCACTGGCGTTGGTTTGTTGGTTGGTTTGTTTGTCAGCAGGATAACTCAAAAAGTACAGAACAGATTCGGGAAAAAATCTTTGTGGAGTTGTTGGAAATGTCAAAAGGAACAAGTGATTAAATTTTGGCATCTCTGAGTGCTTCTTTAAGATGCAAAATGAGCTAAATACTTATAAATATTTCAAGTTAGCCTACTCTGCCAATAGATGTCGCTGTGCTGTGCTCTCCAAGAGGAGAGCATAGCACAGAGAAATCTATTGGCAAATGACAAAAAGACCAAGTGATTCATTTGGTGGGGATCGGCGGAGGTTTGCACTCTCTGAGTCCTCTAGTTGCACTTATAAATTACACAGGTCAACAAAAATCAACAAAAAAATTAGGTCGGATTAATTTTCACTAATTCTTATCCACTGATTCCGAATATGGTATTCATTTTTCAAAGTTAGTGATAAATTCAGAGCTAAATGGATTTCAAATTTTCAGCACTTTTCGATTCAGAGCCATTATTGACATACAAGGACTGAAGTATAGAAAAAATAAATAGCAATGATTTGATAGAGCTTATATCAAAGTACTCATTTCAATTTTTACTTCGTCTTTGACAAATTTAGACTAAAAAATATATGTCATTTTGTACGAAAAATGAAGGGTTTTACTTAGAGACTCACTGTTCCTCACTGCTCCTCACTTAAAGGTCTTACATGATTCAAATTCATATGAATATGAAGAAAAAATATCAAGCTTTAATTTGATATGCTTGGTGATCCATAAAATGCCTTATTTTAATCAGAATTAGCAAATGAATATTTTTTCAATCCTTTCAATTTTGCCCTTTTTTAGAGAAATTCATAAGTCACCCAGTGAGATAGAAAGGGAGAGAGAAAGTGACGTCACAACGTAGGTAAACAATAAAGAGGAATTTTACCCCTTTCATTGTAATTTGAGTGTATTTTTCCCGGAAATATTCCGAGGATCCAGGATTCCTAATGACTGGCCTGCCGGCTGTGCCGTCTCACACATTATTTGTGACAAGAATTCACCGGGGCACAGCCTCGGATCAAGCATGGAGCAAGGAGTGGGACCTTAGGAGGACATGACTCCCCAGAGCATAGGTGCTCAGCCTATCCTCTTTGCATCATAGAGGATGATGTGTCGGAAACAGACACAGACGGACCCTCTAGGACATTACCCCCCCCCCCCTCTCTTCTTTAAGGCTGGTTGGCTGCATCAAAGAAGATGACGTGTCGGACACCCCGGAGGGAGGGAGGGAGGAATGGACTCCCGTGAGAGAGAGAGAGAGTCATTGCCTTTGTCCTTTCTACCTACTAGCCTATTATATCGGGGAGTCTCCTATTCAAGTGAATCCATCGTTTTTGCAGCATAAAAATGAATTACTTACGTTTTCGTTTGCAAAATTCACCTTTTATTTACTATGCAAAAGATGCAGCGGGACGACCTCCCTTCCAGCCATGTCCTTCAAACTCATAGCCGCCGCCCCGAGGAGCCCAAGAGTGTACCGCCAAGACAAAGACAAGACATACAACAACACAATCCTTTCACCAGCCACAAATCACAATGATACACATCATTCATTTATGAGACGTGCAGTTGTCTACCCACCGATCCGCCGCCGTCCTCTATTCCGGGGGGGGGGGTCCACCTGCCCTACATCTACTCATCATGAAACAGAGCACCATTTCAACAGTAGCCGCCGGGCATGCTATGAAGATACCACACAAGCGACCCTGCATAGAACTGGGGAGAGACTCCCATCCCCCACACACTCTAGAAGGCGGACCGAACACCACCCATACCTCGCCTGCATTGGCCTCACTCTTCACATCACTCTAAATCCATACTTGGGAACTAAGCAAAGACTTTCCAACAGCCTCAGGTGGAAGCCATCTCCCCCATGGGGCCCGAGTCCTCTACGGAGCGCTATGGCATCCGCTCCACCAAGGACGACCTCCTCCAGACAATTTCAAAGTGGACGGGGACATCGCAAAGACTGTGTCACAAATCTTCAGGCTAACCCTTCCCATAAGCATTCCTTATACAATCAGCCCTCCGGGAACACCGCCTGGGCACCCGACGGGCCATCTACTAGAGACTGACATAAAACAACTTTAAGAACAAAAGCTGGAGAACCAGAAGATGCATTCCTACGCTGTAATTGTGTCAAATCATTGCTATTTATTTTTTCTATACTTCAGTCCTTGTATGTCAATAATGGCTCTGAATCGAAAAAGTGCTGAAAAATTGAAATCCATTTAGCTCTGAATATATCACTAACTATGAAAAATGAATACCATATTCGAAATCAGTGGATAAAACCCTATAAGAATTAGTGAAAATTAATCCGACCTAAATTTGGCTGTTGCCCAGTGTTATTATTGCATGTAATACAAATCTGGCTTTCAGGTTGGCTGAAAATGAAATGTATGACTTATAAAAGCTTTAACAATGATGAAAATAGATTTTGAGATAGAGTAAATAGCAAAAAAAGGTCTTCTCTAAATATATGTTTATTTTAATCCATAGATTTCATTTTTCCACTATATTTTTCCCAATAAAAATTGGAATATAAATCAGTAAAAACTTTTATTTATATTTTCATATATTTAAGAATGCCCCAATCGAATTCAAGTGGAGTTTTTTCTTTCACACAAAATAGTTTGAGTAACTTTAACAAACTTTTAGTCTATATTAAATTGTTATGCGTTACAGAAACAATTAATAATATAAATTATCTCACATATTCAACGATATAAACCATCTTTTTATAGACATATTATTTGCTTTTATTATTTAAGTGTAATGTAATGGGAGTACCCAGGTTTTTTTGGCATTGTTTTCATATCCTTGTCTTGCAAATGCATATGTTATCTCTCGAGCTTGAAAAACCTTTATTTTATAAAACTTTTGAGACACAAAAATGCAAAATCTAATCCAGCTTTACTAACATTTATTCATTGGTGTTTACAATTCGACTATTACATAAATGAATACTCCTTTCCTATTTTTTTTCTTTCAACAAATCATTATATCAGATATTTAATCACACAATGGGATGTTTAAATGGTTGAAATCTATTCTAATCGAAAATATAATCAAAGGAACATAAAAAAGGATTGAGAAAATAGTTTTTTCTTTTTACTATTAAAGATTTTGAAACAAAAAAGCACCAAAGTATTCTCCATAATGATTTACTCAATTATATATATTTATATATATATATATATACAGAGTGGTACAGCAAAAATTAGAAAATGGCATAGGCCAATTTGAAGGCTGAAATTGTTTATTTTAGAGCCATTTTAATGGTAAATTCCTGAAACAAAATATGTTAAGGATACAGTAAGTCACAATTTTTATTCAATGTGTCCTCCATTATTCCTGATGATGGCTTCAATACGTGGACGAACGGAGGCACAGCTGGTCTTGATGAAGTCCTCCGACATGTTGTCCCACTCCTTGGTGATGGTGGCCTTCAGGGCCTCGACACTGGTGTGTGAGGTTTTGGTGGTCTTGCCCTCCAGGAAGCCCCAGACAGCAAAGTCTAGCGGGTTCACATCCGGCGATGAGGAGGGCCAGAAGTCCGCCGGCCAGAAGAAGGCCATGTTCCCCTTACAGAGCTCCTGAGCCTTCTTCAGCACTGCGCCCACTGTGAAGATCTTCTTGTCGGAGTAGATCTTGACCGTGTCGCCGTTGTGCTTGAAGAAGTTGAGGACTTTTTTGGCTCTCTCTAACCTTCTGGCCTTCCTCATGTTGTAGACCGTGGCCAAGGATACCTTGATCTGGGTCATGATCACCTTCGGGTCGACTTGGGCGCAGAGGAGATCAATCGCCCTTTGCCTTTTCATCTGTTGCTCATAAATTTTTGGTTATACAAAAAACACAACAAATACCAGTTTGTAGGATTTTGATTACTCTTTCGAATGGCACCAAGCTCAAGATCATACAACAAATAACAATGGAGCTAGGGCCTTTAAAGTATATTCTAATTTTGCTGTACCACTCTGTATATATTAATTAAGTATAATTTTTTGCCTGAATGACCTTAAGAAAGGAAAGAAGAATATTAAATTCATATAATGTAATATTACTAGGCTTTTCTTTGTAAGTTATAACAACTTTGCTCATTCTTAAAAAGTAACTCATATTTTTATAGATAAATTTATCTAAGCAAAAATTACATTCTTCAACTACTTCGAGGATGATTGAATAATCAATTTTATGATTACAAGATAAACTGGTTGGTAAAAGTATTCATCAATTTCCGACAAATTTTTAGAAGTTGCAAAAATATGTGAGGTATATCTCCCTCCAACATCACAATCTGATAACAATTATTTCAAGAAATTATAGTAATGTATAGCCTTCTGCATATTTCTATGTTTTATTTTTAACATTTGTGTTCAGAGTTATAAGATATTTAATAATTGTGTAATTAATTTTAGAAGATAATTTGTTTTTTTATATTTTTATACTATTTTATTGTTTGTGTTCCTCCCCAGAGTAATTTTTTAAACTATAATGTTTATTTATGTTTTTATAACACATTAGCTTTGGGTTTTATGTAAATGTCTCATTTTTATTTATTTACATAATAAACGAACTAGTTCGAAAAAAATTATATGTGAAGTATATATTCTTAACTCAATGTATGTATTTTTTAAATACAATTTTTAATGCTGAATTTAGTTTGTTTAAATAAGGCTGAGTATTTCTTAACTATAATGTTTATTTATTTACAAAATTCTACATGTCTTTTCAGTAATTTATTTTAAGTTTGGTTAAACTTTTAATTAAGACCCTATTGAAGATATAGGAAAAATAATATAGTTAAGTTTTGTTATCAAGGTTGTGGCGGCCTGATTAGGAGTCCTCGCAATGCTGACCCCTGTTGTTAGTATTATACCATATGCATTTATATTCAGGAAGGAACAAGCAAGTTTGACGGGAGGCTCATGTGTGCGGGTCGTTCTGTCATTCTTCCTTACCCTCAGAAGAACACTCTGTACTGTCCTCCTCTAAGTTAAGATCTCCTGGAAATTCATCCACATATAATTAATTCTCTTAATTTATTCGTGTCCTTTTTTTGTGATCCATATACCTCCTGGATCGCACTCAGACCTCTGCATATCATGACACTCGTCGCTTTGTCGCGTTCTAAGTATAACATTGCTCATATTCCAATACCCATCGTTCAAATATCGACACTTAAAAAAGTATCAGCTGCTAAGATGAATTATAACATTAGCATCTGTTAAATATTGCATACGCTAATACAGATTTGCATTATCGAAACTGCCTCAGAATTGTATCATCTATTACCATCGGTCACGAAGAAGCACAATAGAAGCGAGAACACCTCAATTTTACCTGGGTTATTCTTATTTCATGTATTTCAGATATGAGAGTCGGGCGCCTCTTAGGATTTTATCTTAGTGCATAGAGATCATCTTATGAAATTTTGAACGAAACCGAATAATGGAAGTGTTTGCTCAACTGACTCAAAAGTTATATTGTTAATTTATGTAGTAATTCTTTTTTGAAAATTGAACGAGATATGCAAGTTTAAAATTGTCGTTTTTTTGGAAAATACCCAAAAAATGACTATTTCAAAACATTAATATCTCGTTCAATTTTGGATGTACATAAAAACTAAGTACAAATTTAAAATCTTTGTATTCATACTACGTTGGCAGCAAATTGTTTGAAAAAAAGCATTATTAATGACGACATAAAAGGCGATCGAATGGCGAAACAAATTACTAGATAAGTTTACTATATAACTCTTGGGTCCGTTGGGCAGACACTTCCCATTATTCGATTTCGTTCAAAATTTCACAAGATGATCGGTATGCACTGAGGTAAAATCATAACAGAAGCCCGACTCTCAAATCCGAAATACGTGAAATAAAAATAACCCTTATATATATACCTATATATATATATGTATATATATGTATATGTATATATATATATATATATATTTGTATATATATATATCCCAATCAGACTTCAAATTTCGTCAATTAAAAAAGTAACAGCTGCTAAGATTAAATATAACATTAGCACCTGTTAAATATTTCATACGCTAATAAAGATCTGCAATATCGAACCTGACTCAAAACTGTATCATCTATTAACATCGGTCACGAAGAAGCATAATAGAAGCAAGAACACCTCAATTATTTATCCATTATTATTCGTTTAGAGTTATTCATATTATTAAGTTTAATCAAATATGATGAGTTAAAATTAAAACCCTCAAACATGTTTTATTAAATTCAAAACTTACCTAAACTGATTCCATTCATATTCACTTATGTGTATAGATAACTTACATTAACACAAAATCAAGTAACCTTGAAGGTGATTATTCATTATCTGAATGGATAAGGATTATTTGGGATCTTCAACATTCATTGTGTGTTTAATAAACACGCATTTGAATTGACTTAGACTATCAGCCTTGGAACGGGAAGACCCCAAATGACAATAAATAATAAATTTACTTCAAAGAAATATTGATTTAAAAGCATACTACAATTTCTATCGTGGTTCCATTCTCATTTCTATCAGTATTATCGACATTTTTTTGGCTTCTTAATAAGACAATTGTTGATTTTTTTAATACCATTTTCATTTGATTAAGAATATATATGAAATCATAGAATGTTTGATAAATCTTTAAAAAAATATAGGTGGACCATCAAGAGGTGATTTTATACAAAAAAAAACGGAAAAAGATAATTATTTACAAGAAACATTAAAACCAAATTAGTAAGGAAAATAATTTTTAGGTTAAGTTAATATATTTTCAAAATTTGATGAATATTGTTGAGTTTTCTATTTTAAGATTACTTTTGCTGCGGTTACATGTTGCATATTTATGAGTTTTGGGCAGAGCTGCAACTACCAAATGTAAATTGGTATTCGATACTACCGACGGTAGATTTCAAATACCGAACCGATTATACGATATTCGGTAGAAACTACCAAATACCGTACCGATTGACAATTGGTACGGTATATTTGAAAGTATGACTTTTGTGACATTCACATAGAGACATGAAGATAAAGAGAGCATATTCCCTTCAATAGCAGAGACACATCGTTCAACTATTGCTTTGCCCAACAAAAACAAAGTAATTTGTGAAGCGCTCCCTTGTGTGAAGAACTTGAACTTTGCAAAATAAATAAACAACTTCCTCAACTTATAGTGTAATCGTCTTTATTTCCCCAAGAAACATCCTAGCACTTCGGCTAGTCAGGGATGTCAGGAATTTTAAAAAAGTTATACAATGTATAAATATTTATATAAAACTATATAAATCGAACAAATACTAAAATATAAATATATAATTAAAAACAAAAGGTTTCTTCGAAGAAAAAAAAAACCCTTAAATTTAAAACAAAAATAAATAAAATATTTAAAAAAACACTATCGTCTACTATATACGGGCACATTTTTCCAAAGACTTGGCAACTACATAGGCTTCCCTCATGGTTTTGGCGTTGCGAAGCTTAGGACTACTATTCCAAATAGCTGCAGCACTGGTGACAAATGTGGCCACCGACTTAGGGAGAGGAGATCGGATGAGGCCGGCAGTCCGAGAACGAGTCGATCTGACCCCACCTTGGGCACCGAATAAGATCTTGCCTACCGGGTTTCGGTCGCCATTGCTACCATCCCGGCTTGCAAAGCATTTCCAGGTTTCCATAGCCACAGCCCGAACTGATATCCCATTAAGGGATGGAAGTCCGGCCTTGTGGAGCAGATCATCGATCCGCATGTGAACGCTAGCCCTTACGCCAAGTAAAGACCTAGCTGCGTTGTTTATGGAAACCTGGATCGATCTTGCAGCCTTCGGTGGACCAGTTACGTCGGTTTTTAGTCGAGGTACATTGGTCACCGCGGCAGCGTAGCTGACTCGACCCAGCATAAGACCTTTGGCCAACTGTTGCAAATATACTCCGCGTGGGAGGTGGAACGAAAGACGACTAATCAGCGCCGCACACTGTTTTGCTGACCGCACCACATTGGCCTCATGGGGACTGGTGGAGAAAGCAGCATCGAACGTGACTCCAAGGAGCTCAATTGTCCTGGATGGCCTCACATCTACTCGATCTATTGGTATGGTAAATGTTTTGACCTCAGAAGCCTTGGCACTACCACCAATGAGGAGCTGCGTCTTGGAGGCGTTCATTTTGAGACCATTCCCCGTCGCAAAACGATAGAACGCTTCTGCCCTTTCTGTTAGAAGCCTCCCGATGGTGGTGAGGTCGTTGGCCACAGCCCAAATGCAGGTGTCATCTGCGTATCCAGAGTTGTCTTCGTCATAGATGCGCAGACAGGCAGGCATATCTGTAACTAGGGTCAAGTAGAGCAGAGGGCCCAAGATGCTTCCCTGGCGAACACCAAACTTGACCGGTAGAAGGGAGGACTTCGCACCATTCCAGTCGACACATTGTCTACCTCCAGACATATAGGAGGAAAACCATTGTAATGGAGTTCCCCTGACCCCAAGTGCTTCAAGTTTGGGTAGCAGTTGATTTTTGTCGACAGTATCGAAGGCAGAAGACAGATCGAAGGCAAGAATACCAACAACCTTTCCATCCTGCTTACCACGAAGCCACTGCGCATGCGCTGAGGCAAGTGCCGCGTTTGTGGACCTCCCTTGCCGAAAGCCGAACTAGGTAGTGGGTAGTGCGTTCAGCTTAGCCAGGTGCTGCTCTAAATCTCTTTTTACCAATGTCTCGATAACCTTAGATATGGCTGGAAGGATAGAGACAGGACGGTAAGAGGCTGGATCAGTGGATAACTTCCCTTTACCCTTGAAAACTGGGAAGACAATGCCCGTCTTGAAAGCGATGGGAACGATGCCAGAGGAAAGAGATGCATTAACTACATGCGAAATAGGAGAAGCTAAGATATTAGAACCCTTTTTGAGGATGGAAACTGGAATGCCATCCACTCCCATGGCCTCCGTGGGCTTCAATGAAGCAATAATCTTAGCTATCCTGCCAGCATTCGCAAAAGAGAAGTGGAATGACTCTGTCTTTTCAGGCCAGTCGGACATCGGGGGCGAGATATCCTCAAGACCCGCACGTAATTGGTCAAAAAGTATTATAGAGCAAATACATTAATATACATTCAATATAAGCAAATGCTACATATGCATTGAATACTAGAGTACCTGAAAGTACATTTAATATCGGACAGTAAGAGACAGTAAATATAAAAAAAATCTATAGCCTTCCATTTTCTACAAAATCCAAGTACATGTATAATTTATATAAGATTAGTATGTATTAAATTTCAAATAATATCTAACAAATTATAACAAACTATGCACTTAATCATCCTTTGTTATAAACTGTCCGATATTAAATGCATATGAAGAAGTAAAAGCAGATACATAAATAAATTTATCTCTCTTTCCTATTTACCGCACTGAATATCGATCGATACTGTAGATATATAATAAAATCTACCGAATACCGATATCGATCGGTAGAAGTTATACACCGAATACCGACCGCCGGTAGATTTTTCTACCGAATCCCAGCTCTGGTAATGGAATATAGGAAGGCTATACTCACAACGGGACAGAGCGACGAGTATCGTAAGCTGCAGAGGTTTTGAGTGCGATCCAGGAGATCTATTAATCACAAATAAAAGGCCACGAATATATTTGTGTAGCTTATTTTACATGGAGGAATCTTCAGAAGGTCTTAGCTGTGAGGAGGGTAGTACAAGAGTGATTTTCTAAAGGGAAGGAAGAAGGTAAGTACCAAGGTAAATAGAATACCAGGTATGTGGTATTTAAAAAATATCGCGGACACTTAATAAAAATAATATACTCATGACGTCATAGTCTCATATATGATCATATTTTTATATACAATGTCACAAAACCTCAGTCAGCAATAAATAATTAATTAAAGTATGAAAAAACCTTCAATGGACTCCTATCAAAAATGGTTCCGATATCGCTTAGAAACGTCTTCTCTATTTATGAGAAAGTCCCGTGTGGATCCAAAGAAGCGGAGCTACCATTGGTGTGAGGAGGTCGATGAGACATATTTCCACTTCTTCTATCACTGCCTTAGAGTGGTTCCAGTCATTAAAGCTGTGGAAGAGATAATATATAAAAAGAAATACCTCCACCTCAAGAAAACAATTGGAGCGCCGGGGTCCTATACCCAGTAACTGGGGATCTTAATAATTATTTTATCGATTGATTTTGATTTTTTTAGGTATATTTTTTACCAGTTTCCCTATCTAATCATCGTGTTCATCATGTCCTGTATTTATTATGTTTAATTTTAATGCCAGTTAGAAAAATAACCCTATGTCAGTTGTATAAATTCCAGTTGATATGTATGTTTAATAAACATTGTTTATGCATATTTAAGTATAAAGAAGCCTACTTATGTCACCATGCGTTATATATTTATATGATTACATGTCTGTGTTTTAGTCGATTTACTGATAAAATATTATTTTCTTTGATAACTTAAATAATTTAATAATGTCTCAATTCCATAGAAATATAGCACTTTAGAATATTTATTTGATACTGAGAATATTGTTTTGCTAGTAAAAGTTAGATTCAAAATTGAAAAAAAACAACATATTCCCATCTGATTAGACTTAAAGATTCAGATAATATATACTTTAACCTTGAAATAGATCTTCCATTCATTTTGTTAAATTTATACTCTAGGAATAAATACAATGTATGAGGCATATTAACTTTAAATTTCATCAATCTTTTCAGAATATTGACTTACCTTTTTTAGGGGTTTCGAAAGTGGAAAATCAATTCACCCATATTGGTTTCTTGTCGCTCGATTAAATGGATCTGAAGATAGTTTTGACTATTTCCTATCTATTGATCAAGTGTGTTGTCCGAATAAAAGAATTAAAGTTGCCATGATCCGTGGAAGATGTTTGTCTATTTTACCTTTGACACCTCAATGTCAAAGATAATTTATATGTTTCATGATGTCTCTCACTTGATCAAACTCTTAAGAAACCATCTTTTAGACAAAGGCTATTTGCTTGTGGGATCTACCATTTTAAAAAGGATTCTTAGGACTTAATAAAAAATACATTCCCAAGAATTAAAAAAAGTTCATAAAATTAAGGAAATTCAATAATAATGCCGGAGCAATCAAAGCAAAGAGTTTGTCTAGCGATTCAACTGTTGAACCACACGACAGCAATTAACCATATTTTTTCTGAATAAAAAGTTTCAATCCGATTTTATCGCTACACTTAGCTCAGGGATAATATGTACTACCCTAATAAATTTGAATGTCTCCCAGGCAGTTTTTAAAAGAGGCTTTTCAGTATTTATTTTAATTTTCTATTGCTTATATTTAATTTGTTGAATATTAGTTTTATCTCAATTGATCAGTCTTAGTTTTTATTTAATATCATCAATATTTTATTATCATACTTTACTCATTTTTTATTAAATTTGTTTATAAAGTTCAACAGTAATATTGAATACTCTGTCCAACTATTATATAGGAGCATAAAAATAGATGTCCAATATTAAATACTTCAATCATATTATTCAACTTTTATTTGTAAAGTTTGTCCATACAAAGTGGATGTCCTTATTATAGTTGAAATATATTATTTTATCATACATTCCACGACTTGTGAAGTATAAAAAGATGGTGATGTAAGCAAATATTCAATGTTGTCAATTCGCTTCTTCACATTACTTACTTTATAATTTACATCACTGGAGAGTTTGTTACATTTATTCCTTTCGTTTCTACCTTACCTTGTTATATTCAAATTATTATAAGCAATAATTCTTACAAGAACAATATATCTTCGATTCTTTCAAATGATATAAATGACATTTGAAATTTTCCTTTTAAAATATTAGTGATTTTGGTTTGTAAATCATTTCAATATGGAAGTTTAAAAAATATCCCCAGCTAGTACGGCAGATGAAGTCAGACCAATGACGACCGAGAGCACGCCAGGGATTTATTAAGTGTAACATACCTTTTATTCTTTATACCTTGGTGAGTACGACAATAGAGTTAAAAAGATATAGAGAACTTGTTCCCTTAATCCGTATTTTGTGTCCACTATAAAGAAAGTAATTTGTACTACGTCATCGTAAGCTGATCATATAGAACTTGTTCACTTCATCCGTATTTTGTGTCCACTATAAAGAAAGTAATTTGTACTACGTCATCGTAAGCTGATCATAGAGATAGAATTTATCTCCATGATCAGCTTACGATGACGTAGTTTAAATTACTTTGTTTATAGTGGACACACAGAATACAGCTGAACGATGTTTCTCTGCTATTGAAGGGAATCAGCTCTCTATATCTTTATATCTCTTTGAGTACGACCTGCACGCATGAACTTGCCGGTCAAACTTGCTTATTCCTTCTTCAATACAAATGTATATTATACAATAATAATAACAGGGGTGAGCTGTGTGAGGGCTAATAATCAGGCCACAACATATTCATTAAATAATGCTGACATCCTTTCAAAACATCAGATATGTTCGAAACATTTTTTAGTCACATTTCTAAAAATATTGACCAGATCATTAAATATTGATGACATCCTTTTGCAAATCGTGATGTAGACAAAAAGTCTACATCACCTCACCTCGCAACGACACTCAACGTCCTTCTTCGCCATTACATGAACACCAAAAACGAACGTTTATAGATTGATCTTAGTTATTTGTCTTCTTTTATTACCTCCGTCGAAGGAGGTATTGTTTCACTGGCGTTGGTTTGTTGGTTGGTTTGTATTTCAGCAGGATAACTCAAAAAGTGCGGAACAGATTCGGGAAAAAATCTTTGTGGAGTTGTTGGAAATGTCAAAAGGAACAAGTGATTAAATTTTGGCATCTCTGAGTGCTTCTTTAAGATTCAAAATGAGCTAAATACTTATAATATTTCAAGTTAGCCTACTCTGCCAATAGATGTCGCTGTGCTGTGCTCTCAAAGAGGAGAGCACAGCACAACGACATCTATTGGCAAATGACAAAAAGACCAAGTGATTCATTTGGTGGGGATCGGCGGAGGTTTGAACTCTCTGAGTCCTCTTATTTATATATTTTTTTAATTCCACAGACAATTTTATCTTAGGTGATGAATTAAAAGCACTATTTTTAATCAATAAAATACTATTCAAAAAAAATTCAATTGACATAGGTACTATTGGTATAATTTTAGAACTTTAAAAAGACATTACTTGCAATTCATAAAATTCTCCATTATTGCAGATACTGTTTTCCGGTGGATGTAGGCAAGAAAGTATTTAATTTCCTTCGAAGCTGCACAGTCATGAGTCAAGTCCAGGGAAGCATACCTTGCCGCTGCTGATAGGGGTACTGGCATAATATCCGACGATTGCATAGGGTCTCAGGAAGTAATTCGCTTCACAATAAGAGGTTTTTGACGGAAATTGCGAAGTTTATCTCCTTTTCTCGAGAGGTGGTCCATTTTCTTCCAAGTCCAAATATAAATTTTCTATGAGTAATATCTCCTTTCAACTAAAGCGTTAAAGTAAGTAGGGCATGCAAGGAAAAAGTTAACAAAAAAAATTGACCAACATGTTGGTTATATTTTTAACATTAGATGTCGCTAGTCCATGAAATTAAGCCACAATCCTATTAAAACCGGTTTAAAGGGATTAAATTTAATTATTTGAAATATATCACTTTTTCCAGATAAAAAACGTCTCCAAATATAAATAAAGAAGGACTTTGTTAATATTTTCAAAGAGCATCAAAGCGCCCTTACGGACTAAGAAGAACTAAAATTTCGGTCAATTCATTTTGGGAAAAAAAAAAGAATTTTATGTTATGCATGCGCTACTTTACTTTAACCCTTTACTTTCAACCATTTCATACGTATTACTCCTCCCTGAGGCACCTACCGAAAAAATGGATCAGCACCGACCAACAACTTCCACAATAATTTTGATAAGCTGTTTTATAATCAAAAAAGTATTTTTCAATATATAAAAATGTTTTTACAAGATATTTATTTACTATTATTCTCTTTTACTGTAGCTCACATAAAATATCCAATTTTACGATATTTTGTCAAAGGCAAATGGGCACTTCAGTGATTTATCTCATAATATATTTTCTCCATACAATATGTGTATGTGTCCCTGAAGTATTAAGATAAAGAAGGGGATGTTGAAGCACTTATAAATACTTTATACAAAAAATTATGAGGGCCTGAGAAGGCTCCAGGACTTTTGTTAAACAGCCATTTCTTAGACGGACACTTCTTAGACGGACATTTCTTAGACACGGACACTTCTTAGACAGCCATTACTTAGACGGACACTTCTTAGACACGGACACTTCTTAGACAGGGACATTTCTTAGACACCCATTAAATGTACTCACAATTAAAATAGGCCCTCGGTTCCGCCGAACACAATCGGGGTGTTTTGGGGTTAAAAATCCCCCGCCAATGGGATCTCGGTTCCGCTGAACACAATTGGGGTGTTTTGGGGTTACAAATCCCCCCACCGTGGGACCTCGGGTTCCGCCAAACCTAATCGGGGTGTTTTTGGGTTACACATCCCCCGCCAATGGGCTCTCGGGTTCCGCCGACACACTCGGGGTGTTTTGGGGTTAAAAATCCACCGCCAATGGGCCCTCAGGTTCCGCCGAACACAATCGGGGTGTTTTGGGGTACAAATCCCCGCCAATGGACTTCGGGTTCCGCCAAACCTAATCGGGTGTTTTGGGGTTACATATCCCCCGCCAATGGCCCTTGGGTTCCACCAAACCTAATCGTGGTGTTTTGGGGTTACATATCCCCGCCAATGGGCTCTTGGGTTCCACCAAACCAATCGGGGTGTTTTTGGGGTTACAAACCCACCGCCAATGGGCCATCGGGTTCGGCCGAACACAATCGGGGTGTTTTAGGGTTACAAACCCACCGCCAATGGGCCCTCAGGTTCCGCCGAACACACGCGGGGTGTTTTGGGGTTACAAATTCCCCGCCAATGGGCCCTCAGGTTCCGCCAAAAACAATCGGGTGTTTTGGGGTTACAAATCCCCCGCCAATGGCCCCGTGTTCCGCCGAACACAATTTGGCTGTTTTTTGGGTTACAAATCCCCCGCCAATGGTCCCTCGGGTTCTGCCGAAAACAATCATAGTGTTTCGGGGTTACAAATCCTCTGCCAATGGGCCCTTAGGTTCGCCAAACACAATCGGGCTGTTTTCGAGTTACAAATCCCATAAGAAATGTCATAACATACCGCCATTGAACCCTTAGATTTTTATCTTGCGACTATGAGTGTTTTAAACAAGCTCCAAACAAAATATCGGGATATGCCAAGTGTATATACAACATATTGAGTTTTAAAACCTAATCCCACGTCAATTTCCCTATTATACCTAATTCAACCCACCACTTAAAGAATCTGTGGTCTTATCTGTGTTATACATTATTTGGGTCTTTTTAAGTATGGATGAATGATCAGTTGGATTTTATTTCCATGGGGTAATTTATTTTTAGCCGGTAATTATTAATAATTGTGACTGAGGAATCAAAAGTTCTAATTGTGCATTGATGCTGCTGGCATTCATTTATGTTGAACATTTTTGCGAATATTTTTTACTGCACTACCACATACAAGAGTATAATTGCCTAGCATAGCCAAAAAATATAGTTTTCGTTTTCTTGTTTCTTTAAAATGGCTTTACGCTTGCCTTTTCATGAGGAATAAATGAATATATTTTTGTTTGTCACACATAACTTTATTTTATACATTTATACATTGTAAGTAATAAGTTCAAGGCGTCCATTGACGGAGGATTTGTAACCCAAAAACAGCTCGATTGTGTTTGGTGGAATCCGAGCGCCCATTGGCAGGGAACTTGTAACCAAAAAATATATAATTGTGTTCGGCGGAACGCGAGGGCCCAATGGCGGGGGATTTGTAACCCCAAAACACCCCGATTGGGTTTGGCAGAATCCAAGGGCCCATTGGCGGTGGATTTGTAACCCCAAAACACCCCGATTGTGTTCGGCGGAACCTGAGGGCCCATTGGCGGTGGATTGTAACCCCAAACACCCCGATTAGGTTTTGCGGAACCCAAGGGCCCATTTGCGGGGGATTTGTACCCCAAAACACCTTGATTGTGTTCGGCAGAACATGAGGGCCCATTGGCGGTGGATTTGTAACCCCAAAACACCCCGATTGTGTTCGGCGGAACCTGAGAGCCCATTGGCGGTGTATTTTAACCCCAAAACATCCCGAGGTGTTCGGCGGAACCCGAGAGCCCATTGGCGGGGGATTTGTAACCCTAAAATATAAAATTGTGTTCGGCGGAACCCTAGGGCCCTTGGCGGGGGATTGTAACCCCAAAACACCCCGATTAGGTTGGTGGAACCCAAGGGCCCATTGGCGGGGGATATGTAACCCCAAAACACCCCGATTAGGTTTGGCGGAACCCGAGGTCCCATTGGCGGGGGATTTGTAACCCCAAAACACCCCGATTGGGTTCGGCAGAACCCAGGGCCTATTTTAATTGTTAGTACATTTTGAATGGGTGTCTAAGAAATGGTCCCTGTCTAAGAAGTGTCCGTGTCTAAGAAGTGTCCGTCTAAGAAATGGCTGTCTAAGAAGTGTCCGTGTCTAGAAATGTCCGTCTAAGAAGTGTCCCGTCTAAGAAATGGCTGTCTAACAAAAGTCCGGTTCCCCCTGAGAATATATCTCATTATTTTCATATTAAAAGGAAGAAAAATTATAGTAATAGACAAGAAAACTTCAAGAGAAAAGAAAGTGTTTTGAGGATAAAAACAAGTTAGTCCATTCGTATAGTTATAATTTCATTAGGTTAGAATAAATTAAAACTTTATCAAAAATGTTTGTACTTGCTTTTTCACTCAAATAAATTTATTTTTTATTAGACTAAAATGTTTAAAATTTTGACCTCAAAAACATATTTTTGATAAAATTTTGATCTGAAAAAACTATTTTTGATAAAATTTTGATCTGAAAAACATGTTTTTGAAAAAATTTTGACCTCAAAAACATATTTTTGATAAGATTTGGAAGAATATAATTTTAAGGCTCATAGTAGTTTATTTATATGTTGCCTATATGGTAAATAATACTTTCACACAAACCATCATTTTTTTATATTACTCCAAACGTTTCAATATATTTTTGACAGTATATAATAACTAGAGGCATATATTACACATCAGAGAGTGCAAACCTCCGCCGTCACGGGGTCCTTATGAGCCTTCCGAGGCGGATTTTTCACGACGGGGGCGGCGTAGAGGGACGGGGGAGGTTCCCCCTCGACGTAAATTTCGAGAGGAAGACGCTCCCGGCACCCGATTTCACAGCACAGTGACATCTATTGGCAGAGTAGGCTAACTTGAAATATTTATTAGTATTTAGCTCATTTTGCATCTTAATTCTGCACTCAGAGATGCCAAAATTTAATCAGTTGTTTCTTTTGGCATTTTCAACAACTCCACAAAGTTTCATCCGAATACGTTCAGTACTTTTTGAGTTATCCTGCTGACAAACACCAAACACAAACCAACGCCAGTGAAAACTAGAGGCATATATACACTCAGAGTGCAAACCTCCGCCGATCCCCACCTAATGAATCACTTAACAGAATTACAATCCAATCATATATGTCTACATAAGTAGGTGTGTTTGGTGAATAATGAGTGAGGAGAGAGCAAGAAAATAATATATACACTCAGAGTTTGTACCTCCGCCAATCCCCACAACATTCCTATTCAAACATTCTCCCTTTCACACGCCCGATTTTCTATCTCTAATCATTGTTTCCTCTCTGTTAGCTCATTTTGCATATTAAAAAGCACTCAGAGATGGGAAGACGGAAGAAGTTTAAGCTACGTCCACTGGGTTAACATAGTCCGGAGCTGATATATGAAACAATAATACTCAATGAATATTTTTTAAGCGTTTGTTCTTTCCTACTCCCTGAATAGAGACCCCATTTCATTATTATTAGTAGTAGTATTTTGCTCATTTGCCTATAAAAAAACACTTAGAGATGCCAAAATTTAATCACTTGTTCTTTTGGCATTTCCAACAACTCCACAAAGTTTTCATTTGAATCCGTTCAGTACTTTTGAGTTATCCTGCTGACAAACAATAAACTAACAAACGCCACTGAAAAACCTACCTCCTTCGGCGGAGGTAACAATACCTCCTTCGGCGGAGGTAATTATTACAACCTTCAATATAGTGGAAGTATTCAAGCCTGTCGGTAGTCTGTAGGACCCTCCAAAAATTATGCTTCAAAAGGGACTAAAGTTTCAACATTAAAGGGACAAATTTTTGTTTGCTTTAGGCCCCCCAAAGTTTGGTAATATATTTTATGGCTACAAATAAAATATAAATTTTAAGGACTTTAAAAATAATGTTAGGATATTAGCATGCTCAATATGGTTAAGCCTGCGTCAATTTTGTATGTCATATATAATTTATTATTTTATAATTATCTAATTTATTCTAATTTGATGGCCTTCTCCTCCCCTTAGTGGAAATTGAATGATTATATTAAAAATATCCTATTACGGATCCATTAGGTTTTCATATTTGATTAAATGATTTCGTATATGATAAATCAAAGAAGAAGAGCTTCTGTATGTAAATACCCTTGTCAAAAAGTTTATTAAATGAATGTGTATGTGAGATTCCCCCCCGGTATTTTAAGTGCTTTTAAGCTTTTTGGTGCTTTTAAATAAATAAAATATGCATTTCCTTTCCACAATTTGTTTTCAAATGAAGTCATATTATATCTTTAATTGCAAAGTAATGCGACAAATCTCTCTCAGAGGTTGACTATCTACGTTCAATCATCATTGGGGTAGCAACACGTTACTCGGCTCTTTCTTTAAGAGTTCCCTACGCAGGATCTTCTTCGTGGAGGAGGCTGGATACCTAATTTGTTATGTGACATCAAGGGCAGCACAAAAGTTAAATGTTTTAAAGAGTCATCCTCACTTTTCATTGAAGAAATTAATTTTGGCATTTTATATAAGGTTATAGTTTTTGACAGTCATTTTGCTCTAAAATGTTCCATTATTTTTTATTTTTAAAAACCAGTCTAAAATGTTTTTATTTTATTTTTTGAGTTATTTGTTGTTGTATCTTATTAACTTTTTATTATATAAACGAAAGTAGAAGAAAAAGACGAATTTTTTTAAAACAATTTCTGAAATAAAGTATCTTGCATTTCAATTTATTATCTTTTAATAATTCATAAAGTACAAATTGAATACTAATATATCAAATTTTGCTAGTGTAGTCTATATATTTTTTTGCCACAAAATAGAGTTTTTAAGCTACTGTTTTTTTAATAACATTTGGAAGGAATATGTTCAATTTTTGATTATAGTTTTTTGTGTCGGTTTAAAATGTATCTTTACTAACAAAATGAAATATTTAATAATATTTAAAATAATTTAATATAATCAAAAGCAAGATACATAGAGATAAGGTATATCAGAGAGGAGTTCAGCTTGCTAGGACAGAATAGGGAGTGTGACGTCACTAATATACTCTTTTTATAATACTTAAGATCCTTAAAGATATATTTTTTCTTCTTTGAAATGTATTATATGTCCACTGATTACAAGTACAGCATGTGGTTTTCAAATTTACCGCCAAAATGTCCACGGATTCCATCGATCACACTAATGACATATAGTGGATTCCAATCCTTCGCCTATGGGCCTTTGGATTATGTCGATTACAGCTAAAGCACATCTAACCGAAATGGCTCGAGTTCCACTGATCACCAATTGTAAATTGGTGTTTCCTATCCACTGCCCATAGATCTATAAATCCTGCCGATTACAGCTATAGCCAATGGAGTTTCAAACACAAAGACACACCCCCGGGTTCTGCTGATTGCAACTATAGCAAGGGGTTTAAACCATAGAGATATAAAGATATAGAGAACTTATTCCCTTCAATAGCAGAGAAATAGCATCTGTGTCCAATATAAACAAAGTAATTTGTACTACGTCATCGTAGTAAGTTGATCATAGAGATAGAAAGATTTTTTTTTTCTCAATGATTCATTTATTCAAAATTAACACATCAAACAATACAATGACATCATACTGTTAAAATTTTCAGTCGATCACAAAATAATAAAAATTATAAATATATATAAAACACGATAAAAGGAAAAAACATAGCACAGCGTAATATAACTTCATAAATATGACTTCATAAAATATTGTATTTGAATTCATTGAGAACTGTTGGGATAATTGTTTTTTTTTATTTCTTTTCCTCCATATCTTAAGGCTGCAACAATCGTTTGCAATTTTGCGATACACTTGGAGGCTATTCTAAAGACTATGGTTGTTTCTTTGAAGCCATAAAGTTTTTATTCATTCGTGGGGTTCCTTCCGATGTGATGTTTAAAGGCTGTGTCTAATATTTCCCAAACATATTTTAGGTCTATGCAATCTCTGAATCGTGGGCAGGCGTCTTGTTTATTCCGCATGCCGTGCATATTTCTTCCTTTTTCGTGTAGTAAACTCCACTCACTAGTCTATATTTAAGGTAGCATTGTTTCGATGTAAGAAGGGGGTCAAAAATTAGCTTTACGAGGGTTCGTTTTTCTTCTGCATTCCCTTGTGGTCTTATACCAAGGAATACTAGAAGCTAACTGGAAGGATGACGTCATTAACGGGCACTCCCTTTATGCTCAAGTAAGGGCCATCATTATTAGTTCAATTGTAATATTTATTTCAAAAAACGTGGTTGTGTAGTGTTATTTTAAGTTCTTTATATTCTGTGTTTCAAAGTGGTTTACAAGTTATCTGCTTCTGTTGTAAACAGGGATATAATAATATGCCAAAGAGGGACTATCTCTTTGGGAAGCTCAAGAGTCACTGGATATCCACAGCTTTCGCCTCAATCATCTGTCAGCCATTAATGCGGCCCTCTTGAACAATTTCGCCTCTGTCTTTATGCCCACGGAGGCAGAAAGAGTCTCTGCTATCAGTTACCCGCTGCAGTCCAGGGCAGAGTCACTGTAGTCCTATCCCTCCTGGCATCCCTCATATATGATAAAGTCACAAAGCTCAACGGTATGGGAATCCCTGTAGATCATCTCATCGGGGACGACTATGGCCGGCAGCGGAAAATATACGAAAAGCTCCGTCTCCTCACGCCCCAAATCATATTCCTCTGCGTGACTCCCGAGAAGGTATCTGCCTCTCAGAAGCTCAATGGAGTCTCTCGAAGCCTTTATTCGCGGGATCCCCTCAAGCGATTCGTTATTGATGAGGCCAACTGTGTGTCTCAGTAGGGACACGACTTTCACTCGTACTACTAGCTTCTCCATAGGTTACGAAGTGATTTTCCCGAGTCTATTTTATGGCACTAACGGCCACCGCGACGCCCTGCATCCGAACGGACATTCTACATCATCTAAAAATGAAGTCTCCAAAATGGTTTCTCTCTTCCTTCAACAGACAGAATTTGGCCTATGAGGTCCAACCAGAGAATCCATCCAAAACTGCTATGCTGCCCTTCCCGTGGACTGCTACCGTGAAATGGCTATTAAGCTGCCTTGCTCCAAGGGTGAAATAATGGACATTGTTCATATGAAGGAGCTTTAATACAAGAGCTACGAGGAGGAACTTATCCCAATTTGCCAGAGCTTTTTGGACCAACGGTTGAGTTATTTGGAGGATAAGGAATACGCTGCATTTCTAAATAGCGAAGAAGGCTCTGGGATTTTCCGTATTTTAGCTCGAGCATCGAGTCTATTGGTGGATGGATGTCCAAGTCAAAGTAAGAGTTTCTAACTATTCATCAAAAATAAAAGTACCCTTTTTTATCTTAAAGCAATTTAAAATATGAATGATTTTAAAGATATATATATAATATTAATCATAACTTTTTCATTTTATGAAATAGATTTTTACTTTATCACAATATCAAGCCAATAAATAAATAAGTATTAACTAAAAATTAAATATATTGAGTACATTGTCCAATTTTAATAGTATCGTAGCTATACGTAGCTTTTATTCTGTTATTGACTTTGTTTTTTGTAATGAAATGCATATTGCATCATCTGTTTTTAATTAAATGATGTTAAGGTAGTGATTAAACAGGATAGAGTTACGCTATGACGTTAAATTTAATATCACCTAAATGTTTATAATTAATTCTTCATATTGTAATAGGGGCGGAAGAGGCAAATACTATCGGGGTCGCTGTGGCTGAATGTTATCTTTCCGTGGATGAAAAAAGTCTGGCTCGACCTCAAGCCGAACCGGAACGCCCTCAAACGCAACGCCAGCCCCGCTAAAACCTCCTCAAGATCCTCTGATTTGAAACTCATGGCACCTCCGAAACTAGAAGTTTAATGAGGCTGTGTCGTTTCAGAGAAACAAAGATCGTCAGATATGAAATTTAATTTGAAAATATTTTTTTAAAAGTTACAGTCTATTTCACAATGAAAACATATAATATTGAATTACTTGTTTGTAACTGTTAAACTATGTATCGTTTGTAAATAATATTATATTTACTATTGTGGAAATTATTGTTGATAAATAAAAAGTATTAAATATATATCACACTCGCTATTCATTTAAAAAAATATAATATCTACTTGTTTGATCGTTGAATTATAAATTATTGAAGTGAAAATGACTCATTTAGCTATAAAAATACATATAAAACTTAATTTATTGCTATGTTAATCAACGTATCATGGCCTTAACTTGGAAGCTACAATTTTCCCTTTCCTTTCCAGTTAGTTTCTAGTATTCCTTGTCTTATACGCTTGATGAGATCAAATGGTTTATTGTTATTCGTCAGTCCTCCCTTAGTTGTCTGTTCCCAACATTCATTGCTTCCTTTAGCGGGTGAGGTCCTGCTAATCCGTTGAAAAGCTCCCTGAAGCGACTTTTTAAGCATAATGACGCCTGTGTTTATGCTATGAGACACGCTCAAAACATCGTTTATTATTACGAGTCCTGCCTCCTCTCTGATTTGTTTATATGGATACAAAAACGTATTCTTTTGAATAATCCAAAGAGCCTTCTATGTCTTATATCTCTATGGTTTAAGCCCCAAGTATGCCGTTTGTGTAATCGGGGGAAAACATAGATCAACTGACGGTGTGTTTGAAATTTCAATATGCCATTGTTGCCACTGGCGGAACTTGAGGGTCCATTGGCAGTGTGTTTGAAACATTATGCTATCGTTGTAATCGATGGAACCCAATGGCCCTATGCCGCTGGCATCAAAACCCCAATATGTCATCATTATAATGATTGAGTCTATGTTTTTAAATTCCTAAATATATTAAAAACTAACAAGCTGAACCTCAAAATTTGTTTCTTTAATGATTCATTTATCAAGTATGGGCGGGGTTGGATCCCAATGCAATGTTTTCTCAAGCGTGATACATTTATTAAGTAAATTAAGGGTAATTTTCCCACCATCATTTTTTTCCAACGTTTTTGATCACTTCTTCTTTCATGCTTATAGGCTATATAATTCTATCGTTTCAAAGGAAAACTGTTTTTTTAAATTAAATTATTTATTTCACTTTTTCTATACACATATAAATACATTTTGAAATAGTAATCAGTTCGAATCAACTAGAATTGTTCAAACTTAAAACTGCGTCATTCTGATCTTGCTGATGTGTTATTTCACGAGAGTTTACATAAAGGGATGATTTACAATAATAAAAAGGAAAGGAGTTGGCGCCAAGGATAATATAAATAAAATGAGGCAATGGTAATCGACGTAGGCAATTGCAGGGCGACAGCTGACTACTTTGTTGTGATGTCACAGCTGCTACACTTAATTTCTAGTTCAGTTTGTATTGTAAAGCAAAATGCCATATTCTCGAGGAAGTAATCGTGTTTGGGTCATCCCCTCTTGCTCTAATCCTCGAGATGCATAATATTTTGCACTTCCGAGGAAGGATCTCGGTATCCAACGTCTGTGCATTGCACGATGCAGAAGATCCGACAGGATTGGCCATAAGAATGCGAAGATCAGCGGTCGTCATTTTCCTCCAGATGACTTCCAAAGGATATTCAGGCTGAGCTTCTTGTCAATTTGCTATGAAAAAGCTTAAGTCTCAAGCTGTTCCTTCACTCTTAATTCCTGGATCACCCTCCTCAAGTGTGTCCAGTCCTTCAGACAGGTCTGTCAAGAAGCCCGTCAACGAAAAAAAAAATGTGAGTTGACTAGTGAGGAGGAATGAGGAACTCTCACTCACGAAAATGAAGCTAAGTGTCTCAAATTTAGCTCATAAAACTTTAAGGAAACTTTAATTAAGACCCATTGGAAAATAATTACACAGCGATTCAAACAAGAAGGTCATGATTCCTTTGACAACGATCAATCGTGGCCACTCAAAAGAAGATGTAACTACTGCCCTCAACCTACGAAGTATATGTACCCAGGCCTTTGAGTACTTGCGCTCACGATAACTCCTTCCTCTTCCTAGTTGGCAAACACAGGGAAAATTCCAATGACTGTTCCAACGAGAGTCTCTCCTATATCGCTGGATACTTAGCCTGGAAGTTTGAAGACCTCCACCCAAATTTGGGGAAACAGACGAGTAACATTGAAGGATTGAAGAAACTCAAAGTTCTTGGATTGAGTTATTACCGCTCCATCATGAAAAGCTGCTTTTATTTTTCGGCCCATAAATCTGAGCAACAGATTATTTACAGCGTAAGCCCCAACAACATTTTGCTTGTGTGATCTGTTCATCTGACACGTACGGTCATTTGGTCCCCAACAAGAAGCTCTTTCTTATATCCTCGATTGATGGTGTGGGTGATGGCCAAAGGGTACATATCTTAGTATGTGTGTGATCTTGGAATAATAAATTTATTCCAAACATATATTATATCTATCATGATCGATTTTGCTGGGATATATAATTTTGTTGTTTTCTTAACCATATCGATTTACCATCAATCATAATTATGTTTTTGAAGAGGGATAAATATATTGGTCTTTCTTAAAAGGAATGATTCGAAATACTACTACGTTTGCGTTCGTATATATTTGTTTAAAATTAAACTTCATATAATACTTTTATACATATATTACAACGAACAAAACATTACAAGAACGTAAAATGTTTATTATTTTGAAAAATAACGCGTTATATATATATATATATATATATATATATATATATATATAGATATATATAAATGTACCTCGAGTTCGGTCGATCACAACTACGATATATTGGGCTTCCAACCACCGTCAATAGACCCTTGGTTCGGCCGATCACAACGTATTGGGCTCAATACCCCACCGCCTGTGGGCCATATGGTTCTGCCTGTCACGGCAAAGACCAATCTCTCTCTCTATATATATATATGATGATGAGATATATATATATTATATATATAAATGTATATATTTCTATATATATGGTAAAACGAAGGTGCTGCAACCTGGATTTTTTGTCTTCAAGTATTTAAGCTTCCGGTTGGCTGTTGAAGATTTGTCGAGGATTCATGGGGTTTATTTTTTCAAAAAATAAAAATTATTCTGTTCTTTATTATTGTCTACGCCAATTTTTATAGCAAAACATCAAATTTAATGCTTATACTACTTTCTGCAATTAATTTCAACTATTTAGCACCCATTTTCATAGTGAACTATTGCAAAAATTAAAAATGACGTCATACACAATTTATTTGCTACTATTCGGTTGTTTATCAGTGTTCACTAAATTTCCTACCAGTACATCAAATTTAATCTTTTTACTACGTTTTGCATTAATTTCAACTCTTTAGCACCGTTTTTCAAAGTGAACTAGCCTTTACATTACATTATCAGTCAAACGGGGCGTGAATGTTTTTTTAACTTGTGCTTCTTTTGAGAGATACTTTGTAGCTTATGGTTTTGTTTCAAACCCATTATAAATCTTTATTGAAATTTATTGGTTTGATTCATAATTTTATTGGGCAATGGTTGATGAATGATTTACTTAAGGTCTTATTTATCAATTAAAGTCGTCTTTCGCAAAGTCGCGACGGCCCGGATCTACTAAACGACCACCGCGATATATATAAGGGTCGTGATGTTAATATATATTGAAATTTAGAGAGATTTGACAACACCCGGCGTTTAAACCTACCACCATTTTGCCTTGTTGTCGTACAAGCGTCTGAATACATGTACGCGGCCGGACCTTTTTTTTGGGCCGCCATCTTGCTTTTTCGAAGATTTTACAGTTTTAAACCTAAAATATCTTAAAAACCACTTAATATTTCTTAATTTTAGTACCCCCACATTGAAAAAACGGGGTTCAAGCCGTCGTTGCATAGTAAAAGAACTGCGAGATAGTAGCGAGGGCCGACTGAAGTTATGAAATTAACTCCGCATTATAAGAAATTATGTTGTATAATTTATAATTTTACTGAGCAATGGGTTATGAATGTATAGTATATATTTAATAATAACTTATATAAATGACTCATGTGACAAAATCTATCTTATAAAAATTAGTTTAAACTTTAAAAATTAATAGCTAGGCTACAAAAGAAGCGGAGGAATTGGCCATGCTGCACCGTCAGTAATTATTTTATCGCATTTGTGGGCATTAAAACAATCATTCAAAATACTTCTAACAAAAAAACAATTAATAAAAAATCAATATTTACTAAAAAATAAAGTTTTAGATCAATTGAAAAATAATTATATTGTTTTAATTCTAATTAGTTATGTTTATTTTAAATAACTTCTTAATAGTTGTTTCGCTGAAATATTGTGTTAAATTTATAGCTTTTACTTTATATATTGTGTTATTTATTTTTTTGTACCTCAGCACTTAATTTAAGACGTAATGAATGGGATCTATTCTTAGATGGCAAACCATACAAAGAATGTTATCGTTGTCCACTCTTCCTTTTAAATTTTGAAACACCACGCTCAGAGAGACAACATAATTTCCCTTAAAATGTTTCTAATGAATTGTGCTTTCGCAATATAATAATGAAAACCTCAACTGTATTTTGTGCGTATAAAAAGAATTAATATATATATTGTTTGTACTCTAACAAAGGTTTTATTTACTTCCATTTTATTATCAAACAGCAACCTACATTGTGAAGGAAAACTTTCTTTGTAAAAAGCAATCTCTTCACAAACAAACAAAAATAGTATTTCCCGAGTACTCTCAACGAAATTTCATTATTTTCTCTACACTAAAGTTTTTTTACAAGTTTTATCTCGGCTCGTTTTATTCCGAAATTTAAATATTGTTAGTAAATGGAAATGGAGAACTTAGGCATTGAATGAATCTATTTAAAAAAGTCAAATGGGGAAAATATTCTTGGGAAAATGTCTCTCAAACAATTGTTTATTTAAGAAATAACAAGTTTATGATTTCATACACTTTTAGTTGGCCAACAAAAGTAAATCAATTTTTATAAAAAATTGGACTGATTAATATTAGAGATTTCAGCAAAAGCTAATTAACCAAAAATAACATATACGTATATTTACATGTACGGCAACAACCCTTGTGCAAAAAATAGATTTCTTATAAAACAAATCGACTTTTATTAATACAAAAAAATATGCCCACATTATTTAACAAAAAAAATTATCATGCATTAAAACTCATTTTTGAAGGAGTTATATAACTAACCGGAAGTAGTCCTACGAGTTTTTGCCGGAGGAAAAAAATATATCCAACCTCAACTCGTGATGAAAAGGATTTTGGATTACGGAAAAATAATTTTCTAAGACACACTCTAATATGCAGAATATATATTTCGTAATGGACGAGATGGACATCTATAACAACATCATAAACCTCATTATATCAGCCCATTATTAATGTCATAAAATACAAGAACAAACGTAAGGAAATACACATTGACGTCATATTGTTTGTTCATCAACTGAGGATTACGTCACTGGATGTTCAAACTCCTTTCTTCCCGTCTTCAACAAGAATATAGATGGCATGATATCAGCCACTCATAATGTCATACTTCCACACATCAGTGCCTCTTTTAGTAGAGATCCAAATCTACTTTTTCTTCGGCATGAAGAAGGTGAAAGATATAAAGAAGGGAGTTGTTATGTCAAAGTTTATTATGATATTTAATAGGAGTTGTCTAATATCTGCAAGTCCACAAACATATTTTTTGCTTTTATTCTGATTTTTTAACCACTCAAATCTGAGAGTACGCAGGGACAATTTCCACACTAGGTATCCTCTTCCAACCCAAGGGGTAAATAGTACTATAATAGATGCAAATTTAAGGATCCCAAATATTATAAAAAGAGTATATTAGTGACGTCACACTCCCCATTCTGTCCTACCAGGCTGAACATTTTCTCTCTGATATACCCATAGAGTTAAAATATATAGAGAGCTGATTCCTTTCAGATGTATCTGTGTGTCCAATAGAAACAAAGTATTTGTTCTACGTCATCGTAGCTGAGCATAGAGATAGATATTTGTGTATATATTTTTCTTACAATATCTAAGGTTTATATTAGTGATGGGTCACGAGCTTAATTTTACTACTCGAGCTTGGGCGAGTAGTAAGAAAAATTACTCGAGTATTTACGAGTTTTTACTCGTAACTCGGGTAAAATTTAAAACTCGCAAAAAACTCGTTACTTGTAAGAGCTCATTTTTATTTAATATATATGAAAAGGAAGAAAAATTTGATACTCCCAGGAATACTTGTATTTTTTAGATCATCCTTTAACATCCTGATTGATATGAAATAATCATACATACGATATAGAAAATCCATGCAGTTCGGGATTTTTGCTCATTTTAAAAAATGGGGTTTAAGTCCTTTATTTTTTAAAATTCTAAAACTTACCCCTCACGCTCAGTTTTAATATAATTGATTTTTTTTTAAATTTGCAGTTTTTTGAGCTAGAAATAATATTTTTCATTAATTACTTGATATCAAAGTCTAAATTAATATTCAGTTCTTCGAAACAAGCTTCTGGTTCGTTGAAATACTTGTTCCATTATCATTGTATATTTTGAACAAAATTGTCTTGATTAAGACTAGTGGATCGAAAAAAATCCCCTCAAACGCTAGGTTGAGGCTTTTTGAGATAATTAGTAACGTTTCCAAGTAATTTTTATGAGACTGAAGATTCTTCTTCACTGGATTGTTCCATTTGAAGTTGCTTGAAACGAAAATGACATTACAAAAACAAATTACTATATTTGCATATAAAAAAGGGAGATTTTTTTATATTCACAGCTCAAATATATATATATATATATATAATTATATCAGGAAACGACCGGGTACCCAGCCCATCTGTTTTTTGAACGTTCCGTCCCGGTGTCTAAAAATCAGCGGGCCGAGACTTTAATATATTCGTTCCCTCGTCATTCTGAAAGTGAGGACGTTTTTTTAGAAAGGAATTCTTAATATTTCAAAAAAAAAAATTAATTTCTATAAAGTTTTTTTTCATTTATTTTTTAAAAACTAATATGAATTTTTATTTATTTATTAAATGTCGTCTCTTTCAGAATTATAAAGGAACGAATATATTAAAGTCCCGGTCCGGATCCCGGCGAAAAAACGTATCCTGGTCGTTTCCTGACTTTAAGATGATGTATTGTTTATATTTATTTTTATGAAGCTAGGAGATTAGTAAAGGAACAGTAAAATCTATTTAAAACAATAATTTATAACATATTCATTACATAAAGTACCATAATAAGACCGTCTCATTACTAATTATTATTAAGAATCAATACCTTTTGCAGCTCTTGATTGGTCCAGACATATCATTTGAAGGGACAAGTTTTTCGTTGAATAAGAAATTTACACGTGGGTAACGAGTTTGTCTCCGAGTAACGAGTTTTTCTCCGAGTAACGAGTTTTCCTCCGAATAACGAGTAAAAGCTCGTCGATTTCATACACGAGTCGAGTATTTGAAGACTTTTTTACTTACTAAATAAAACTCGACTATTAAAAAACGAGTTTTACTCGTGACCATCACTAGTTTATATATATTATTTCTACATATCATAAAAATGAACTGTGTATTAAAAAAATAAATAAAATAAGAGGACTCAGAGAGTGCAAACCTCCGCCGATCCTCACCAAATGAATCACTTGGTATTTTTGTCATTTGCCAATAGATGTCGCTGTGCTGTGCTCTCCTCTTTGAGAGCACAGCACAGCGACATCTATTGGCAGAGTAGGCTAACTTGAAATATTTATTAGTATTTAGCTCATTTTGTATATTAAAGAAGCACTCAGAGATGCCAAAATTTAATCACTTGTTCCTTTTAGCATTTCCAACAACTCCACAAAGTTTCATTTGAATCCGTTCAGCACTTTTTGAGTTATCCTGCTGACAAACAAACCAACCAAACAACCAACGCCAGTGAAAACAATACCTCCTTCGGCGGAGGTAATTATTAACAATCAAAATATGATACAACTGCAATATAATTTGTTATCTTCAAAACTATGGAGGATAAATACGAGCAACTTTTCACGATCCTCTTTTGACTAGGTTGATAGTTTGTAAAATGATTCAACGTACTAAACCGCCTCTCTTTGTTTACATTGACCAAAGCCTTTCTCAACGTGTCTTTGTCAAAAATGATGATGATGGTCCTTTGCATCAGGAATAGCCGAGCATTATCAAAGTTATTTTGGGAAACATTGAGTGCATGCAATAAAATATATGACGAACAGAAAGTTAGACTTTGCAAAGACATTTTTCACGATTTGCAAAAGGATGTCATCAATATTTAATGATCTGGTCAATATTTTTAGAAATGTGACTAAAAAATGTTTCGAACATATCTGATGTTTTGAAAGGATGTCAGCATTATTTTATGAATATGTTGTGGCCTGATTATTAGCCCTCACACAGCTCACCCCTGTTATTATTATTGTATAATATACATTTGTATTGAAGAAGGAATAAGCAAGTTTGACCGGCAAGTTCATGCGTGCGGGTCGTACTCATAGAGATATAAAGATATAGAGAGCTGATTCCTTCAATAGCAGAGAAACATCGTTCAGCTGTATTCTGTGTGTCCACTATAAACAAAGTAATTTAAACTACGTCATCGTAAGTTGATCATGGAGATAAATTCTATCTCTATGATCAGCTTACGATGACGTAGTACAAATTACTTTGTTTATAGTGGACACACAGAATACAGCTGAACGATGTTTCTCTGCTTTTGAAGGGAATCAGCTCTTTATATCTCTATGGATATACCTCATCTCTATGTATCTTGCTTTTGATTACACTGGGGAACAGTGAAAAAGCTTCTGGGGATATATCAACTGATTTGAATACCTAATGGGTCCCTGATAACTAAATTAAAATCCATTTTGCTCAATCAGGTCAGAATTTTATGAAATTATGAGTTTTTTGTTTTCGATTTTCAACTTTTAGACAAAATCACAACTTTTTGGTTTATTGAGCTACAAAAATGGTATGGTGTTTTTGGAAATGGCATGGTCATATTAGTGGGGGCGGAGACTAGTTTAAGTTGAAAAAATATCAGAGAGGCCCAAAAAAGCCAAAAATATTTTGACCGATTTCGGGCGATTTTTGTAACTTTTGTTTATAGAGCTATAAAATTCGTATGGATGTTTTTGGAAATGGCATACTCATGTTAGTGGGGGCGGAGATAGGTTTTGAGAGGATAAATTAAAGATAAATCAACATATATATTTTCTTAAACCGTTTTTGCAAAATTGCTTCTAATATTTAAAATTGTGTCTCATAAAGAATGATACAAGAGTGGGCCCCTCCCATTGTGTTTGTTACTTGCATTACACAACTTAGAGAATGGTCTAAAGGCAAGAAGAAGAACTCAAGTTTTTGTGTACCTATGGTGTGGAGAGAACCAAAAAAAACCACTCAGATGATTGCCATTGTTGCGCTATAAACCGTTAGGTATTTAAAAAAAAACAGAAAGAGTTTAAAGTATTCAAACTTGGATTCTGCTATCAGACCAGTGCCCCACAGTGAAGATGTTCCAATTCCAGTGTTCGAGTCACTTCCAGATGTTACAGATGATGAGAGTGCGACTGAGCAGTTGCAATGTGATAGTTCACACAATGATGATGATATACACTTTGAAGGTACAACATCCTAGCCGAAGCAGTTCAACCAGGGTGAATTAAATGACCTTGCGAGAGACTTAAACTCGCTCAAAAAATATGCAGAACTTATGGCCTCTAGATTAAGTGAGAATAATATGCTTTAAAGTGGTACAACATAATCCTTCTACAGAACAAGAGATCTCTGAGAAAGATGACTGTAATGACATTCCTGGTCTCCTGGATAAGTTAGGTATAAGTAACTACAATTCTCAAGAGTGGAGACTTTTCATTGACAGTTATAAATACAGTCTCAAAGTTGTTCTGCCCCATAATGGAAATAAATATGGTCCAGTTGCCCATGTCACCAAACTAAAAGAAACCGAAATTCCTTACTTTCTCTTTCACTGGGATAATAGGGCAAGGGAGGAACACTGGGTGAGGAAGGAGTGGCCAGAGAGGACTCATGATGTTGGAGAGAAAAATGTTATTGTTGAGCCTCTGGTGGAGAGATCAAAGATCATTTTCCCTCCTCTTCACATTAAGGATTAATGAAACAATTTGTCAAAGCCCTAGACAAAGATGGAGACTGTTTTAAATACATTTGTGATGCTTTCCCTGGACTGAGTAAAAAAGAAGGCAGGAATTTGTGATGATCCTCAGATCCGAAAGCTAATGAATGATCATCTGTTTATTTTTATTATGAACCAGATTGTGTATAATGCTTGGAGTTCCTTTGTCTTGGTTGTGGATAATTTTCTTGGAAACAACAAGTCAAGCAATTATGTGAAGCTTGTAAACAGTATGTTTGTGAGCTAAAAGCAGCTAAATGCATATATGAGCATCAAACTTAATTTCCTTTTCTGTCACCTGGAGAAATTTCCTGAAAATCTTGGAAGTGTTAGTGATGAGCAGGGTGAGAGGTTTCACCAGGACATGAGGGACATGTAGAAGAGGTACCAAAAAATATGGGATAGCCACATGATGGCTGACTATTGCTGGAGCATAGCTCTTGACTATCCTAATTTGCAACTCAAGAGGAGATCTTTAGAGAGAAGTTTTATACTGCTAGTAATTAGCATTCCATGCATTTTCAATATGAATATGTTTTTTTGCATAGTAAGAAATAAAAAGCTACAAAAATAATATTTGTTTACTTAAGAAGTTGTAATATAAATAATATGTATACTGAAAAATATGCAAAATTTGGTCATCTTACCAAAAATAAATGTAATTTTTTGGGCCTCTCTGATTATTTTTTCAACTTAAACTAGTCTCCGCCCCCACTAATATGACCATGCCATTTCCAAAAACACTCATACCATTTTTGTAGCTCAATAAATAAAAAAGTTGTGATTTTGTCTAAAATTGAAAATCGAAAACAAAAACTCAAAATTTCATAAAATTCTGACCTGATTGAGCAAAACGGTTTTTAATTTAGTTATCAGGGTCCCATTAGGTAGGTATTCAAATCAGTTGATATATTCCAAGAAACTTTTAATTTTTTTATTTGTTGCCCTGTGTTATTAATTCCCTTCAGCCACCTATTCTTTTCTCTTAATTTTTGCTCCTGTTCCAGTAATGAATGATTTGAAGGAAACCTGCGATGATAATGACCATGACGTTTAAGCGTGCGATAATAAGCAGCAATGACAATAGAGCAACGCGTTAATAATACTTGCTTTAAAAAAGAATGCGGTGTTAAAGGCGTGGGATAAAGGAACATACGAATAAAAGCATCTCGACGTTTAAGTGTGCAATTAAGGCGTGCAAAAAAATAATACCCACGACAAGGTATATAGAATACAAGGTATGTTACATTTAGAATTTTTACTTAATAAACTTTTATAAATCCCCGGCGTGCTCTCAGTCGTCATTGGTCCAACTTCATCTGCCGTAGTAGCAGGAGATATTCTTAAATTTCATTATAATTTCTTATTAAGAGGATTTACAAACAAAAATAATTACATTTTTTATGAATATTTAAATTGTCATTTATTTAATTTGAAATATTCGAAAATCATGTATTTTTGGAAGAATTATCGCTTATTAAAGGATGATTAAAATAATGCCATGTAGAAAAGAAAGGAATAAAAGTTATAAGCTCTCCAGTGATGTAATTGTAAAAAATAAAGTAAATAATGTGAAGAAGTGATATGACATAGTTGGATATTTGTTTATATCACCTTCTTTTTATATTCCGCAAATCATGAAATATATGATACAGCTATTTATTTCAACTATAATAAGGACATCTACCTTTATGGACAAAATAAATTAACTCTCATAGAAACTTCTCAAGTAACAGTTTAATAATTTGATGTTAAGGATTTAATATAAGACATCTATTTTTTTGTTCTTATTTAATAGTTAGCTGGGCCCAGCGTGCCTCAGCTCCATGTAAAACAGTCGAACAATGGTTGATAATCTCAAGGATTTTTCTGCATTGAAAGCATTAAACAGCCACGGAGTCATAAAAATCAATGTTATGTTGAAAGAATACCATTTTTTAATGCCCCTTTTTTAATATTGATGGAGGTTTCGTGACTGAAAGTAAATGAAAAAAATACGATCATAAAAGAGACTATGACCTCATCGGTGCATTCTTTTTATTAAGTGTCCGCGCCACTTTTTAAATATCACATACCTGGTATTCTATATACCTTGCCCACGACTATATTACTTGACACCATGCTCTTGTATTCACTATAGAGAACCCTCTGCACAAATAAAATAAAATGTATAGAAGGGAACACTCAACAGCTGACCTATGCGATGAGCATTTTGAACAAAGAGTGGCAGAAGATTGTATATACATATATTGCAGAGCGGAGAATGTTTAAAATAATGATAATTTTTGAATATTAAGGTTGACATAAAATCATCAGTGAGGAATACATAGTAGTAAAGAAGAAGATATTGAAGTTTGAGGGCAACATTTCCTTCTGGTGGAACTTCATTACCTCTGTTCGGGTCATCAGATATTGAATATAATAAATTACCTTAAAATTAGAGTATGTATTACTAAAACTTTATTTATTGCAATGTAGTTACACAGGTATATATTATAAAATGAACAAAATTATGTTCACATTTTATTTGATATCCAAAAAATATTTTCCGAATGATTAAAGTGACTTCATCAAAGATTTTGAAAAATACGAGATCGATGAAGAGCGTGACCATCCTTCTTTATTCGTTTTAAAGCCACAGTAACTTTGAGAACTTTTTTTGAACGTAGTATTAAATATTTTCTGCATATCAAATGAATAGTGTTGAGATAATGGTTGTCAATTCCATCTGATGTCTCGATGGCATGTGCCTTGAGATGAGGAAAAATTGCTGACATATCCAGGTCGATCAAGACTTCAATTAGTATTTTCTTATCAATATTTAAAGTATTTATAGAATTATATAAAAATTGTTTTCTGAAAAACTTTCTCACACCTGAACAGCAGTTTACAAAGTGATCCTGATGGAATTTTGAGACCTTTCTCTGAGTCATGAGGATAATAATCTTTGAAGAAAATTAAGAATTTCTATAAACAAGGATCATTATCACTATGTACGAGAGCATTTTGGCATATTCGACACTTAATTGCCTTGGTTAGTGAAGAAACATAGTATCCCGCTATATGTGCGATTGCAGCACCACATATCCGACAATCTGGCACAATGCAGCTTTTGGTGTGAATTGTTTTTGAAGTTTCCTCGTCTCCATCCTTCAAAACGAAATGCACAGAGGATGATTCGTGTGAACATTTAGTTTTGTCTTCGTAGACTTCACTTTTAATTCAATATTGCGAATTGTTCGTCTCGCCACGTCCTCTTATTCCTGAATAAATCCCATGTGGACCCAAAGAAGCGAGGATGTCATTGGTGTGGGGAGGTCGAGGAGACTTCCTTCCACTTCTTTTACCTTTGCCACAGAATGATCCCAGTCATAAAAGCTGTGGAAGATATTATTCTAGAAGAATTTGGAGTATCGTTATCCCCCACAGACTGGCTGGTGTCCACATCACCTACATACGAAGAGGCTTACGAGATCGAACATCTTTATCCACGGTACAGAGGGCTCTCTACGCCTCAAGAACGGGCGGAGGTGGGCTTCCTGTGGGTCTCCAAGATCTCGTCAGACGAAGTCTGGAAATTCTACGCTCCATCCCCAGGGATGTTTTCAAAACAAACGGGTCCTCTCCCCTTCAAGTGCAAGTGGACTGAATCAAATGACGTATTGGATCTCTCATCTCAGCGAGTCAACTGGTTTTCTAAATCACGATTTTATCTCAAGATATCTCATAAAAAGGATGATAGGTTGGGAGTTCTTTTATTTTCTTCCGACAAGTTATAAATGCATGTGTTTTTTTTAATGTTATATTTGTTTTTAACGTAGCTTTATCAAACTTTTCATTTATTTGTTCATCCTTTATACGTGCATTTTATTCTGTTCGAGATATCTTTTAGATCATAAATAATATATATATATATAATATTGCGAATTGTTTGAACGCAAGTACAATTAAGTAATTATTAATATATGATCTATGAATATTTGTCTATTAGACGATCAAATAATATATTTATAAACTTTTTTCTTGCCTTTGAATATTTTCTTTTTTAACTTTAGATGAAAAAATATTCCACAGAGAATCATATTTCACTTTAACAGTATCATTGTAGATGGGAAGGCGTAAGCATGGTCGTTGTTACAGCAGATAAGGGTTGATTTGGAATAGTATCAGCTTGACTTGAAGAACTCCGAAGCAAACAACGACGTTTTGCTGTCGGATATTTTTGTAAATGGGAAGGGAGGCCTTTACATATGCTAGGAACAGTATCCGGCTTGAGTTTACTGACTGTACAGCCCTCTGAAAATCACTTTCAAGGAAATGCTTAGAGCATATCCAGGTGAATGGAGAAGGATTGAATTGTTCCCTCCGCACAGCAAGGATCCACCGTCTGCACAAAGATGATCCTTCGGAAAGGCATGGAATGAAATTCCCCTGGACTCCAGTGTCTGTACCGATCGTTTGCATCAGTTGTAAGCGGCACAACTTTTCACCATTTAAATGAACGATGTAAAACCATGATAACTTTAAAAATCACTAATAAAGGCAACTGTTTTTTGCCACTCCTTAGTTAATATTGATTTCGCATAGATTCAGCTGTGCCTCATCCCACCCATTCAGCAAGGCGTCAGTTCACACCATTCCCTTCTATATTCTTTATTTTCTTTGCCTCTGCATGATACAATCCTGTTTATTAATGTATCGATATACATTCTTAAGAATGTATTCCAATTCATTAAGAAACATCTCATTATGGATCTCTCCAGCAACATGCCAAATATTACTTTATTCGTACAGCTACTCTAACTGTGTAGAAACTGCATTTGAACCAGTTCATCATAAATATACGTTCTTTGAATCATTGTATCGTACGGAAGTAGCATTTATTTATGAAGATGCATCTAAAGTATTAAGAGCATATGGATGTAAAAATCCATTTAATGCAACATGAAAAAATTAGTCATATTTATCTCTTCGTTCCATCACTACTAAAAACTAAATTATTTGCAAAATTATTTGTACTAATATAAGTATTATATTATTGCACTGATGATCTTTTTCTTGCATTTAATTCGACGCTGATCCCTACTTGAAGGCAATGGGGCATCTCTAAGAATACAAGGATGATTAAATCTGCTTGAATTGAATAAACCTTGTGTCATTCCCAATGTATTAATAAGTAAACATAAATCGATGTAATTAAATAATATATATTTTTTACTTTATGATTGCGTAAACACAGACACACAACTTACTTTATAGTAAACAAAATAATAGACATTTATGGAAATGAAACAAATAATAAATATTTATCAATTCTCTGCGTTGTCAACTTGGGTTTTCTCCGTGGGTTGCTTATAGCTAAGCATAATTAAGTTTGCACAGCAATTAACTTTTGTTTTCCACCATAAACCAATCTGTTTAAACTCTTTAGAAAAGTTTTCGTTGAGGAAGCCATAAATAACTGGATTTGCACATGCTGAAAGCATGCCGAGTACATGGCAAACTGCGTAGATCCCACAAAAAACCTCATCCGACATTGTATCCCCCGCGTTAGAGGCATCCATGACGGCGTTGAGGATATTTAAGGGTAGCCAGCAGATGCAAAATATGGCCCCGATCCAGCAGAGTAGCTTGATAGTTCGTCGAAGACGAATAATGTTTCTTTCCCGCCGTTGATCGTTGCGGATGAGAACAGAGTTCCGTCTCTGAGTGGTGTCCTTCATGGCCGCCTTGCTCGTCAGGCTGACTTGCCGCTGTCGCATGCGCTGCTCCAGGCGGGCTCTGAGGGTTCGGCATATCTGATAGTATGCCGAGAGCATCGTTACGAGGGGTAAAAGGAACTGAACGAGAAGCACGAATATGGAAAAGACGAGACGGCCCGGAGAAGGAAATACTTCCTTACAAGTCTGGAGCTCTGTTAAATGCGATAGTATAATTTCTTTCAAAATACACGTGTCGTTTAAATTAGAGCTCCCATTCAGCTTATCATTTGACCCATCTAGACAATCATTCGTCTCATCTCTAAAAAAGTCTCCTGTCCATCCAGTCCATTCTCCAGTGTTTTCCATATGGCAAGAGGGCTATAATAAAATAAAGAAAAATCAGCAAAAAATAATATGATTATTTTAAGGGTATGCCTAAATGATTTTCTCACCTTGCCATAATGATAGCGATGCCCATATGAGTGGTACGGTTGCTACAATCTTTCCCATATCTTGTGGGCTCTCCTGTTCGCTTCCGACGATGAGTCTACGACGGTCTAATGCAATGGCCGTGATGGTGATGGTCGATACGAAGACCGAGGTTGCCTGAAGGAGTCCTACTAGTCGACACGCAACCTATAACAAAAATAAGCATTTCTTATAATTATGGCTCATAAGGCCAACAAAAATATACGAAGGGGTTAACAATAAATCAGTACAGTGGTTTAAAATGTTTTCTTGACGCTCATTCATTGCAAAAATTCAAATACTAAAATTTTATAATCAAGATTTTTTTAGATTATTAAAGTCCATTTAGTTGTTTTTCATTGTAAAGTCAAATAGGGGCTTAAGGTTTACCATTATTGTAGCTAAAAATATTTATTTTTAACAAATCGTTTGTATCTTTTAATTGTCATAATATCTCTTGTCAAAATGTTTTAGCAATTATATTTAAACCATCTTGCCATTATATGGAGTAAATTATATGATGTTTTTGATTGATGTTAGGGCTGCATTTCCAAGTAACAAGTTTCATCTTAACTTGGAAAAAAGGTATTTTTTGCTAAATAAGTTTGGATTAATTACAGTCTTGTCTATTGCCTTTATAATTACATCATTTAATCAAATTTCAGTTCAAATTGAACTCCTTTAGTCACTGCCAAAAATCTGTATTTACAAATATCTTTACATTATTCAGTCATAAATAAAAACATTTGACGTATTAAGTTGAATTTGTGCTTTTATAGAATATAAAAAAAATTAAGAAATTTCAAAATATTCGTTTTCTGTATTTGTGCGTATTAGTAGAATCTTACACTTGATAAAAGACGACATACCGTCTAACCAAAACCGATTAAGAGATTATTTAGCGGTAGAGCCTATTAGTGTTTGGCATCAACATCTGTTCTGACTCAATTTTGGCAACTTATTATACATATACCCATGGATCTGGAAAAACGACATGCGGTTACAATATCTTTCCACGCCGGGAAGATTCTTACTGAAGTGATTTGTTTATTGAAGAATCATGTTTTTTTCCTATATGGTTCGATAGAATTGCATCCGACAGAATTTAAATAAGCATACTTGCATTAAAATTAGTCACTCGAACCTAGGATCTTATCAATGAGGTATACCAAAAATGACCATCCCCTCTCGGGATTCGAACCTGCGCCCCCAGCATTGAGAGTTGATCACGCCTTAATGCACACGTCTATCGTGCTTCGACCTCTTGTGAGAAAGTAGAAGGTCTGCAACGACAAAAACGGCTGACAGGTAGCGTCATCGAAAGTCTTCAGGGGCCATCAGAAACGAGGAATTCTTCGTCGCCATAAAATACAGAATGTACAACAATGGAGACCAAAGTTATAGTCAAATTGTAGCTCCATGGGCTGTAGCAAGTCGACAATCCCGAGGACTGTTAGAAGGACCTAGGCGTCTCCTCTTTAAAAACACGAGTAGCTCCTCCCAGAGGTAACCATAGAGTCGATGAAAGTGAAGGCAGGAGTCCTGTTCTATGAGTTGACGCATAGCTGAGCTGGGCTTCTTCGTTTTTCTCTGATAATATTTTTTATTACCAGGATCAAAAGAGTAACAAACAAGATGACAGGTGGATTGTCATGGACATTGCGGAGGTTCCAGTGGTGAAAAAAACACAGTTCCCCAGCTCTGTGATGGTCGTCCTGGGCGTAATCTCCAGCGAAGAAAACTAATGCCTTCCTCAAGGGCCTGAGGGTTAATAAGACGAGTACCAGGAGGTTCTGAGGACTGTCGTGAAGCCCTGATGAACACTTTTGCTGGGGAGCGTCCCTATGTATTTGAACAGGATTCTGATTAAGCACAGCTCCTTCAGCATAAGCCTCACCACTGATCGCCAGACTTGTAGCCTCCTAGCTCGCCAGACTGCAATACTTTGAATGATTGAGGGGTAGAACTATCAAATATCATGCCCACAATACAATCAATTCCCTGAAGGCAGCCGTCATGGACGAGTTCACCAACATCGACAAAGAAATCATCGCCAAGGCCTGAAGGAGCTTCCACGGCCGCATTCAGGCGGTGGTCGCCGTAAACGGCGATTATATTGAAAAGATAATAGTCTGAGTAATATATATATATATTATATATATATATATATATATATATATATATATATATATATATATATATATATATATATATCCTATAAAATGTATATATTTTGATGTTAATTCGTTTTTTTTGTTGGTATTATTAAGTAAGTGTCGGATTCTACTGATACTCACTGTAATGTCACTTGTAAATACAACAATAAATTCCTACTACAATATTTCTTCGAGATAAAATTATGTACTACTACTTATTTTTTTTTTTTTTTTTTTTCAATATTCATTATTTATTCACATCTTTGAGGAAACAAAATCTTTCAGTTTTTACAGTAAAATACATCTGTAAGGATGGGGGAGAGCAACTGTTAAAGGACATGAAACATATCATAAAATGCTTAATAAAATATAAAAATATACAAATCATATACCACGTAATAAAAACAATGTAAAACGGAAAGCGGACTAAAATAGGATGTTTAGGAGAAGGTTGGGGACTAGAATTTACTATAAATCCTCTTTCATTAAAGTTTCTTAAAAGCAGTAGTTCCTTGTCAATCCAACTATCGAGACCAGTTGGGATCGCTCTGTTTGCAGACCGCGCCGCGTAGATGAAGAGTAGGAGTCTTGTAATGATCAGCTCAATCTTATTAAAATTTTCTTTGAGGGGGATAGCATCACCAACCATTCATACATGGAGATGGAAGTTTGGAATTCGTTTCTTATTCGCTCCGAAGCCATATTTATAACATGCTTAATTTTTATACAGTTATAAAATAAATGGCATGATGTCTCCGTTTCTTCGCAACAGAAATTGCAGTTCCTTTCATCTCTGTTCTCCCTTGATTATTGGTGAACAGAGAAGATGTCGACATTCTGTATCGGAACCATTTTTCTTTCTACTTGTGAGGGTGTTACCAAAGAGTTTTTGTACTACTACTTATTTGTATACAAAAGTGTAGGCTTTTGTTCAGTGATTTCGTATGAATATAAGCTACATATTAGAAAATGAATTCCTAGGAGTTAAGTTTCCTGTCGTATTCTTGAAAGGTAAATAAATATTTATATTTAATGGAAAACAGGACTTGCTGTGATGTGCAAACACGTATGCGAAAGACATAATTGAGAGAAAATGGATTGCTTATGTTGAGAACTTGTAATTGCAAAATGATTAATAGACTATCAATGATTTGACAAAAAATGAATGAACTATATTTTCTCAAAATGAATGTATTTGGCATGATAGATTTGAAAATCTCTAATGTAATTTCCGAGTGTGCTTTTTTATGTTCATTATATTGATAATGTAAAAACAGGTTAAGAGAGTACATCTTTAATATACAAGATTTCTGAAATATCGGAAATTTAAATTGCAATATTTTTCCCTAAATGAAATTCGATGATTTAGACCTTGAGAGATATTTGATTTTAACGGAACGGAGCAACAGCTTTTGGAAAAAACATTGTTTGTAGATGCTTTTAAAAAACAACAAAAAAGTGTGAATTTATAATATCATGTTTATAAAAAAGTCTTAAGGACTTCATTGACTTGAATTTCATCATTTGAACCCGTACGTGGATCAAATTAGGGTCAAACTTGATCCGTTTGCACTTTTAATAGCAGAAAAATCCATTAAATGACTTTTTTATATCATAAAAATAATTGATTTTTTCTAAAGTAGTCCATCAATATAAAGAGAGAAAAATCACTGTGCTATCAAAGTTCATAAGAGCTGTACAGAAAAAAGTTATACTTGTCTTCGTAGGGTCAATCCACCCTTAAAAACTATTTTCAACATAAAATATCTAATGAATAAAATGGTAGCAGGCTTATGCAGACTCATACATTTTTTCTTCTGTATGCAGGTCATGGGAGTAAATTCAAATCCTCTATCCAAGACTGATGTCAAATCTTTACTACACTAAAGAAAACAATTACAGCAAGTATTTTCAGATAAGAGCGAATGATACATGCAGACAAAATACAATTTTTTTCACTGTGAAAAAAGGAAAACGCAGCCATTTATGTTCTGTGTGATGGATAACAAGCAGACTTATTGATTTGTCGTTGATTTGTAATCAACGAACGACAACTAAAATTATAAAAAAACGTCATCACTTTTTTCAGAATGGTGAAAAAAAAAAAAAAAAACGTCGTTAATTTGTTTCAGAATGACGAACGACAAATGAACGACAAACGATTCAATTTAAAATTAACGATGAACGACGAAGGGTAACTTTTAGTGAGCGACAATTTTTGTGAACGTCAACAAGTCTGTTAACAAGTAAATATTTTATATTATAAAAACAAAAAGCAGCTTTATATTAAAGCGCTTATGTATGTAAAAGTGGGTCAATTTTGACTCGCTGAACGACCAGTGTGAACAAAATACTAAGACCCCACTAGGGTTAAAAAACTCGATTGACATCCTGGTGTGGCTTATGACTTGAAATTTCTTTTAATTATATGAAAACCTTGATTTTATTATGATAGAGAACCTGTTTTGGGTAACAATACAAATAACATTTTTCTAAGCTTCCTGACTTACCTCAATGTTCCCAAACTGCCACGTGAGATACAAAATCTCTACGAGAGTGAGTGGCATGGTGATGAGACAGAGCATCAAGTCCGAAATTGCCAGATTCACAATGTAGACATTTCTCGCGGTCCGCATAGAGGAATTCCGTGCCACGATGTATATAACCATGAAATTACCCAGGGAGCCGAAATGATCATTGCTGCATATAGGGCTATTAGCAAATGATTCCAGGGTGGCCGAACCCTTGACTGAAAGTGAAAGAGACATGATGTTTAGAGGTATTAAAAAATAATGCTTTCAAGTACAACATTGTTGTGTTATGGTTTATATTCCTGTATCTTTATCCTGATTTATTATTTCTATAACATGTCAAATACAAGTCACAAAATCATTCATAAGAGTACAATAAAAGTAATGGTAGCCCCATGTATTTAACATATAACAGGTATTTATATGAAATAATTATTTAAAAGACGAGGAAATAATAAGAAGAAATAGAAAAAGAATGCGGCCAGAGACCAATATGTTGAGTGTTTTTTTTAAAGAACACAAAAACATATACCTACTTGGGATGTTTTGCCCTTTTCACATTTACTATTTTTCTGCTAAAATTAAAAGCCTAAAGACATGTGGAATAAATGATAAAAATTTTAAAAATTTCAATTTACAAACAGATATTTTTATTATTTAGTCCCGATGACATGGAAATAATGTTTTAATTAGCACGTCACTCCTTTCGAGATGCCAGACTTTCTTGTTATTTTATATCAGCCAGTTTGTTTTGACCATTCCATTTTCCTATGTATTCCATAAGAGCATCACCAATGTTTGATCATCCATGAACTGACTGACACTTTTCTTCGTGGTGCTGTCTGATACATGCGTGATCATTCTAACTTTCTTCTTCTCCTTCTCAAGCTTATCCACAACTAGACACAGACTTTGGACCTCAATTTGATGCTTATACTTTGTGTACTTGGTACTGTATCCTTGCTAAAGATTTTATCAATTCCCAGGAATTTTTCCATGTTCTTCCAAACATAGTGTTGCCTAATTCAATCACAGCTCATCTCGTCTCACTTATAGATAGTCTCTGTCCTGAGGGATGGCTGTAGTTCTTCTCTCTCGGACAATCATATTCGTTGAAACTCTAGTGATAGTGGTTTCTACTCGCACCTCACTCTCCTTTTGAGGCTCTTTGTCGGTCTCCGAAATCTATCTCAGTCGCTTTGAGGGGGGGGGGGGGGGGGGGCTCCATCTCTTGATTACTTCTGCAGCTGGATATATCAACGGATTCAACAAAAATCGGTGATATGTTCCAGAGTTTGTTATATAAAACTGCTGCTCACTCTCTATCCATCTTCATTCCTCTCCTTTGGGTCTGCATCATCTTGCTATGGTACTACACAGGATCTACTCTTTTGGAAAGAACACTCTGTCTTTGGGTATTAATAGTATTTGTACTCCATCTTACTCATACTTACACAACCATTATTTCTCCTGTGATTACTACCGTATGGAATCATGAGTAAATACATTAGAGAGCTCAGATTTTTGTAAAACAATAAGATGTATTGTTGAACAGCCAGTGAGTTTTCTTTCCCTGCTTGTCCATGCCTCTTTTCTGCCCTTACATAACTATGTCCAGGTCTTTCAACCTTCCTCTTGATGGTGGTTAGTTGGAACTACAGCTAAAAATATTAAGGAATGTCTAATATTATATTGAATCAGACAGAGAACTAAATCGTAGGTAAATTTTATTATAAGAAAATACTATCTGTGACAACACCCTTAAGCTGCTTGTCTCCTTATGTTTTGAAAAAATTATCTCCTGGAATTTCAATATTTTTTCTTGCTATTCACCAGGAGTCAAATGCATATGATATTTTTTTTAGATGTATATTATTTATATTACATATTATTATGCCCTTTTATATAAATATATATACCTATAAATATTGGAAAGCGACCGGGCGCCAATTGCGACCCTGTGCGGTTCTAAGTTGTTTTTGGAGAGTCCGACCAGTCCCGGTCACTAAAAATCATTGTGCACGTTTTGACCATATCAATACGGTGGATTTAAATATTTTCCTCATATTGATATACCTAGTAAGTCAATAGGTCAGTCCCGGTGTCCGGATTTCTTGGGCTGCTAATAATGCAGCTCGGCCGATTTCGGATATACATATAGACTTTGCAACGTATGATAGGCTCTAAAGAGTTATCTTAAGGTTTTATATTTAATGATAGAATGGATCAGAACACAACCAATTTAGTTTTGGGGGGGGGGGGGGGGATTATGATAAATACAAACTCTAAAAACAAACTATCTCCTAAATGACCCAAAGATAATAGATAATACAAGATGCGCAGAACGCAATGTTTAGATTCCTCTGATTAGAAAAGAATAACTGAAACGTCAAAGATGACGTCACAGTAGCTATTTGTTATTAAATAAAGTCAAAGGTACATTTAAAAACAGTGATTAATTTCAAAAGGAAATAAAAATTTGAAACCCGGAGCTCTCCGGAGGAGGCGGAGCTGCAGAGGACAGCTACGTTGCTCCGGAGCTCCTAGATGCGTGCGGGCTACCAGCCAAAGGCCTCAGAGTCCCGTGCGGTGTTCAAGACTTCCACTTCCTCCCTAATGCTGAAGCTGTGCGTCCCCGGGTGGCTCGTGGCGGGAGGGAGCCTCCGGACGTTATTCCTTTGAGAGCCTTTACGTTCTTAGCTTAGTTGTCCTAGAGGTATTAGATACATAGGCAAATCGTAGCTGTGATGATGTCACATTGTTTTTATTGGAAATATCCTTCTTTGTTTACATGAGTTCTGTCCCCCCCTGTAAATGACCCAATGCAACATTTCTGAAGTGGGTGCAATCATACTTCATTTTTTTATTTTCTTAGTCATTTATCCCCTCCCCCTACTCAAGAGTTTGATAAGTACACATATAAAGACTTTTTCACGTGGACGAAAAGAAAGAAACTTTGGAGCTTACGTATTAAATACGTTTCATTTGGAAGAGGAGAAAAACAGGAGATGACATCATCGTAGTTTAAGGAACAAGAGATAGAAGAATGACTCAACAAGCTAATGCTTACACACCTGTCATCTGTTTTAAAAAGTTTTTTCATAATAAATATAGAGAAAATTCGTATCCTTGTAACACTCCTCATATATATTTCAAAATTTGAACCTGTAATGGATAAAAAAATTAAGTTTGATCTGAAGCTTATAAAACTTATTATTGTCATTCATTTAAAAAATATGCATAAAACCTTAATTCCTCTTGTAAAATTAATACATTTATTTCCATCAAAGTTTAAACTAGCTGCTGCTAACAATTTGTCATTAATGAATCATGGCTTTTCCAATCCAAAAGGGTAATGACTTTTTTTGACGAATTTGATTGGAAATTTATTGTGACAGACATTCCTTTTGGTGTCATCGGATTCATTTTTTGAGTAAGTTTGCAATAGTATCAGAATTGTCAAATAGGAAACTATTTCACATGGATGAAAGGGTTACAATATAAAGATTGAGGGGGTTTGGTTCTTTTCTGATAAAATTGTTTAAAAATAAGAGGATGCATGATAACTCAGTTAAAGGTGATTGTCTTCAAGGCCAAAAAGGAATAATTACAGAAAGAGAAAAGGACAATCTTCTAAAAAAATAAAATAGAGTCATCTAAATTAAACTGGTTTCCCCCGTTCATTTAGTAAGAATACAAAATGGAAAATGCTAAAGCACTGATTAGTTCTAGGTTGACGTCTGGGGAGTTTTTACTTCGAGAAGATCTGTTGTTTTTTAATATCGGCTTCGGCGAGATATACCATTTTTGACCTCAAAATCCCCGAGCAAAGCGGGGCTTCATGAACTACGCCAGCGAATTGGTGAATTTCAACTGGATGAACTCCTACAGATGTTTTAGCTATCTAAAGAAAATTGTGAAACATAAATTTCTACTAATACAACCAAAGTTTTAACTTATTGTTGTTTTTTGTTTGAATGTTATTTTAAAATATGTCTTGTAACTTGTAAACCAAAATTTAGTATATATATTGGGAAACTTTTTTAACGCTTTGATATGTTCTTATTGTAGCTAGGTCTTTTGGTAAGTAGTCTAATTTTAAACTATAATGTTTATATATGTATTATTTTAATACACAATTCTACTGCCCTTTTTACTTTGTATCCCCTGATACAATTGAAATATAGACCTTATTTTAAAAAAAATGCGTATTGTTGGGGACTATAGACTTTTAAATAATATTGCAAAAGCTGATAAGTATCCAATGTCATTCATACATATTATTAACAAAAAAAATAAGTAAGTCCCTTTGCATGTCCCCGTTCTGAAAACCTGATTTGGGATGTATAGCAATAAAAGCCTATTTAAGTAAGCCCCTTTTTTCTTCAGCAAAATCGATTTCTTATCATCAAATCCCAATGATCAAAAGTCGTAAAGACAACAAAATTAAAATTATTCTTATACCTTTTAGCCTCTTTCGATATGTTCAGTTTCCTTTTGGTTTGAAAAAAGCGATAGGTACATAGGTAGAAATAATGATTGATGGGATATTGGGGGGCATAGAGGGATGTTTTGCCTATGTGAATGGCATACTACTATTTTCCCAGGGGGCGAATGATAATCATGATCTGATCGTAAAAGTACTAGGAATTCTTATGAACAACGGCTTGAGCTATAACACTGTCAAGAGTATGTTTTATAATAAAAAGTACTCTTTTTAGGGCTGAAACAAGTTCAAATTAACTAATCCTCATGATAAAAAATTGAATGAATGAAAGCAATTATAAGTTCCTAAGCCAATGAAAGTAATTAATATTGGAGATGCATGCCCTATATAGACTCATTACTAAGCCCTTTTTAGAATCTAATCAGGGATATAAAAAGTAGTTTCTCTTAGAGTTAAAAGAAGTTTTGACGTAGATAAAGTGTTGATTATAAAATACGCGCACGATCCTTTTTGAAATGACGCATATGAGTGGGACAGGTCTTTAGCTAGAGGGTTATCTGCGTGTTTTCCCTTCTTCAGTACCTGGATGATGATTGCCGCTCTCGAAGTTTTATATCTCTCGAAAAAAATAATTTAATTTTTTAATAATCATAACATTTTGTGATCCATGTGTTTGAATAAAATATATTTGCTTTATATCAAAATTCTAGAACAAGAGATAAGAGACATGGAATACAAAAATAAGTTTGATTCAAAATATTTTTTTGGTGAGATTTCTGAATGGAACTCAAAATTATGTGCCAAAATGATTGGATAATTTTTGTTTTTAATTATAAATATATATTTGACTGGCTAAATTAAAGAAAAACTCTAATTGGAATAAAGTTGATGTCCTAATACAAGTGTAAATTATCTTATTAAACTACAAAATACGCGAATAATTTCATAAGTATTGACAATAATGTCATTTTTCTTAAACGGCGGCATTTATAAATACTATGATTTTCTTATTTTATCACAAATGTTTATTTTATGGCCTTCATTATTTCCTCTTTGTGCTGGATTGTTGTTTGCACCACTAAAAGCTATGGTTTTTATATTAATATATTATAAGGAATGAATATACGTGGCTTTATTACAGTGTTGTATAATTTAATGATATTAATAAGGTCTATCTACATAGAAAAGTTCTTTGTAAAAATAATTAGGTAACATGTTCTCAGAAACAATATCAAAATACTGAAGAACTAACCAAAGCTTGCATTTTTCCCGTTCATTCATATATATATATATATTATATATATATATATATATATATATATATATATATATATATATATATATATATATATATATATATATTAGATGTGTTCTTATTTTCAAATGTTTGAAATGTTAGCAATATTGTGGATTTTCTGTTTCTTGGTGATAAAAGAAGACGACATACAAAGTTTGAACAAAATCGGTCAACATTACGAGGTCGCGCAACGAGGTCGCGCAACGAGGTCAAAGATTTAAAAAAGTAGTAAAAATATAGTTTTCCGCAAATTTCTTCAAAATGGTAGACGTTACAGACTTCAGTAATAATTATTAATTTAAAGGAAATCTAATTTACTACCAGACATATGTTTGATGTTTTTTTAATAAAACAAAGTTTTTAGTAAAAACAAAGCAAGAAAGGGAGTGTGTAATGATAGCATATTTCATAGCTTTTTTGTATCAATTAACTTCACTCGCCTGTTGAAGATGATTTGTTCGCTTCAGAGTGAAATAGTTTTTTAAAGCTTAGTAAACCTTTAGATGATAAATCCAAAAATGACCTTGGTTGCATTCTATCAATTCAGAATTCAGTACAATCTGAGTTTACATCATATGATTCAGAGCCTGTATTGACCTATAAGAAATCGATTGATCTTTTGATATGAGAATATACGATTACCATTTGGTAACGGCTGTTAGTGTTACCTGGATAGAAAGAGAAAGAGAAGAAAGAGAAGTGAGGCAAAATACTCTCTCCCTTCTTTTTTTTCTTTCTATTTTTCATAATCGATTTTTTATAGGTCAATACTGAAGTCTGTAACGTCCACCATTTTGAGGAAATTTGCGGAAAACTATATTTTTACTAAATTTTTAAAACTTTGACCTCGTTGCGCGACCTCGTAATGTTGACTGATTTTGTTCAAACTTTGTATGTCGTCTTCTTTTATCACCAAGAAACAGAAAATTCACAATGTTGCTAACATTTCAAACATTTAAAAAATAAGAACAACCCTAATATGATTCTAGGGCAATCACCCCCCAGACAATTACCCCCCGGACTAGCACCCCCGACAATCACCCCCTGGACTAGCACCCCCGTGCCAATCACCCCCCGGGCATTTACCCCCCGTTAGTAATATTTCTTATCTCTAATAAAGTCCACTTATGAAGTTAACTATGTTTTCTAGTTATTAAAATAGATGACGTCACTGAATTGTACGCAGTCCCAGTTCTTTAGAATTGGAATCTGTATAAATTAAACGTGGATAAATTTGCAAATTTCGTGTGTTAGACCTTATATCTGGGCTATTTATGTACAACTAGACAATCATACAGTTTGTAACCTATCAACTCAAGATATCTTATTTATCTCATATAGGTCCTAATCTATTTTCTAAGGAACCACTTGTCCTAAATCGAAGACTATGATCATTGGAGAAAGTGACTATTTGAAAATCAAAAACTCATCTACTCAAATAAGTCGATATATAAATTTTATTATCAACTTATTCAATTCATTTCTTCACACCCGAAAACGTGTTCCTGTGGCTTTTTAAAGATAACTTAGTCCCCATTAGTCTTCGCAAGCAGCGGAAAAAGAGATCAAGAAAGTGGTTCACCAGTGACGTCACCTTATTAATAGCTGGAAAGCATAGTTAACTTCATAAGTGGACTTTAAGAGATAATAATATTACTAAGGGGGTAATGTCCGGGGGTGATTGTCCTGGGGGGTGCTAGTCCTGTTACGCCCTAATATATATATATATATATATAAACAAAAAAACTTTTAAAAATCGAGACTCAGCATCTCTAAAAGTATCCGTATATTGAATTCAGTTTTTGCAAGTAATTGTGAAAAATTGGACTACTTAATTATATGAGACATCATCAAACGCCTTACATATTAAGTTCTACCCATGAGATGTTCATTTCTGGGTTCTTATTTTTTCACAGTTCAGAAAAAAAAAGATTTGATATAAAACCAATGATAATGTTCATTTCTTTGGTTTTATTTCAACGGAATGGTATTGGATTAGCTGATGCAGTGAAGCATTAGATTATTACTTTTATCAGTTAATCAGATTTAAAATCACTCTTCTCGTGATTTTTAAACAACAAAAAACTTTATCATTGAGATGTATAAAATAAAATATGTAGTGTCATTAATTGATTTCTATTAATTTCGGTTGATATCTTTACTCAAAGGTACATCCAATGAATATTTATTAAAAATTCGCTTTAAACGTCCACAGGATTATATTATAATCGTATAAAGATAATATATTAATCATATTTTCTTAATACTATATACGAAGATTTTTTAAACGAATTATAATATCGAGAAATTCCAATTAAATGATTATAAACTAGAGGCATATATACACTCAGAGAGTGCAAACCTCCGCCGTCATGAGCCTTCCGAGGCGGATTTTTCACGACTGGGGAGGCGTAGAGAGACGGGGGAGGGTTCCCCTAGACGGAAATTCCGAGAGGAACACGCTCCCGGCACCTGATTTCACAGCACAGCGACATCTATTGGCAGAGTAGGCTAACTTGGAAATTTAGTAGTATTTAGCTCATTTGGCGCCTTAATTCTGCCCTCAGAGATGCCAAAATTTAATCACTTCTTCCTTTTGGCATTTCCAACAACTCCACAAAGTTTCATCCAAATCCGTTCCGTACTTTTTGAGTTATCCTGCTGACAAACAGACCAACAAACTAACAAACCAACAAACCAACGCCAGTGAAAACAATACCTCCTTCGGCGGAGGTAATTATTACCATTTAAAAATAGACATAAATCTCAATTACTTGAAAATACATATGGTACATCCATGTTAGAAACATATAAGATATAAAAGCCCTTAATGTTTCACATTATGTTTAATGTTTTATAATTTAGCAATAATAATTTATATTCACCTGATATCTCCAGTCGTCCAGGAGTTCAAGAACATATCGTTCGAGCAGTGCCCGTTTGCTAATATTTTGTTGAATAGTGGTTGGATCAAGGATTCCCAGACCATCATGAGTGAATCGTTTAGTTCCATTTTCCTGAAAAAATACAAAAACAAAGATTAATTATATGAAAACCTATCCAATGCTGAATTAAATTATTAAAATAAAATTTGAGTCCTTTCATTATAAGAGCAAACCATAAAATGAGGTAATTCAGATAACTTCATAAACAAATCAACATTAGAAGCAATGAAAAAGTAATGACGATAAACTCTTATCTCAATATATCATCATCTATTATCCAATTATTATAAAAGTTACTTACGAAAATTTAATATATTTTTGTCAATTTCAATTTTTTGGAAAATAATAGTATATTTCCTGAAACTTCCACTCCATCTATAAATATTCACCAATCTCTGACCATCCGTCTGTATGTCCGCACGCTATCTCCTTGAATTTGAACTTTGAAGGTACCTATAGAATTCTTGGGTCAAGGCAGACCTAATAAAACTATTTTCAAAGTGATGCGCCTAGAAATGAACCAGAAAAATCACCTTTTCTGATTTTACTACCTACTTTTCAAGGTAAAAAGAGGAAAAAAGAAAAAGAAAAAAGCATCTCATGTGACTTAAAACATATTCTTTGTACAAAGCCAAACTTTTTATCAGGAATGTTTGTACAAAACAGAAAATTATTGTAACTCATTTGACATTTAGTAAACCTACTTTATCTCCTCACAATCCATGATACAAATTTTAAGAAACTTATGTATTATGAACATATAGTCGCCGTAGGCGGCCAAACATGCGAGTACTATTAATATGGCTATGCCTCACTAAAAAAAAATGATATACACAAAAGACCAATAACAGTAGGAACAAAACATTTTGAAATTATTATTTATTGAAATATATGACAATTGAATGGTAAGGTTCTTTACCAATGAAACACCTATAATGAATTATTTACTTCGTTTTGATGTTGTTTACAATATTTTTTTTTTTTGCTTATTTGGTTCGATAGAATTGCAGCCGACTGAATATAAATAGCATTAAAATTAGATTATCATACCTTGAATATTATCAATGAGATTGCCCATAATTGACCTTCTCCTCTCGGGAGTCTTATAGTTTTTTTACGAGTTAATCATACATTAACTTCTTCAAGTAGATTATATTCTGCCAAATGAATGTATTTATGCACCTCTAGAGGAATTTTCAATTTGCATACATTTGTTATACATATATATATATAACATATATAATATATATATATATATATATATATATATATATATACGTATTATATATAAAATACTTCTTACAATGGAATTTTTTCTTTTTAGTACATATCTCTCTTTGTAAATTAAATGTAAAAACATATAATCGTTTCTAAAGAGTATAAGCGATCCATACGTATTTTTATTAATACAAAGAAAAAACAGCTTAGACTGTATATTATTTTGCAAAAGCTATTAGTAACATTTTAAGGGAAATTATGTTGTCTCTCGTGGTGTTTCAAAGCATTTGAAAGGAAAGATTGGACAACGACATCATTTTTTGAATGGTTTGACAGCTAAGAATGGGTTCCATTCATTACGTCATACATTTAGACGCCTATTAGTTACAAAATGATATAGCGAGATAACGTTTCTAAGTGATAGGTTGAGAGGTTCTTGTGCAAAGGCGGCGGACATGCTTCTATATATTTAAAGTAATATAATTCTTCATACAATGAATTAGGAATACAACTCTGGCTCTCTCAGGTTGGCGGATAATGAAACGTATGACTAATAAGAGCTTTTGCAATCGTGAAAAATTAAAAGATGACGACTCATCAATGATGATAAACTTAACATTAAAATAAACATCATCCATTTCTCTTGTACAATTTAATTTTATGCCTACTTACGCTAGCTTAAGACCCGTTTTTATCATTTTCGTTTTATTGAAAATGGTTCTGAAACGTCGAGTCTTTCCTTATGAGGCCTATAATACCACTTTGTCTCGATTAAAGGAAAAATATAACTTATTTTTTTATTTCTTAAATAGATCACAAATATGCCCATTAGCTTGTTTAGCCACCTTATTTTTGTCTTTCACATGTTTGTTTACTATGTAAATAAAATAAATATATAAATTAGAGCAAATGAGTATTTAATACATACTTAAATATTATAGTTATAAACATTTGGGGTAGAACACAATTAATAAAATAACATTAGAGATCGATCATTTGCCCTTTTTCATGTGTTTTTTCTACGTTCTTTTTAATGAATTATATTAGTGATATTGTGTTTTTACATGTAAAAGATAAAATAGTCACGTTGTACTTAAGTACAAAAATAAAAATAAAACACAAAGTAAAAGCTAAAATTTAACCCAATATTTCTGCAAAACAACTATTAAGAAGTTATGTAAATTAAGATAATTAATTTGAAATAAAACAGTATAATCATTTTTCAATCGATTTACAATTTTTTTGAAATATATATTATTTTAGTTTTTGTTTTTTTGTACGTGATATAAACTTATTTGGATAACTGTTTGTATGCCCACAAGTGCGATAAAATAATCACTGACGGTGCAGCATGGCCAGTTCCTCAGCTTCTTTTGTAGCTGAGCTATTACATTTGTGAAGTTTAAAACAATTTTATAAGCTAGATTTTGCCAAATTAAATATTTATATAACTTATTATTATATATATAACTACAAATTCATAGCACAATGCTCAGTAAAATTATAAATTCTACAACAAAATTTTCCAAAAACATATTTAAAAAAGTATCAAAATCAAAAGTTATAATTCTACCCAAACGGCTCAAAGATGAGCTTACGGTTTCTGAGACGCCTGTTAAAAGTATAAAAAGGTTTCCAAAGAATCAGAAAAACTGTATTTATTTTTAATATATATTTTACTTCTATGAACCTTTTGTAGGTTAGATAAAGTAAGTTTTTCTTCTCAAAGTTGTATTTAATTGTGCGTGTTTTTTCTTAAAAATAAATTTACGTGATAGATATAGTTTTATAGATGTGTTTTCTTCGGTTAAAAACATTTTATTTGGTTAACTGTGAAAATTTCATAAAGTGTTATCATAAAATACACCAAAATTATATACAGAAACTGAGTAAAACTATTCAGGGCAGTTCTGCTTTTAATTGATTTGATATTTTATATGTGAAATCAGTTTTGACTTTAGTTTTGGGTTTGGAATTAAAACTATAATGTTTGATTATATATATATATATATTAGGGCTGTTCCTATTTTTCAAATATTTGAAATGTTAGCAACATTGTGGATTTTCTGTTTCTTGGTGATAGAAGAAGACGACATACAAAGTTTGAACAAAATCGGTCAACATTACGGGGTCGTGCAACGAGGTCAAAGTTTAAAAAATTTAGTAAAAATATAGTTTTCTGCAAATTTCTTGAAAATGGTGGGCGTTACAGACTTCAATAATAATATTAATTTAAAGAGAATCTAATTTAATACCAGACACATTGTTGATGTTTTTTTACTAATACAAGGTTTTAATATAGTTTTCTGTAAAAACAAAGAAAAAATGGAGTAATTAATGTTAGCATATTTCATAACTTTTTTGTATCATTTAACTTCACTCGCCTGTAGAAGATGACTTTTTCGCTTCAGAGTAAAATAGTTCTTTCAAATTTAGTAAAACTTTAATGATAAATCCAAAAATGACCTTGGTTGCAATCTATCAATTCAGAATTCAGTACAATCTGAGTTTACATCATATAATTAAGAGCCTGTATTGATCTTTAAATAATCAATTATGAAAAAATAAATAAAAATGTGTTTCTTAGATTTGCGTCAAGGTATCCTCTCAAAATTTTACTTTGTCTCTGACGCATTTATAATCCATTATATGCGTCATTTTGTACGCGAGATATTTTTTTAATGTACATATAACTCTCCACTTATTAAATTGACATTATTTAGTATACCAAAATATTAAAGCTGGTTTTCCAAGCTTTCATTTGATATGTTGGTGTTCTAAAAATCGCTATACTTTAAGACAAAGAAGTAAATACATTTTTGCACGTACTCTCCCTAAAAAATTGATCTTTTGATATGATAATATACAATTAGTAATTGGTATCACTGTTACCTGGATAGAAAGAGAAAGAAAAAAGAGAAGCGAGTGAAGTGAGGCAAAATACTCTCTCTCTTCTCTTTTTACTTTCTCTAAATAAATATATATATATATATATATATATATATATATATATATATATATATATATATATAACTCTAATGAGAGAAAGTCATTAAAAAGTGAGAGAATGTCTTTCAAAATAAATACTTAAAATAAACCGAGAATTTCATTCACGTTGTTTCATTTGGACTCACTAATTGAAATGTTTTATATATGTAAAAAATACTATGCAACAGACAAAACATATTATCTGCTTCAATAAAGAAGTTTATATATTAAGGCTATATATATTTATCGTACAAATGCACTAATTTGCATAAAAATGCAAGTTCATCTAGCGTTATAAGTATTATTCCAATTTTACTTATATCGAAAGAAACTCATACAATTATATATATATAGTTTAGTTTATAGGTAGAAATTATTATATCTTCAACAAACCCAAACAAAATGCAAATGATCTTTACTTCATCAACCAAATTAACCATCTTGACCAAAAACCTCTTCTTTGATTTTATTATCATAGTGTAATATCAAGGGAATAACCAAGCTTTTTCAGCATTGTTTTCTTTGCTTTGTTTCGAAGTATTAACAATTTTGTTTCTAATAAGTCTATGAGACAAAAAAATACAAAATCAAAGCCAGTTTTTTAAACACTTATTTATTGCAAGGTGCAAATAATCACTCTAAAGTATTTATAAGTTTTATTACAAAAGTAAATATTCCATTCATATTTTTTCTTTAAAATAAATAGTCGCATATATAAAATATAAAGTTTGCAAAATAGAGCATTAAAATAGTCGATATGATCTCAAATTAAAGGGACATAAAAAGGAATGAGGAGGATGACTTTTTATTTTATAATTAAAGACTTCGCTAAAATCAATAACTTTACCAAAGTCATGTCTTATAATGTTTAGCAGCAGAAAATTGACTGCAAATCACATTATAAAAGTTATTTAATGGTTATAACTATACATTTGAAAACAATCGTGTAAATGGAAATTTGATAAAAAATACTAAATATATTTTAATTATACTTCAAATGAATCATAGTAAAAAAAGTAAGAATAAATTATAAATTATATTCTTGAAATCTTGTTTAATTATAATTTTACAAATAAATTTTATATATTTCGCTAAAAATTTTATAAAGTTAAGTCGTATGAAACACTATCTTATACTTAAAAACATGTTTCAAAATGTTTTGATGATATAAAGTTATTTTTTAAATTGGTTTTTATGGCTACACATCCAAAATAATATTTTCAGAACAGGCACATGCAAAAATATGTGAATTCACTCATGGTGCCCTCGCAACGATTTCTTTTAAGGTCATCTATTGTGTTCCGTCCTGATCGTCATCCAAGGATGGTGCGTACTCGATCCATTTTTCGATAGCTGAATTTGCCAAAAACTTATGGACTTTTAGCATATTTTGCCCTTGAAATTCTTCGTCTGAATCCAGGAAGACGACCCTTTAAAGCTCAAACTTAGGATAGTCACGAATTAAATGTAGAGGATCCTCGTCTGCTTCGCCACAAACGGCAAAGTGAATTGATAGAAAGGTTCATGACCTTGTAGTGTTTTCGAAGAAGGCAATGACCATTCATGAACTGAATTAATCTATTTAACTGTCTTTTAGGCTAATCTAAAAGGTTTTGCCTTCGGTCAAATTTGACCTTTGGCATCATTGCCTAACTTTGGCGACAATGTGTAAGATTAGACCAAACAGTGTGCCACTTTTCCTCATAAAATATCCTTTTGAAATTTGATAAAAGGGCTCTAATATCATTGGTGGGATACACATTTGCCAGCATGTCAGCTACTTCATTGTGACCCTTCACCCACGAAAGAGAGATGGGAATCATGTTGGCAATTGATTGAAATATGTGTTTGGTATTTCGAACTAGTGCACTTTTTGTCTTTATCAATCGTTGAGCTTGCAGTGCCGCTTGAGAGTCCGTCCAAATACAAAAGCCATTAGGTGCACATTTCTCCAGGTTACTTCAAATCCATGAAAGGGTTTTCTTAATGGCTAAAATTTAAGCTTGAACTACACTGTTATAAGGGGCAAAGGCAATGAGGCGTCATGAACCATAATTTGTCCTTTAGTAACAAAGTACCCCGACCAACTCCGTGCTCATTTTTGAGCCATCAGTAAAACCATTCACTTGATGATCCAGCTGTTTTTCCTGAGCATCGGCCTTCCATATTTTCTTCCTGACTATTATATCCTTGTTAATGGCGGGGAATAGCTTGGAAATGACAGTACTATGAGCAAAGTCAGATGGAACGCTCTTTGTGTTCAAGTGAACCCATTCTATCCGAACTTCCATTACATCAACGATCCGGAGTCTTGTCATGATAGCAACACGCTTTACTTCAAGAAACAGTGGTAGTATTCCGAAGAACACTTCCAATCCTCGAATCGGTGTTGAACGCATTGGGTGGCAGATCCCAAGGAGTCCTCTTTCTTTGGACTTTATCAAGGAGAGTTTGTTGGCCAAACGTGAGATTATGTGCCCAAACCACAGATCCGTATATGATTGTCGGTCTAACTATACTTAGATATGCCCATAAGGCTTGTCGTGGGCTTAGGCCCCATCTTTGACCAATTACTCTTTTGATTGCATGAAGGAGTTTTTTATTTTGCAACTTTCGTCTTTATATGACTATGAAACCTAAGCTTGGAGTCAAATAATACTCCTTGATATTTCATCTCTTGGGAGTATAGTATAATTGACCTCCCATATGAAGAACAAACATGCCATGGTGAGATGGCATGTTTGGTTTGCGAGTGAAAACAGTTGCCAGCATCTTTGAAGGGTTAAATTTGAGACTATTTGTTCCTCCCCAATCTTCAACGACTGCGAGGCGCTTGATTCATGCACTGAGGGATTTTTTTAGGTCTAAATCATTTACAGTTTGAATAATGTCTTAAACAAAGCAAAAAATCATAATTTCATTATTCTGAACTTTAATAAGAGGTAGTTGATGGTTACATTCTATATTATGGGAGAAAGTACTCCAAGCTGCGAGCACCCCCGAGTTGGACGAACTATCATGGACATCGATTGTTTGGTGGTTTTCACTATTCTACCCCTAAGTATAATATTATATCAAGAAGTTATGTGAGGGTTCACTCCCATGGTCTGAAGTCCTGCTAGGCCTCCTTCGAAGGAAATGTTATCAAAATCTCCACTACAATCAAGACTGCCAACTAGAGCATATTTTGTTATTTAAAGCCTTCTCTAGAAATTCGCCATCTCAACTAAAGACACGTCAGTGGATCGACCGATTGTGAAAGCATGTTGTTGATAAAGTTGATTGGTTAGTGTTTCTTCAAGGTGCCATTGCAAAAGCAATATATATATATAACTAAAATTTTATAAAAAAATGAAAAAAGCCAATTTAAAACTCAATAATCCTCACCACAATTTCTTAAGTAAACACTAACTAAAATAAATTATTCATTAAGCCATCATATCATCCATATAAAAGTCCCCCCCAAAAAATATATTATAAACTGATAAAATTCAATATATGTATATCATTTAGTAATTAACGGTGAAACATACCAATTGAACATATGTGACTAACTGTAATTGTAAATGTAATATACCTTATTTGTATAAATTAATTTATGTCTTCTATATAGTTATATTGGGGAATATTCTTAGTATAAATGGTCAACAGCTTTATTATTTTATTTCAAATAACTACAATTACAAATTTAAAAAATATATATAGTCCGTTATGTGATATATTGGAAATGCTTTCAAACCCTAAAATATTTAAAACGTATTTATTATCCTTAAGCATTGACTTAAAAATTTGCCCAAATTAATGGTTTTTTAATCAAAATTGTACATATTTCATACAAAAATATTAAATAAAGTGATTTATTTCACAACAACTGATGTATATCAATAAAACTAAAATTTATGATGCCTTTTATATGATTCAATTAATAGTAATAATAATAATTAATTGAAGAAATATGAATCACAAATCATATGTTATGAGAAGACTGTGGTTCAATTAAATAAAGGCTAAATTATAAGAAAAAACATTACTTTATATACAACGATAACGAAATGATAAAAATATATATCTAACATAATGTCTAAACTGTTCTTAATCGTCATATAGGAATACCTAAAGAATTAGGTTCATAATAAAATATAATATACAAAAATTATTTTACTTTATAATAAATTAAATACTTTTGCTTACCGTAGTGGATTTGTAGAGTTTAAAAACTGTGTTCTTATGGTACAAGATAACAATGAGTGATTTTTTGACGCACGACTACTTTCTTCAAAGACTTTTTCTCAAGTAAGGAGAACCATAGTTAAGCTTCCCCTCTCCAATATTTTCTCGCTTTTTCTCCGTCCAACAAGTATCTTTCATACTTCTATCAATAAACCCCACAAAAAGCGCTTCTTTGGAGAAAAAAAAACGTCTGGAACCGTATTTGGTTTCTTGTTCTTGCTTAAATAAGTTTAATTCTTTATATATAGGTATATATATATATATATTTATAATATTTGTGCAAACTTTACACTTATCTTTTAAGAAACTTTACAATAGATGATTTTCTGGTTCTCCAGGGCTTCAATAATCAACAAAAAAAAATACTTATTTTATATTAATGGTTTTGTTTATTTACTTAAAGTTTATTTAGTAACTGTCAACATATGTATGTACTAGGGCTGTCAACGAATATTCGATGTTCGAATTCGAACATGAAAATTAATATTCGAATGTTAAAAACACTTTTACCTCTTTTCTAAAAAAAACATCATCACTTTTTTTGGAGATTCTTTTCTAAAACGTCACTTTTTTGGAAATTATTTTCTAAAAAAACATCGTCACTTTTTTTTAGAAATTATTTTCTAAAAAACGTCATCACTTTTTTGGAAATTATTTCTAAAAAAAAATTCGATTTTTTTTTTAACGAATATTCGTATGTCAATTTTTAAGCATTTTTGACAGCCCTAGTATGTACATAGATACGTATATTGTAAGAGAGCTACGCATGTACACCTTATTACATATATTTCAACAATGCAAAGGAAAAAAAATAAATCAAAATTTTATCTTATTTCTTTAAATAAGTATAATTATGAAAAAAAAATTGCCAATATATATGATACCCACAAATATGTTCAGTCCAAATTAATTACTTTTTAGACATTTAAACAAAGGAAGCTGATACAATAGAAGGGGTTCATATTGTTGGTATGTTTATATGTAACGCGCCCTGAAGTAAATTTTCTGTTTTCTTTCATTGACATTCTTGGATGTATTTCCATTTTGATTTATAGAATAAAAAACAATTTTGATCGACAAATTTTATTCATAGTTTCTACAAAAGTTCAAAATATACACATACAAATGCAAAGTAAAAATAATTTCAATGGAAACAAATTTTCGTTTTATTTTATGTTTTTTTTGCATATACACATATATACATTAGCAATTGATTCATTTTATATTTCCTAAAATTGTTGACTTTTTGCCTTTCGTATGCGACAACATGAAATTAATGATGTTTCTGAACTTCATCAGTTATTATCTTTGTAACGAAATCATTCATCATTTTTACTGCTCTTCCGTCTCTTTTACTGATTTTATAAAGGCTAACTCTATTAGGTAAGAGGAGTAATGTTTCCCAATCTAGGGGAGAATTGTTAGCCAATCATATTTTACTACTAAGGCATCAAATAAAAAGTGCGATTCAGGTCCGATAAGGTCTAGAAGGTCGTTGTCTCAGTAATGACGGGAAACACTGGTTTTCCTTTTCTGTAGCTCTCCAGCTTCGCTGTTTTTGATAACTTAACTGCGACATTTTCTTTAGCAGTCTTGCTCAAACTTTCGTTTGACCTAAAATATACAAATTCAACTGTTTTCCTGGGTGTTTGTTAGTTTATTGAGAACCGAAGTTGCTACTTCACTGTCTTGAAAAAAGTATTGAAGCATGTATTAAAAATGGAGATCGTTGATTGGAGCATTAGCCGGTGACGTAGAGGTTATCCACTAATTAGTGTAGAACAAGGCCAATAATTTATTTAATCTCTTTAGCTTGAAAGTATTGTAATTGGAATAAAGCAATTTTTCAAAGAACGTATACATTTATATAGAGTAAATATTCCTCGCCATCCATTGGATGCCTTGAGATGTTATGTCCCAAGCAGTATCAGTCACAACTCTGGCACTTCTCTATAATCAGCTCTAGACTGGTTTTTCTAAGATTTTTTTTAACACTTGCTATCGTATTTGTCTTCATTTTTCTTACATTCTTGCTCCACTTTGCCTGAATTTTTGGGGTGCTTTTATTTAAATGTCTAAAAATTATTCAATTTAGACTGCACATATTGGTAGGTATCATATTTTTTGTAATATATTCTATATAATTATTTCTTTAAAAAGACAAAAGTTAAATTTTGATTTAAAAATATTTTTATCAATTGCAATGTTAAAATATATGTAATACGACGTATATAACAACGCATTTTCATATGTAGTCGGTTTACCCAAAAAAATGAAATTTTGAATAAAATGTGTTTATTTTCCTATATGTATATATATATATATATATACCGGGTGGCGAACCAAATTTTTAAGTAAATCTAAGCTCAAATTGCGCCGCTGCTATTCGGTTTAAACCGGTTTCAAGGGTCTTCTCTCCCTTCTTTTTTTTGAATTGAACGGAACGATGAATGGAACGGAAAGAATTGAACGGAACGATGAACGGAACAGAAAAAAGTGGAACGCGTGCAAGCCTGCATATATATATATTCTCATTTAAGTACATTTATTGAATTCAGCATAGATAAAAATTGTATTTTTTTCTTCATTTAATCTATTGTGAATAATCTCAGGTAGTGCACTACCTAAAGGAACTACGCAGTTTTTTTAAATCGTAATCGGTAGAAAAGATGAAATAATAATAATAAAGAACCATCTTTATAAAAAATAATTTTATTTATCATGGATCTTTACATTTGTAATTCCATTGAAAGGAATACTCCAAAGTCAAATATTTATATTTATTAATAAAGCACCTCGTCCAGCTGAAAGAACGAATGAATGTCTACAATGCTTTATCAATTCCGTCGATAATGAATATTACTCTCTCATTCGTCTCAAACATTTACAAATGCTGTTGCCCGATATGAAGAGTGGCATTAAACACTGGGCCACTAGACTCATGAGTAAGGTCTCCCCTCGAAAACATCAGACGCTGAATTTTGATCCTTGCCCTCGGATATTGCCATATGTGCTTAAAAAGGAATGCTTAAAAAATTATAACCCAACGAGCTTTCACAAGTAATTGATATCTTTTGATTAAATTAATGACTTTTTCCTTGATTACAAATAAAGTTTATGGTTTTATAGGATAGTTATATGGACTCATATATCAGTCAATCTCGAACATATATATATATATAAATGTAAATATTTCTCGAGATTCGTATTTTGTATCAAAATTCTTACCGATGTCTGACTCATCATTAAGTTTGGCTTTAGTTTTTTAATATAGCTAACTTAAGGCATAAAACTTGAATACTAGAAAGACGGTGAAGTCAATTTGATTATTTTTTACTCTAAAACTTAAATGTCAGTGATCCGATATGCTTCAAATTTTATGACTTCAAATTAATTAATTATTGTACATATGAAAAAACTTTATTTTGTGAGATAATTAAAATTAAAAAAATCGGATTACTGACATTTAAGCTATTAGCTTATAAAGTGGGAAACAGTCAAATTGACTTCATCCGTCTTCCAAGTGTATTAAGGAGTTGTTTTTTTCGAAATTATCGTAATTTAAAAGAATAAAGGTAAAACTTTCTTGGACTATTAAGTGCCAAGGTTTAGAGGGTATATATGAAGACCTTTTGATTATTTCAGAAGTTTTTACTTTTATATTTATGTTATTCATTACATTACCCAACACATAAATTTTTATTTTAAATTTTAAGCAATCAAAAATAATTTGCATAGAAAAAATAATGAATAGACTTTCATTCAAAACTATTACACCCTTTACACGCCAACGTTCCCATTTTGGAACATACTTTTCAAGTGTTCTGCATCGCGTCATATTCAATAAAAACAAAACTAAATGAGTTGATATTAAAATTAAGGCTTAGAAATCAAAATATTTTATTTGTAAATAAACGAAAAAACTGATTTTAATACTAATTTGACGGCTTTGAAAAACCGAGTTTATCAAGTTTTGGACTTATCTTTTGATAATAAGAAAAATAGGTCAAAAACTGGTATTATTACTATTTATAACTATTTTGATTAGCAAATATACTAAAGATTTACATGAACAATTTTTTAAATAGTATTATATTTTAGTAGACTAAAATCGACTTTTAAAATGATGTTCCCAAAAGGGGAACGTTGGCGCCTATTGGTACACATTTTCATGCTCTACGTGTTTACGTATATTCTTTGTTTCCTTTCAGTTTACGTACGTTAGTACATATAACTAAAGACAAATGTGTGTTATAATTATTTTTATAATGGATGACAGAGTTGAATAGTAAGTTATTAATTTTATAATTTATTTCTATTAATTTATGATTCAAAAGATTTAGTGAATCTATTAAAATATCCCCCATGATTTCCTCAGTTGTGCTATAGAGGAGATCGAAAACATCAAAAGTAAGGAAATCGAGATTGTGGTTCTAGGTTTTCCAACGAATAGTGAGCAGGGCATACCTAGTGACGAAGAAAATGACGACGAGTATCAGCATCAAGACTCCGGTCTTATTGAAGTAACTGAAGACATTGACAATTATATGGCAACTCCCAATTAGACAAAAATAAAGTTTTGAAATCTTACCCTTGACATGGTAAAAGAAAATTGTTTCCAGTGTGGTGGATTTTACGAAAGACTTAGTGGGGATAATCAATGATCCCATATCGTGGATTACTAGGTGCAAAACATTATGAGGAACAAGTCAGTAAGATTTGGCTATAAAATTTGGATGATGTGTAGCTCCGATGGATATCCATAGAATTTCGATATTTAATCCGGGAAAACACAAAACCAGGAAGACAATTAGAGTGTATATTTCTGAAATAGGTGGGGTAAATATTTGCAACTAGTTATACATGCTCAAAAACGGTGGTGGAATCTTTTTATTCTTCCACTCAATTTGTCCGTTGTGGGAGTATTTAAGTGCTATTCGTTGGCCAACCAAAACGATAAATGAGCCATCGATAATTTAGGAGGGATATTGACTCTGATACAACGTCAAAGTAATCGAGTGCCTCTTGGAGGACTTACTTCTAAGTTCACCATAGTTATAAGACTTGACAGAATTATATTTTTTTTTGTAATCATGTACTCAACAAAGTGTTCATATATCAGAAAAACTATTATTCATGTACAAGTGTATTAAAAGATTGCACAAGGTATGTAGTCCTATTTATTACAACCATTAAAGTTCCATTGTCGATGAAAAATGTTGAAAAGACATATATAAAGGAAATAAAGAACAATATTAAAATGTACAAAATTGTAGTACTAAAGCGCCAACGTTCCCAAATGGGAACATACCAAAAACATGACTTAGATTTAGTCAGCTAATTTTCGTTGGGGTACATTCAAATAAGGTTAAAGTTTTTTATGATTTATTTCAAATTTGAAGAAAATCGGATAACAATTCACGGAGCCGCGTTTAAAGGGTTAAGCAAAAATAACTTAGAAATAAGAAGTATAACCGAACATCAAAATATTGTTAGACAATTAGACTTTAAAAAATCAAAAAAATCATCATCTATAAACAACATTTTATTTTAAAATGGTGCAATGCCCCCCCCCCCCCCCCCACACCCCACACACAATAAAAAAATAGCCTCTCATCCATGTTTTTAACCGTAAATGCTTCCCAGTGTTAACTTTTTAAATATCTGCAACAGATGTCTTTGTTCCAAATTCTTGTCTTCTTCTATCAATCCGGCCCAGGTTTTGCTTTTTTCCCGACATGTCAACGAGACATTCCCTTATTGTTTGGTTACTGCTGTTGGTGGATAATTTTTATATATTAGAAAAAAAAGATTTTTTAAATTTTAAACATTATTATTTTATTTTTCGAATTTGTTGCATGTTATATATTTGCGGATTTTAATCTGTCAATTTGAAAATATATTGAGTGGAATTTCTTTTAACTTATGGTGGTAATGTTAAATATTATAAATAGTTAATAAATATATGCCTTTATAAATACCCTAGTGATATTAAGTTAAAAAACGTCAAAACTCAATATGGAGAATCGGGAGAATAAGTTGATTAAATATTTGAAGAGAAATAAATAATTTAGATCCACATTGCCTTTTTAAAGTGTGATGGATACTGGTCCTGATATTATGTGCGTACAAGATCTTCTATATCCGTGACGTGTTCACAACCTTCATTCAATGTCTTCCAAAAAAACTACATTGTTTTTTTAAGGGAGATGCACCGCGGGATCCTCTCTAGCATCTACAAGAATTCAAGAACCAATAATAGTTAGGGAACATTCAGATGAAGCAGCATGGGACAAGGTTTTGTTCTTACAAAAGGCGGGGGGATTTTATCGCATAAACGCTTATGACCCCAATAAGAAATGCTCGTCCTTTTTCCAGGCAATCATTAATTACTGTAAATATTATATCTACCCTCATCTAGTCATTAGCGACTTTAACATAACATTAGAAAAATAACCTATAGAATAAAATAAAACATTGTCAAAATAATTATCGAAGTTGAACTAGTCGATGTTTTAAAAAAATCAGTCCCGAAGACAATATATCATGGCGATCGAAAAAAAAGCATCGCGCATTGATTTAATCTCAGTTCAAGAAAGGTTTTTACCGTCCTCGCCCCAGCTCCAATCACAAAGCCATATAAATCGACCTACAATATTGAAGCCTAGAAACGTTTTAGAATCCCTCGATTTTTAGTTTTAGATTACTCTTTTATCTGGCAACAAAAAATGTTTGGCCACTATAGATCAGCTTGTGTTGAAAGAACCAAACCAATTAGTTTTTATAAAGCTTGGATGGTCGCCAGATTGAAGCAATTGGAGGTTAAAGACCAACAATTTTTCACAAAATTTTGTAACACTCAAGGAGAAACGTGTTCTGAAGAACCTTCGAGTGAGACCAGAGTTCAGAATATTACGGAGGAAATCCCGGTAGCGCAAATTAGTAAGGATATTGGTGTAGTTCGAGAGACTGACACTGTGATTCCTCCCAGCACGGACCTTACAAACAATCGTGACCAGCAATCCTCAAATGAAAAATCCATAGAACAACATAAGACTTCCAAAAATCCTCAAAGACCACCGCTTCCTGAAAGAATTGCCTCCTTTGAACGCACTAGATCTAATTCTATATCCAAAAGGAGTAGGAAAGAATCCCATTGTTCCCTAGATCGTGGTAGTGCGGCAACAACTCGCTCCAAAAAAACCAAAAATAATGTTGAACCATTCAGCGCAACAGAAAATATTTAACTTTTTTCCACCAGTATCTAGTAGCGATGCTTCAATTAATGTGGGGCTCTCAAAAATAATTTCACTTAACATTAGGGGTGGCAAAGATAGGCGGGCTAGACATGCTATCATGAAGCACTTACTGTCTCTGAAACCTGACATTTTATGCCTGCAGGACATAAAAACAGAGGTATCTTCGTCATGCTCTTCGAATTGCAGTTTTTGTGTTCCCCCACAATTTCACCATTTTTACTCAGGCTCGGGCAGAAGAGGAGTAATGACTTTCCTTACAAAACGTCTTTATAAGCCTGTTTTTGTAAAATAATTTACTCGAGATGGAGAGTGGCATAAGATTACTTTGAATACTTCGGGATGTACTCTCACACTCATCAATGCTTATGGGCCGAACTCCAAATCATCTACTTTTTTTCAGTCGATCCTTGATATACAAAAGGGTCAAAATATTCCACTTCTCATTATTGGCGACTTAAATGTAGATATAAATAAAGTCCCGAATAAATACCCAAATTATGCCATCTTGAAAGAGGTCATTCACTCACTGGGATTAGTAGACGCTACTTACATTTTCAGTGGGGAAGACGCTACTTCATGGAGCTCGGGCAAAAAATCTTCTAGAATTGACCTAGCGTTGATTTCCCAAGTTCTAGTTAAGAATATTAGAAATGCATATTATAGACCAGACCCGTCGTCGGACCATAAAATAATTGATATTTCTCTAAAGTACATTCCTCCTAAACAAAAGTTTAAAATTCCAAAATGGCTTCTCCACGAAAAAAGTTTTGAAGTATATTTAAAGAGCAAGTTAAATAAATGCATTTCCGGTATCAATAAAAAAATGCTTATTCTCTACTTGTACAAACTACCTCTAATTGTGTTAAAAAATATACAGCCACACGAAAAAAAAGAGCTGTAAAGTTTCAAGGAGACTTAGAAAATATTTTAGACAATTCTTCTATTTTTATCCGTAATTATACTGCAGATCTCATTAACTCGTATAGGATTGTTGATATCGCCGAAACTGAATTTAAACGAAGGATTTGCTTTGAGTCCAGTAATGTTCATAGATCAAAACTTTTATTTAAAAAACCTAACGACTCTGCTAAAGTCATTAAAAAATAGTGTCTGACGGTAAAGTTATTTCTAAGTCCTCAGAGATCCTGCAGCATTTTCACAAACGTTTTGATGAAATTTTAGGCGGAGTAAGATTAAACTTCCCGAAGAAAAAGAAAGCTGGAACTACAGAGGTTTTTACAATTGAAAACATTGTACATTATATCAAAAAACATTTTAAAGATAACAAAGCATCTGGTCCAGATGGTATTTGTGGGCATATTTTTACTATTGCACCTGAAGAGACAGCCCACTATCTTTTAACAATTGAAAAGGCATGGAAAAGTCTGGCAAGATGCCAAAATCTCTTTCAAAAGGAAGAATTGCTCTTATTCCTAAGAAGGGCGACGGCACTGATTTTAACCACTGGAGACCTATTACGATTTTAAACGACGCATATAGAATTTTAGCCGGGGTTTTAGCAAAACAAATCGAACCTATCTTAAATGCAAAACTAAATTTTGAACAAAAAGGTTTCCTAAAACAAAGGAAAATAACAGATATATCCAGGAATATAGCTATTTCCATAGAATCTTTAAAAAGCTCTGGTAAATTTGGTGCGCTGGTTGCGATAGACTTTAAAAAAGCTTTTGACTCAGTGAAGCACTGTCATATTTTAAAATCCATTAGCAAGCTTCTCCCGAAATGCTATTTTAATCCTATAAGATCGTTATTAATGAATGGCTCCTCCATTATTTCTTTGGATGGTGAAGACAGTCCCCCAATTTTACTGAAAAAAAGTTGTAGGCAAGGATGTCCTTTAGCTCCTCTTCTTTTTATATCCGCCATTGATACACTTACAAAGTCCTTACTGCGAAAATATCGAGGCTTCGGAATATCTTTTAATGGAGAAAAGCATCTCTTAGATTTATATGCAGACGATGTTTCATTGATGATTGAGGCCAACTCTGAGGCACAATTAGTATCACGGATTGGTGTGGTGCTGTCCTTTTTCAAAAAATTTGAAGGCAAATCAGGGCTGCAGATTAACTATAAAAAACTGCGATTCTCCCTTTAGGATCCTGGATACCTGCTTCTTCACTTCTGATTAGAGAATGTCGAATTGCTGATTGCGTCAATGTTCTTGGAATTGAATGGTTGAGAGAGGGACCTTCAAATAATAATTGGAGTCAAATTAATGGAATTATATACTCTCATGTACGACAATGGCGTGGCCTCTCCCTCCAAAAAAGGATAGATCTCTATAATATGCGAGTTCTTCCACTTGTTTTGTATAGAGCCACCTCTATTCCATCTCTAGCAGAGCGTGCTTTGGCAGAAGAGGATAGGTGGCTGCACTCCTTGTTTCATAAGATATATCTTCCTGCGTTAAAAAGAGAAAATAAGTTTTTGGGTGGAGGTCTTTGTCTCCTTAAAAATATAATTCCCAAATGTTATCTGAAAGTTGTTGAGGAAATTGGTGTCTATCCCAACAGAGATTGGAGAATATATTTTTGTCATCTGATATTTATAATTGGATTCATATGGGAACTATACTATCCAATACAGACTTGGTTGGACTTTCTCCGTTTCTGGCTTCAATTCAAAGAATTGTGTGGTCAGCTGAGCCGACATTTTATTCCGATTCTGTTCCTGATATAGTGTTCCAATGTAAAGATATGCAACCCTTCGTGAATAAATTCGGTGATCCATCACTGCTAGAAAAACACGCCCTTAATACAAAAACATTTACAGTCCATGATTTGATATGTGGTTCTATCTTTAACGTTGGAAGGTTTCGCCATCCTCTACAAAGAGCGATTAATTCGCAATGTCCTGTGAGGTCATGGATCTCAAAATTTAACTTTAATAATGGATTGCCACCGGAAGCTGAATCTGTGTCGGACGAGTATTTAAAACTGCTCAATCTTCCACCCTCTTGGAGACAGAAAATTTTAAAATCAACTTGTAGTATATTTGATGGCTCTAAGTTTACAGCACAACTTCAAATTTCAGCTAAGATACTAAAATTTAGTTATCCTTGTAATAATTGCGGCTCTTTTATAATACAATAATTCATGCATTTGCTGAGTGCCAAAACTAAAATTTATAAAGCAATTAATCCAATTAAACGTGTCCAATGAAGAACATATTTCCTCTAAATTAATATCAGCCTACATTTTATTTGGTGTGTACAAAAGAAAAAACAAAAGCCCCCCAATACAAAAAGCGATTGAATTTACCCTTCTGAATATAAAGGCCCTAATTGCATCTAAACTGACCACTAACTCTTTTGTCGACGTCGAAGACCTAAAAGCGATATCCATTGGTGCTGCTGCAAGGTACGCTGCCTTTGAATTGAAAATCCCCTCATCGTCATCTTCAACTGAATGGAAATGGGCAGGAGACCTGATCCGATTTGTGCCATCAAGTTCAGTCCAATATATGACTGCTATCAAGTCTATGATAAGAAGACATAGACAATTTTTATCCGTTAACAAATATAATTTTATAATAGGTTATTTTTCACAGGATAGTAATTTTAAACTATAATGTTTATTTATGTATTTGTATTTGTGCAACTGTCCAGTGAGTTTTTATTTCATTTTCATTGTCTACTTTGTTTTTAGTGTATATTTTTACGCTTGTATTGTAGAAAGAAATAAAAACATATAACCGAAAAAAAAAACTTAATTAAATGTTTTAATCCCGCCTTTAATGCTAAGAAACCTCATTCTATTATAATCTTCTGTGAAAACTTTGACGTTGCGTGTTATTATAATACAAAAGAGTCAATTTCAAAGCTCCTAAAAGAAGTTGGAGAGATTTTAAACATTAATTCTCTATTTCTTCGTTCAATCACTTCAGTCACTGTTCACTAGTTTTGGCTCTCTGAGATCAAGGAAATTAAGTTACAATGCAAGGTAGAATAGGAAAAAGGGCAAATATAAGCTTAAAATAACTGTTTTCAAAAGGACATCTCCTCCACTTAATCTACATACATATATCAAAAATCAATAAAGATGCTCAGAAAATTCCGAACCCTCGAAGAATACTTGAGAGCTTTCATCAATGCTTACAACAAGTCTTTGGAAAAAGAACAAATTTTCCTTCTCCCAAGGAGTGATACACATTTTTTTTTCAGAAGTGAAACTATCAAACCATACAAATAAATTATTTTAAAATGATAAAGCAAGTGGCTCTGACGGTTTGGGTATGAAATTTCTTATTCAATGTGCCAGTGCAGTTACTCCCTAACTTGTGGAACTCGGGAAAGAATTGGATTGGCACAGAAGACTTCCTTAACATTTCACTAAATGAAGAATTGTCCTGATTCCAAAAAAAGACCCTCCACAAATATCAACAATTGGAAACCCATCATTGTGCTCAATGAAAGTTATCAAATATTACTTTGTATCATTGCATCGAACCTATCTTAAATGGGGTGCTGTACAAAAAGGCTTCTTAAAGGGGAGATATAACTTTGACATTTCCAAAATATTAAAACCTCACTACAATCGTCACTTATAAAAGAATAATAAGTTGCAATTATAGCTGTCGATTTCTCTAAGGCGTTCGTTTATATCTTGCACGAACATATAATAAAACAGTGAGGAAAATCCTCCATAAGAAATATTTTGATCCCATCAGAGCGCTATATCTAAACGGTACTTATGTTATATAAATAGACTATCTAGACACTCGGAGCATTACTTTGGGCAGGCGTTACCGTTAAGGATGCCCTGCTGCGCCTCTTTTATTCGCCGCTGGACCAAAGGATCCTAGCAATTCCATGAAGAGGAAATTTAGTGGTTTGGTGTGTATTTTGGATCTTCTGAGCATGTCATCGATATGTATGCTGATGATAAAACTTTGTTCATTTAGGCCAACACAGAGGTACAGTTAACAAAGCGTATAGAATTGTTAGTGAATCATTTTATGAAATATTAAAAAATGTCGGGGTTGAAAATTACTACTAAAAAACACCCTACTTCCAATGGAATCCAAATCACAATGTTCGAGTAGCATCTTTATCAATTTCTGACAATGTCGAAATCTTGGCAGTGACATGTGACAGGTATGGAGCCTCTCTTCCTTCATACTTAACAAAAATTAAGAGATGGAGAACAAACTATCTTCAACAATAAAATTGACCTTTATAACTTCAAGATTGTATATGTATAAGGTTATAGCCATTCCATGGCTTCCAGAAAAAGCTATTGATGAAAAAAAAATATGACAGCAAAAACTATTTCATCCCAATTACGATCCTTTAATGAAAAGACTGAAGAACTTAATAGAAGTGGACTAAGTAGCCTTTCGGTGGTCATACCTATGATCTACCAAAAAAACTAAATCGACTTATTTAAGTATCCAGACAAGGAATGGCGGAATTACTTCTCTTCAAAACCTTCATATACATGGCTTTTAGTTGGCACCGAATTCATGAATTTTAGGTTAAGTACTTTTTCTTATTCCCTCACAAAGAATACTGTGGAAGGGACAGACATCTTTTTATTCGTCTGAAACAATAAATTTTATCAGGAAAATCATAAAAAATATTTTTTTACAAAAATCCGAAGGAGCCAAAAAAAATTAGAATCACAAGCATTCTCTTCCGGTATTGTATCGACCCATGCCATAAAACAAAAGTCAATGTTTGGTAATTTCTCTATCAAATAGCAAAATGTAGCGTCGTTACATTTAATGCCGATCTCTTAGCCCTCAAGTATATGCTTTGGTAGAAATTTCAAAGGAGACACTGATACAATTGTGAAATATTTGGTACTACCAAACTCATGGGAAAAATGCTATCTTCTATCATAAAAGTGATGCATTGGAAACGATTTACAACTCACTTTCAAATTGCTTCTGGATGTTTAAATTTTAATTCGCCTTGCAAGGATTACGGCAAGCATTATAACATCGTTTATCATGTTTTTGCTCGCGGTTCTGTCATCAAAGTTTAGAGACAGTTTATAAAATTAAATCTTGAAGGTGAACGGAAAAATATATCCCTTCTATTATTTTATTCGAAACAACTTGTAAACAACGCCCATACAACCAAAAGTCGCAAGACATTTAGTATGTTTTGTCAAGCATCCAAAATCTTTTAGCTGAACACCTGGCTACTTCTCATCCCCTGGATCAACAATCCATAATCTTAATTTCTACTTCTGCACGCTATTCCGTGTTACCAATGAAGATTCTTTGTGTTTCGGAGACCCAATGGACTTACGCCGGCAAATTTTTAAAATTTTTACATTGATGGCGCGCAATGGAGCCTCAATTTCATCAACGACTAATGCGCCAATATAAAAGCTACCAAAGATTACCCATCGTTGTTTTAGAATTATATTTTAATTTCTTTTGTTAACGCATTTCTTTTATTCTGTTGAAATGTTGAGTGTTTTTTTATTCTAGTGATCCTTTAATTAACTCTTGTTTAGCTTATGTAAAGAATTTTAATTTTAAACTAAAAAAATATGTATGTATTTTTTATATATAGCTACACCAAGTAAATCATGTTTTAAAAAAATACGGAAAAGCTTCCCAGTCCGTCATCATATCATGCCAAAACAAAAAAAAAGAAATTTGGTTGTCAATATTATTGACTCGATCATCAATAACATTAGAATTTACTTGCGTCACGAACAGATTCAAGTAAGCAGTTAGCTTTGTTTGGATAAAATGTTGATAAATGTTGTAATCAAAGGCTTATTATCATTTGCTAAAAACGAATAATAGTATTTTAAGACTTGAATTTGACACTTTTTTCTGTTATAAAATTATTTATTTTGTTATTTAAAAAGGTGAATAATTTACTGATGACTTTAACTTTGTAAACAATTATATTTGCAAAATTTATTTTTAGATCCTTGACATATTTGATTTGCATGGAAAATACATGAACAAGGTCACAACCTTATAGTATCAAATATTTAAGGCAAGCCTCAGTTTGTTTTTCCATCAATAATAAGTAAAAAAAGCTTTTTGTAACAATGTGATGTCTTCATTTTGATTAAAATCCTACTCTCAGAACTAATGAACTAATATTTTAATTCTAGGCTTTCAACTACCATCAGAGACACAATGGATCCAAAGGTGTGAGAATGACAACGTGCAAAAAGGAAGGTGAAGGTATAAATCAAAGAGGAAGATTGATGGTATTTGGAATTCAAAAGGAATCTTTTTAGTATATTGAATTCATCTATGATCCTCCAAAAAGCAATCAGAAAATTCACATAAGTAATCAAATCAAAAGGTTTACGAGTATCTAAAATTTACTATGCAATTGTATAAAAACTCACGTTCGCACTTGAAATTGGTTACGAAGGTCCATTAGAGTTAATTAATTTTTTTTGCGCTTGGCCTGTATATTTGAAGTGTAGTTTTTGAGGAGGGGGGAGAAAATAAATAAGTTTGAAATTCAGTAGAAGTATTTTATTACATTAAAAAATATAAGTTATTATTTGGAGTTGCATCTTTTCGAGTTGTTTAGTTGCATTTATTAATAAATTAAATACTCGTCAAAGTTGGATTCTAACAATTTTTTAAATTAGAGGAATTTTTAGACTAACATTTTAAAACATTTAAATGTGTATTAATGGTGCATCTTGGCAACATGAAAGCATTATCGACTCTCTATGTTAAGGGTGGTCAATTTCAAAAACCGACTCAAGACTTGAATGATTAAGCTTATTGCTATTTTTTTATCCACACAGATACAATTCCATTTAATCAAATTGTTTAAAAAAAGTTGTTTTCTACTATACCCTTTCATGGAAGTCTGGGACACATGGAACGCTCACGCCTTTTTTTCCTTTGCCAATTGAAGTTTACACGTATGTATGAGATAGAAATAAAATTGAAAAAATAAAAAAAATAAAAAAATTGTAAGGAAATACTAACAACTTTTACTCTTTTATAAATATCATATAAATTATAAACATATTACAGCAATGCATAACATTATAACTTTCCTTAATGAAAATAATTTTAACCAGATTGAACTTTGTTCAGAAACTTTTTAAATATTTTTTTGTGCTTATATGGTTTGATGGAATTGCATCCGACTGGATAAAAATAAGCTCTTTTTAGAAAGAAGAGATTGTTTTTATAGAAGCATAAAGCGCGAATTAAATAGGCAATAAATACAATAAAAATACACCAAATGACAACGTGTTATATTGATATTAACCAATCAGATTGTGAGGAGTATATTTGTATATTCTTCAATTCTAAAGACGGGAAGTGCAGATATTAATTAAAAGAAAGAAGTTAAGGGATACGCACTCATCTCCAGGTTGGCAGTGCACTTACCAAGAGGGAAATACCTACGGCAGCTGGCCAAGGGATTGATGATTGGCAAGATTTCTTATGCTGCCGCAGCTGTGGCAATTCCTCGATTCGATAGTGAGTGCAAGGGGCCAAATGCCGCACACAGGGCTGTGCAGGTCGCAATAAATGACGCCGCCAGGAGCATCGTTGGATGTAAGAGGCGGGATCACATCCACATCGGGGACCTCCTTGAGAGAGCAGGCCTTCCCTCCCTCAACGAGGTGGCCGCCAAGGCGGTGGCCATGGAGACTTGGAAATGCTTTTACTCCAGCGACGGGGGCGGCGGTGCCAGGAACCCGATTGGTGATTTCGTCTTCCCCATCCCGAGGAGGCCCATGAGGTCCACAACTTCAGTGGCGTACCCACTGGAAGGGAGACAGCTACTTTTGCATGTCACGCAATATCTGTGTGGAACTTGTCTAAGGCCTTGAGGTCGGCCACTACCCTTCACACAGCCAGGACCGCAGCTAGGGCCATTGGACGCAGTGTCCCCATATAATCCATTCTGCAATGGCATTTTGTTTTTATTTTTTATTTAATATTTTTATATGATTTTATAATTTTATATTTCTTTATTTATTTATATATTTTAGACTAGTTACAAATGTAACTAATATGCCCAATGGCAAGAAATATACTCGATTACACACACGGTACAGCTTCATTGTATGGATGTTTGCTAACGCATATACAATAAATCAAATCATACTAAAATGAAACATACTATTTCGGCGATAAATGGTATCATATATATATATATATATATATATATATATATATATATATATATATATATATTAGGGTTGTTCTTCTTTTTCAAATGTTAGCAACATTGTGGATTTTCTGTTTCTTGGTGATAAAAGAAGCCGACATACAAAGTTTGAACAAAATCGGTCAACATTACAAGGTCGCGCAACGAGTTCAAAGTTTAAAAAATTTAGTAAAAATATAGTTTTCCGCAAATTTCTTCAAAATGGTGGACGTTACAGACTTGAATAATAATTATAATTTAAAGGAAATCTAATTTACAACCAGACGTATGTTTTATGTTTTTTAATAAAACAAAGTTTTCAGTAAAAACAAAGAAAAAAATGGAGTGTGTATTGTTAGCTTATTTCATAGCTTTTTTGTATCAATTAACATCACTCGCCTATTTTTACTATTTGTGATTGGTTTGAAACACCAATACCCCATTGTTGAGGCTGGCGGAACCCGAGGACCCAAGGTGCATAAAATGGCATTTGAGTGGTTCCTTACTCGTATTTTTACAATTGGCGAAGGGTTTGAACCCCCAATACCCCATTGTTGCGGCTGGCGGAACTCTAGGACCCAAGGTGCATAAAATGGCATTTGAGGGGTTCCTTACTCGTATTTTTACAATTGGCGAAGGGTTTGAAACCCCCAATACCCCATTGTTGCGGCTGGCGGAACCTGAAGGCCAAGGTGCACAAAATGGCATTTGAGGGTTTCTTTACTCGTATTTTTTACCAATGTAGGTGGGTTTGAAACCCCAATACCCCATTGTTGTTGAATACAGGTTTGACCAATGTACTGCTACAGAAAACTTAATTTTCTTTGAAAAAAGGTCTGAATTTTTTTAAATCAAAGTCATTGAGGCTGGCGCTGAATCGGCCGGGGCTGAATCGGCTGGTGCTGAATCGGCTGGCGCTGAATCGGCCGGCGCTGAATTGCTGGTGCTGAATCGGCGCGCGGAGTTGGCGGCGCTGAATTGTACCGTACCCGTAAATTTTATAGTGCAAAAACATAGATTAAATAAGCTTATAGTATTACAATAGTCTATCCAAAATAGGATCTTATCAATGAGGTAGACCAAAAAGACCATCCCCTATCGGGATTCGAAACTGCCCCCCCCCCCCCCAACATTTAGAGTTTAACACGTCTTTTTTGTGCATATAGATATATGGTTTGATTAAATTGCGTCCGACTAGATATAAATAAGCTTATAGCATTAAAATTAGTCTATCGAACCTACGATTTAGACAATGAGGTAGAGAAAAAATGATCATCCCCTCTACGGATTCGAAACTGCGCCCCCAACATTGAGAGTTGATAATATAATGTTTATCCAAAAATTGAATTGTAATTTATAGTGTTAAAATAGACTTCTAATATTTTAAAAGATCTTTTAAATTATTTTTATAACAAATTTGATTAAATTGAATATATTTGTGCTTTTGGAGAACTTTAGTACTTATAAAGTAAATCAATATTTTATACCAGCATAAAACAACACGGCACGATATTATAATATTATTCAGAAGAGAGTATAACAGCTTTCAAAACACTTTTTCAAGATTTTTCATTGTTTGGAACATTTTCCAATTGTATTGATCTTAATTTTTTTAGACCAAAATTCTAGGAGTTATAGTAAAAACTAGTAAGCAAACATTACATAATACATATTTAAGAACGACCATTTGAGCAATTTATATGTCAATTATTTTTTTATAATTTAACATGCCACAAAAGATATTTGTATTTTTTTTGATATTTTATAACAAAATATATTTTGCATTTTCACTTGAAACAGTAAAGTTATATGAACAATAAATTTTGGCAACAATACATAGAATATAAATTATATAGCTATGTATATATATTTATATATATGTATATATTTCTCTTTCATTAAAATGGTCTATTTCGTTTCGATTTATCCCACGGTTCAAAGGGTACTCTATGCCTCACAGACGGACGGAACTGGACTCCCTGTGGGTCTCCATTGCCTCGTTTGAAGACATATGGAAACTCTTCGTTCGGTCTCCAATGCGTCTAACGACAACAAGACAAAATATGAACATAAATAAACTATTACCCCTTCATGTGGAGCGATAAGATCAAGCAATTTTATTAACCAGATCTTTTAAGTTCCTTTTGGTTTTCATATTATTATTACTCATATTTTCTCGCATATTGACGTGTTCTTTTATTCTTTTTATTATCTGTAAAAAAATAACACTGAATCGTTGATAATATTATGTATTTCCATGTTTTAGCAATGAGACAAAATAAGTCATAATTCAAAGAATTTTTTTTAGTAATATCGACAAGGCTGAACTTATGGATTACTTCCCTAAGGCTAAATAATTAGGATAGTTTTTTGGAGGTAAAATAAAATAATTGACATCACCCTACGTTATGTTCCAAAGAAAAATACCTTCAAAATTCCGAAATGGGTTCTTGAAGATGATAAATTTCTATAAAGTTAAGGTCTAACCTGGTAAGAGGACAAAATTTGATCTCTCCTAAAGGAGCATATTCTCTCCTGGTACATTTGGTTATGAAAACAGTTAAGGGTTATTTAAAGTCTGAGAAAAGGAAAGCAGCTCGTCTGCAAAGCAGTATTGAGAATGCTTTGAGCGGCACTTCGATATTCATCAAAGCAATTACTACAGATTTAATAAATGAATACAGAGTCACTGACATCGCGGAAACAGAAATGGCAAGAAAAAGAGACATCGAAACGAAAGTTTCCCTTAAATATAAATATCTCCCTCGTAATGAGCATTGTTCTGCATCGACTATAAAAAACATTATTGCCGGAAATAGGGTATTAAGTATACCTTCGGATATATTGCAATTTTTTCATAATCGGTTCTCTGATATATTAGGTGGAGACAGATCCAACTTCCCCAAAAAGAAAAATCCTGCTACGTCCAAGGTGTATACGATGGAAAACATTATAGATTATATCAAAAAAGACTATAAAGACTACAAAGCGTCTGGTCGTGATGGTATCTGTGGACGTGTTTTTACCCTTGCTCCAAAAGAGATAACGCCGTATCTCTTAACCATAGGAAATTTTATGGAACAATCAGGAAGAATGCCCCGTACTCTTTCCAGGGGCCGTATAGTTTTGCTTCCGAAGAAGGGAGACGGTACAAATTTTAATCACTGGAGACCCATAACCATTTTAAATGACGCGTACAGAATTTTAGCAGGTGTTTTAGCTAAACAGATCGAACCCATTTTAAACTCAAAAATAGGAGGAGAACAGAAAGGTTTTCTTAAGCGTAGGAAAATTACTGATATTTCTAGAAATATTTCCACAGCAATAGAATCCATTAATCGTCGTAAAAGGTATGGTGCCTTGATTGCAATCGATTTCAGGAAGGCGTTTGACTCCATTCGCCATTGTCATATTTTAAAGTCAATTAAGTGTCTTCTTCCAAAACGTTTTTTTAACCCCATCAGGGCTCTATTGTTCGATGGCTCATCTATCCTTTCACTCGAGGGTATCAACAGTCCTCCCATTCATCTTAAGAAGAGTTGTAGACAGGGATGCCCTGTAGCTCCTCTTCTATTTGTGGCAGCGATTAATGAACTCTCGAAAACATTAATTAGAAAGTACTCGGGATTTGGAGTGTCTTTTAATGGTGTGAGACATCTGCTCGACCTTTACGCGGACGACGTAACTCTCATGGTAGAAGCCAGCTCAGAAAAACAATTAGTTAAGAGAATTGAAATACTGCTCTCGTCCTTTACCAAATTCGAACATAATTCCGGTCTGAAAATTAATTACAACAAGACGGCCATACTCCCGTTGGGTTCCTGGACTCCAGATAGTTCTTCTTTAATTCATAGTTGTCGGGTTGTGTCTTCTGTATGCATTCTTGGTATTGAATGGAGGAAAAATGGTGTCTCAGAGGGTAATTGGTCTCAAATGAGTCGGATGGTTTATAATAAAGTGAAGCAATGGCGCAATCTTTCTCTGCAGAAAAGGATCGACCTATATAATACCCGAGTGATTCCACTGGTGATGTATAGAGCCACATCCATCCCGTTTATTGCTGAATTAGCATTAGTAGAAGAAGACTCTTGGCTGCGCACTCTTTTTCATATGTCATATCTACCCTCCTTAAAACGTCCTAAAAATTTGCTGGAGGTGGGCTTTGTCAGTTAGGCTCTATCTTACCCAAATGTTATCTACGAATCGTAGAAGAAATGGGCGTTTTACACGACAAAGACTGGAGAATATTTTATACATCCTCCGAATTTTACAATTGGTTCCATATGGGTACTCCTTTAACGAATTCAGATTTGGAAGCATTTTCTCCCTTTTTAGCTTCAATACAAAGAATCATATGGACGGTTCTGCCTAATTTCTTTTCTGATACTGTTGTGGATGTAATATATGAAAATAGGGAAAAAGAACCTTTTCTCAAAAAATTTGGATCTCCTGTTGCATTAGAGAGAATCGCTTTATCTCAAAATATTCTAACACTCCATGACCTGAGATCGGCTCCTGTCTTCAATGTAGGTAGGTTTCGGTTTCCTTTAGAACGTTCATGCAATGATTTTAGTCCGTCCAAGCCTTGGTTTTTAAAATTTTATTCCAATAGTGAAGATTCCTTTGGATCTATATCAGAGAGCTTCATACAATTGCTTGATCTCCCTCAATCATGGAAACAGAGGATTTTTCGGTCGACGTGTGGTATAATTGATAGTGCCAAATTTACAGCTCAGTTTCAGATTTCTGCTCGTTTACTTAGATTTTATTACCCTTGCAATAACTGTGGGGCTTTATTCAACTCAATCATTCATGCCTTTGCTGAATGTCCTGTTCTTATGGTAGTCAAGCGTTTTATTCAAATAAATGTGTGCGAAAATGAAATAATTACCTCAAATCTTATAAAAGCCTTTATTTTGTTTGGTGTTTATAAACGTAAATATAATGCCCCCCCTATCCAAAAAGCTATTGACACAGCACTTTTAAATATAAAATCGTTAGTTGCAAAAAAAATTACGACAAACTCTTACATCGAGGTCGAGGACCTAAGGGCAATAATCATTGGAGCCGCCGCCCGCTACTCAGCTCTGCAAATTAAGATTCCGAACGCAACATCAGATGATTGGAAATGGGCTGGAAATGTCGTCCGATTCGTACCATCGAGATCAATTCATTTTTTAAAATCAGCCAAGAGGATCTTAAGAAAATATCGTCGCTTTTTAAGGAACAAATAAATTGTCATTTTATATTAAGGTCATCACTTTTTAACAGTAAATTTGAACTATAACGTTCATTTATGTTTTTACGCAACTGTTGAAGAGAGTTTTATTTATTTTATATATATTTATTTATTTTATATATATTTATTTGTATTTTAGTGTAATTTGTATTGCATTGTATTCTTTGTTACAAATACTGAATAAAACTTCGTGACCGAAAAAAAAAATCGATTTAACTTTTTAATACATATTAATGTGGCATAGCCACATCAATAAGTAAATATATACATCTCTTTTAGAGTAAATACGTAAAAGTAAAGCGTAAAAGTAAAGTAGCGCATGCATAACATAAAATTCTTCCTTTTTCCCCAAAAGGAATTGGCCGAAATTTTTAGTTCTTCTTTAGTCCGTAAGTCGTTTAGTCAGCTTTTATGCTAGAGCTCTTTGAAAAAAATAACAGTCCTTTTATTATTTATATTTGTAGACGTTTTTTATCTTGTAGTGATTTGATATATTTAAATCATCAAATTTCATCCCTTTACCCCGGTTTAAAAAGGATTGTGACGTAATTTCATGGACAACGACATCTAACGTTAAAGGAAATTACCAAAATTTTGGCCAATTTTTTTGTTTACTTTTTTCTTGCATGCGCCACTTTACTTTAACGCTTTACGTAAAAGAAGCATGAAAAGCAATATAAACAAAAAAAATAACCCTCCTATAATGGAGTATGCATACTTTTTGTTTCTGCTTCTCATTATTTTTTTTTGTCGAATGGCAAATTCATGAATAATGATGGTCCCTTTGCTTATGAATAATACAGACTTAAAATATACTTCATCCGGTAAATAAATTGTTTTTAAATGGGATGAAGAAGGAAAATATGAAATTTTGTGCATATTTTTGTTCCCTTATCTGACTTCATAAATTCATGTACCTAAGTTACATTAGAAAGTAGATGAGAGGATAATTCTTCCTCAGCAACTTTTTGTATATCACCGTTTTACATATTGTGTTTATTCGCCGTTCTTTATTATATTTAACACCCAAAAATAAGGAAAAACAGATTTTGATAAACGGCGTTGCTAAGATAGACATTCAGTAAGTATATAGATACTACATAAGATAACGAACATTGTGTTCCCAATTTTTAAAAATATCAAAATTACTAAAAGTGTAGGTATATTAATTTGATCGTACAAAAGTGCATGAAATGATCTCAGAATCCCGCCCATTTGTACATTTTACTATTATAACCCTGATTAATGACCATACAATAACTCTACAATTCGATGATTTAGGTTGTGCGAAAGATCAATTGACAAGTCTGAAGTCTATCCAATTCATTGAAGGATGATAAAATAGATGAAATGCAATATTTACAAACATACTCGTCACCACAAACATAGAACTTAATATGTATAAAGTTTGCAACTCCAAGAGAGTACAACAAGAGGCATAGTATTTATAGATGAAATAAGGAATTTGCGATCTGTCAGCCATCCACAGCTCAGAGAAGGATTGGAGAATGCGATAATTATAAAGCAGGAAATGCTAGTTTGAAAAACGCTCGTCTATATGTAGTTGCAAATATGAGTGAAAAATCGTTTATGGCTGGACATAGAACGATACTCAAGTAATACAAAAGAAAGCGAAAAGGGAAGGTCAGACTTGATCATTCTCATTCATCCTTTTTTTCTAATCTTTACAAATATAACTCAATCGAACCTATTTGGTAAAAAAGGGATAAAAGATACCTTGACTCTATAGTAGGGAAATCATAAAATGGTCACGTTTTCATGGAGGGAACACCCAATTCTAATAATGCACATATGTGATACGATATGTAGGAGAGTTAGATTTTAACACATGAGGAAATTACTTTATGAGAACCATTTTTTAACATTTTTATTTATTCTGGTGGGAGAATTAAAAGGGTTATCCACTTCATTAATTATAGAAAATATTACACATTATAAAACCTTTTATTTCAAGAATAATAAATTATTGATAATACTAGACATGATATTTTCAAAAGTCATTTAATTTTGGAACCATTCTTAGCCACCAAGTTTTTTGTGCTTATTTCAAATATTACAATCCAATTTTTGTAACGGCTGTCATTTTTGAGATACGTTTATTTTAAATAATCGTTTTTTCACCAAATTATAATACTATAATTGATATATAAACAGGCTTTCCAACAAAAAAGTATGTAAATACATCTTTACCAGAATATATGAATACATTGGATGATTTATTGTTCTAAACTCTTTCTCTTAATTTTTAATCTTACATAAAATTTATTACATTTGTTAAAAATATGGCAACGTCTTTTGAAATACTTTTTAAGGTTTTCATATAATGATTCGATCTTGATGGCACATATTTAATTATATTTCCATGTTGGCGCTCCTAAATCCGGGATTTGGATGGAGTAATTTTCTGTTTTTTTGCTTGTCTTTATTACTCATTTGATGTAGCATCTCGCCTCAACGTCCAGTTAAAGTCCCAAGCATGGATAGACTCTATTTCTTTTGATGTCTCTTTTCAGTCGTTGTAATGTGTATTGGTGAAAACCTTGATCATGACTTACAGATCTTCATTTTTCAGGTGAAAGTGAAAACAGTCGACTTTTAGAGGCATCTTGCAACAAGTTCTCTTCGAGTTTTTCATAATTTTCCTCCCGATTGTTCCGAGGAAATCAGCAACTACCGCCTCATGTTGTCTTCTCTTTTGCCACCACAAAAGGTGATATTAATGAACCCTGTTAGGGACAAGACAAATTTTTTGACAAACATTAATTCGCGTATAAAATGACCAAATAATGTCAACAAACATTTTTTTAGTCTACTTTTCCGCTTTATTAATTCTACGAGCTCAAAATCACAAAACATTGATAATGTGTTGATAAAATACGCATAAGACATTACGATAATGAGTAAAAACAAAAAACTAGGCAGTTGCGTAAGAACAATACGTAAAGGAACATTATAGTTCATATATTTTATGGTTGCCATTGGTGACCAGGAAAATACGACCAAAGAAGAAAGGGCCCCAAAAAATTCCCCGTAGAAAAGGAAAGGATAATGCACGAAAAAATGGCCAAAATAAATGGGCAGATAAGTATTTGGGTTGAATAGGACTATAAAAATGAACAAACACATATCTGTAATTGCAAAAATTATTTGTTGGCATTACTTAGTCGATTTGGATGAGAAGTAGTGTTTGTACAAAACTTTTTCTCCTGTCATTAACAGGGTTCATAAAGATTTATATTGGTTTTATATATATATATATATATATATATATATATATATATATATATATATATATATATATATACTATAATATATATATATATATAGACGACGAAGGAGAGGGACATACAAACGAAACTCCACCTTCTAAAAGAACCACAGGGCCCCATAGCCAAAGCCTAAAAAGAAGTTCCTCTACGCAGAAATAGCGAAAGAGGCATTTAAAATTGTCATTGTCCGAAAAAATGGCGACCATATCTCTCTGCAAGAATGGAATACATTTTTAAAAATCCTTGACACCGTCAACATATCTCGTTCGTTGTCTATCGGCAGTAAATGAATTCTTACCCAACTACGAAGGGCGTAAGTATACAAATAAAAGGGCAATCATTTACGTAAATGATGAAGCTTCAAGTCAGTACGTACATAAAATTGTAAAAAACTGCACCCCTTGATATCCACCTCTTGGTCAGAGGCTGAAAGAATGAGAGAAAAAGAAGAGAAAACAGAGACTAACTGGATTTATTCGGGGTGTCACTGGAAAATTGGGGACGAAATCCTTAAAAAAGTTATTGCACATCAGTGCACCCTATCAGGAATACAAGGTAATGTTGAAATTGTGAGATCAGAGCTCACGCAACTAGGCAAAGTACTTCATATTTGCTTAGATAAAACATCTTTTGAAGGTCTCCAATCGATGGACTTTACAATTAAAATTGCCTCGGCAGGTAAAGTGCGTTTTCAGGATCCTCGAAAAGCACCCATTTTGGAGCAGTGTGAAGAAACTAAGGATCTGGAAATTATAGAAGAAACGGAAGGAGGAAAAGAAGAAATAAACTCTGAAGTACAAACTCACAGGAAAAGATTATGACAACTCCAAACGACAGCAACATGGAACAGAAGAGAAAAAAGGTCCTGAAGTTTTGAGAGATGACAAAAACACGGATCCTAAGGACCCAAAAACTCCGGACACCCAAACAGGAACGCCATCAACAGACACAAAAAATCCTGTATCGGGGACATCAGGTAAAAAAACAGCTACTAAGAAGCAATCAAAGATAGACAAGTTCTTTGAGTCAACAGCGGAAATAATGTTTCCACAAAAGCAAAATCAAAAATCATGATTAGCTGCTCCTATATGAATACTCAACATTCCAGAGCGGCAAACTCTGAACTTAAATTAAGAACATCTCAGATAGCCATGATAACGGAACCTTATCTTCTTAAGGTACCACAAAAAACCTTAAACTAAATGGATATACAATACACAGTAAGTCTAAAACCAAACCAAGAGCCTGTATTCGAACTTCCGATTATTTACATGCATGGTTTGTTCCAGAGTTTCTGACAGAGATGTTTGCACAGTTTGCTTGAAAATAGATGAATCTATGGCTTATATCTGTGCAGCATATATTGATCAATTATTACCGGTTGAGAACGAAACCCTCTTGAGTCTCATTAAATACTGTGAACAGCAACAGAAACCTCTTCTTTTAGCTATGGATTCTAATGCTCATAATCATCTTTGGGGCAGCAGAGACATTGACAGCAGAGGAGAAGCTTTGGAAAGCCTAATAGATGAACATAATCTTTTGGTATTAAATGAAGGAAATGAACCCACATTTGTTACACAACGGACTAGTTCAGTTATAGATATTACCATAATGAATCACCATGCATTCAATAAATTCAACATCCGAGGATGGCATGTTGATCTACGACCATCAATGTCAGATCATCGTTACATAAATTTAAATTCGGAAAATACAAACCTATCTCCGAAAAGTCAAGAAATTTCAGAAAAGTCAATTGGGATATATTTAGATCTCAAACCGAAAATGTGTCACTGCCTAAAGTAATTCCCAATTCTATCGCCATAGATAAATGTGCAGAATCATTATATGATACAATAATGAAGGCACTCGACATTGCTTGTCCTTTAAGGAAAACAACAGCAACTAAGTCCGTGCCATGGTGGACAAAACATCTTGCAAGCCTTAGATATAAACTCAATAAACTTGAGCCTAAGCGTCACTACAGCACACATAGAGAGGAGTACTTAAAAACGAAAAACGAATATCGTACAGTACTCAGAAAAGAGAAGAAAGAGGCATGGAGGCATTTTTGCAGTAAAGCTGCAAATGCTAAAGATATTGCAAAACTGATTAAAATACAAAAACCAATGGAAGACTCAATTGGACTACTGAAAAAGACGATGGATATACGCAATCACCTGCTCAATCTTTATTAGTACTTATGGAAACTCATTTCCCTGATAGTATAATAAATACGACCTATGATAGACCATTGCAAGAAAGAAGCTTTAACATTAACTATGTAGATAAAAATAAGGTCAAAGAATCATTCAATTCTTTTGAACCATTTAAAAGCTCAGGACCAGATGGGTTGAAACCAGTTGTACTACAGCAACTCAGGGAAAATTTAATATCTTACATCACAAACCTTTATGAAGTAATTCTCAACACTGGCTATACACCAAGGATCTGGAGAGAGATGAAAGTTACTTTTTTGCCGAAACCGGGCAAAGATGACTACAGCTCAGCTAAGGCTTTCAGGCCAATCACTCTTTCGAACTACATTCTTAAAGGACTCGAGAGAATTGTACAATGGAAAGTGGAAGACGTTATCCCAAGACTTTATTCACAACATGCTTATACTAAGGGATTATCAACTGAAACAGCCCTTTCACAAGTTACGGACTTAATCGAAAAAATCAATTTTTCAAGACCACTGCACACTTGCAGTCAGTTTTGATTGCACAGGTGCGTTTGATTATGTACATTTCACTCTGCAAACATAGCTATGTCACGGCTTGGAATTCCAGAAAGCATTCAATCTTGGTACTGTAACCTTCTTAAAACAAGAACAGTCAAAGCGGAATTAAAAGGGGAAAAAGTCAGCGTCAATCCAACACGTGGTAGTCCACAAGGAGGAGTTCTATCTCCAGTTATATGGAACTTAATCATGGACACTCTTTTGACCAAGTTTAAAGAAGGCGCCATCCATGTTGTAGGATATGCGGATGACGTCCTTTTATTAATAAGTGGTAAAGACCCTGGTACACTTGTTAATAAAATGCAGGAAGCAATTAATATTGTTCTGGAATGGGGGAAAACAAATGGTCTCACCTTCAACCCATCAAATCTAATGCTATAGTCTTTTCAAAAGCATAAAAATTAAGATCCAAATACTTTCCGCGACTATTTATGGCAGGAAAAGTAATTAAATATGCTACACAAATGAAGTACCTAGGCGTGGTTTTCGATCAAGGACTCACCTGGACTGAACATATAAAAGAAAAAGCTGCCAAATGTTCTCGAATATGGAATATGGCAAAGGCAGTCATAGGTCAAAAATGGGGCTTAACTTCGGATAGGGTTCTCTGGCTCTATGAAGCAATGATTAGACCCATTATCACATATGCATGTCTAATATGGGGACACACTGTTACTGCAAAGAAAGTCGAAATAAGAAAATTGAACAATATTCAGCGAAAGGTATGACTCATACACTCCGATCAACACCAACATCAGGAATAGAGGCAGTATTGGGCATCACTCCATTGGATCTCTACATACAAGCACATGCAACAAAGTCAAGATGGAGAACAAAGTTTTTTCTCCGGGATACCTGGGATGGTGTGGGCAATCTTTCAAGGCGTCGTGGACATCGTTTCGTTAGTGATAAAATACTCCATCGACTTCAATTGAATGAAACTAGCGACTACATTACAGGCAATCGTATCTGGGTTGATAACTCTCATGTTGAAAACTCTGACATTATTATATACACAGACGGATCAAAAGACGATAAAGACAACACAGGAGCTGGATGGGCAATCACTAGAGGTGATATATCCTTTTATCAATCATATATATCTCTTAATAAGGAAGCATCAGTCTTCCAAGCTGAGATAATTGCCATCACACAATCTGTAAAAGCTTTACTTGAACAAGACAAGCCATCTAAGAACGTGATTATTCGGTCAGATTCTCAATCGGCAATTGCTGCTATTCTAAACCCCTTTACAAAAAGTGCCACAGTTAAGCAATGCAAAGAAGTATTAAACAACGCAAAATCCAAAATAAATATACATCTTGATTGGTGTAAGGGCCATTCAGACATCTCAGGCAACGAATTTGCGGACTACCTTGCAAAGAAAGGAACGCAAAGTAAAAATCGCTTATGTGTTGGAGCACCACCAAGCTACATAAAGAAAGTGATAGATGGCTTCTTCTATGAAGTTTGGTGCAACAGATACAAAAAGGATCTTGGAATAAACATACTCATAGTATGTTGAATATTCCAAACCAAAGGTTGTCGAACTTTCACGTCCCAACATGAAATTACTTGTTCAAGCCTACACAGGCCATGGACCATTTCTGGCCCATCTGAGCAAATGGAAAAACACAAATGCCATTTGTAATATATGCATGGAGGAGTCCCAAACCGCTGACCACCTAATCAACAGATGCCCATCGCTTTCATATGAGAGATACCAAGTCATGCAAGAAGAGGATGAAGATCTTCGTATATTAAATTTATTAAATGTAAAAAGATGCAACGAATTATTGATTCTAACTTTAATTTAATTGCTTCATAAGTAGATTATAAAATAATTTATATAATGCAATGCTCAATATCCATTTTTGCTGTTGTAGCACATATACCCCTTTGTGTGGTCGTGTTCTTTTGCTGTATGTATGTATTTGCTTTTATCAATGTATAATTGTAATATTTGTATGTACTATGGTAAGACAGCAATAAATTCTTGACTAAAATAAATATATATATATTATATATATATACATATATACATATATTGAGGGTTGTTCTTATTTTTCAAATGTTCGAAATGTTAGCAACATTGTGGATTTTCTGTTTCTTGGTGATAAAAGAAGACGACATACAAAGTTTGAACAAAATCGGTCAACATTACGAGGTCGCGCAACGAGGTCAAATTTTAAAAATTTAGTAAAAATATAGTTTTCCGCAAATTTCTTCAAAAGGTGGACGTTACAGACTTCAATATTAATTATTAATTTAAAGGAAATCTAATTACTACCAGACGTATGTTTAATGTTTTTTAATAAAACAAAGTTTTCAGTAAAAACAAAGCAAGAAAGAGAGTGAGTATTGTTAGCTTATTTCATAGCTTTTTTGTATCAATTACTTCACTCGCCTGTAGAAGATGACTTGTTCGCTTCAGAGTAAAATAGTACTTTTAAGTTTAGTAAAACTTTAGATGATAAATCCAAAAATGACCTTGGTTGCATTCTATCAGTTCAGAATTCAGTACAATCTGAGTTTACATCATATGATTCAGAGCCTGTATTGACCTATAAGAAATCGATTATGAACAAAATAAATAATAATTTGTTTCTTAGATTTGCGTCAAGGTATCCTCTCGAAATTTTACTTTGTCTCTGACGCATACATAATCCATTATATGCGTCATTTTGTACGCGAAATAGGCTTTTTTAATGTACATTTAACTCTCTACTTATTAAATTGACATAATTTAGTATACCAAAATAAAAGCTGGTTAACCAAGCTTTCATTTGATACATTTGGTGTTCAAAAAATCGCTATACTTAAGAGATATAAGCAAATACGTACTCTACCCCAAAAATTGATCTTTTGATATGAGAATATACGATTACCATATGGTAATAGTGTTAGTGTTACCACGATAGAAAGAGAATGGAGGGAGTATTTTGCCTCACTTCTCTCCCTCTCTTTTTCCTTCCTATCCAGGTTACACTAACTGCGGTACTTTAATTGCGGTAACTAACTTCGAGGCGCAACTATTAAAGCTTGGTTTAAAATTATACCCTATATGTACATGGGTAATAACTTTTGACTTTTTTTTCACAAAAATGATTACCTGTAGCACAAATGAATGAACTTTTGCTTATAATTGCCTAAAATGACCTTTATTTCATTGAACTAACAAAAAAGGTCACGCACAAATCACTTTGAAAAATTCACCCTTAACGTAAATAAGGGCTAAATTCGATAACGATAAGGAAACATTTACAAAGTGTCTTTAATGAATTAACCGGATTGAATAATCCGAAACCAGTTGAACACGATGTGCTGGCTGGTGGAAGCTTAAAGGGGACAAACCTCACGTGAGGTTTTATAATATTCTACCACTTTGCTTGACCGTCTACAGTGTTCTGAATTCTTCTATTTTATACATTCTGTTCCTAGGAGTATAGCTTAGTAAAGAACAGCATGCCGTTTAAAAAAAGTTCCTCTACCACAGAGAAGAACAAGGAAACCTGGAGAATGAACTTGGTCCAGTTCCAAGCACCATCAAGAAGAGGCAATGTGGCAATCCACGAAGAACCCCTGAGTGACCGGAGCCGCATGCCCCTGAAAAGCCACGTGATGGGACGTTTCAAATCCCTTGAATCCATCGCAAAAGAACGGAAAGAGAGGGTCGGTCTGATTGCTGTGGAACTGAAAGCTTTATGGAGGACGACATTGAACTTCCCGCCTGTATCAGATCAAGCCATCCGTGCAAAACTAGAAAAGCTCCTGCAAGAGTATGACCATTGCAGGAAAAAGCAAAACTTTGATTCATTGGATGAACTGTTCGATGTGACCAAGGTGAAAGGTCAATGGCTTTGCAAAGAGGATAAGAACCTCTACGAACTGCAAATGCAGAGCAAAGGCCAGGTCGGTTATTCTACTGGCAAACGTGCCAGTGCCCAGACCATCCACCCATCCAAGCGAAGGAATACATTGGATGTGGATGTGTCCAATTCAGCAACTGAGTCCAGTTCAGTAGCATTAGATTCTTCTGAAACAGGTACGGACTCATGTGACACTAGTGAAGACAGTTCTATGGAGGATGAGGCTGCACCATCAACAAGAACAAGGAAGTATAACCCCACTGGTGTTGCAAGGCGACTTGTTACAAGCTCAAAGCTATCGACCCATAAAGCAGCAAAGGTATGCCGTCAGCTTTCAGGTGAGGGCATCGAGATCCGGACCCCAAGTCAGCCAGGAATCCACAAAGCTCTCTACAGGAGAGCTGCTGAAGTGAAGCAGCACTTGGTTAGCACACTTCATCAGGAGAAGTGGAGCTTGCACTTCGATGGTAAAAAAATCAATGGCATTGAACACCAAGCAGTGGTCCTAAAAAATGAAGCAAAGGAAATCAAATTGACTGTGCTTCAATTGAAGGACGGTACAGCTGCAACCATTGCAAAAGGGCTCCAGGATGTCTTGCAGGAGTTCAACTTGTGGGGATCAATTTTGATGATAATTGCCGACACGACAAGCGTCAACACCGGGAAGAAGTCTGGTGTTGTCATTCGGCTGCAGCAAATGTTTGAAAAGAATGGGAGCCACAGACCCAAGTTTATCAGTTGTCAGCACCATGTGCTCGATCGCATCCTCCGTATTGTCATGGACGATGAGCTCCACGACTCAACCAAATCTCCAGATATTGAGTACTTCTTTGTGAAGGACTTGGTGCGCATGTATGACCAATTGAAGGCAGCTTTCATCAATGGGAAAGCTGAGATCAAAGAAACAGGCGGTTGGAGAGACGACATGAAATTTCTGTATCACCTTACTCGTGTCTTCCGACACTTCACTGAGAAAGATGAGGTCCCTTTTGTTAACTTTCAGCAGATTCCTAACATCAGCAATGCACGCTGGAACTCTCGTGCCATTCTAGCCCTCCTTGCATTCATTCTGATGCCTGAAACTCGAACCAGGCTGCGTAAAATCTGTTCATTTATTTCTTACCAATGGGCCGGCCATTGGTTTAGCAACCAATTGTTCCGCAATGAGGATTTCGAAGAACTATCATCTGCTCTGGATGGATACCCAAAAGGTCTCAAATGCTTAGAAACCCACTGGAAAAGAGATGAATCGCCCATCAATATTGCCCGAAGCAACCAATGCTGCGAGCGTGCGATCAAAGTTATGCAGGACTTGGACAAGTCCTGCCGCAACAAGGACAACCTCCCCCTGAGATTCGTCCTTTCCAATGACATTAATGTGACCAATTGCCATTGACCAATTGTTTTTTGTCCCTTTATACAGCTATACAATAGTATAATATCATTCTTAAAAGTTTTTGTTTAAACTGGAATATATTTCATTTGACTTCAAGAACTGGCCAAAAAGCTCTTAATTAAATTATTTAAAAGTATATTGTGCGTGACGTTTTTTCATCAAATAAACTTAAAAATAGATATTATTTAATCTTTCATAAAAGTTCATCATATGATGATACAGGAATATGAGGTTGTAAAAAAGTTATCACCCTAATGTACATACGAGGATGCAGTGAAAAGTAAAGAGTCTTCTTATGATAATTTTTTTGAAATCCAATTTTGAAACGGAACACAAATTGAACGGCGTTCCACGGAACGGAAAGAATTAAACAGAACGATGAACGGAACGGAAAGAATTGAACGAACGATGAACGGAACGGGAAAAAGTGGAACGCGTGCAAGCCCGTATATATATATATTATATATATATATATATATATATATATATATATATATATATATGGATATGGATATAAATCAGACTTCTTGACGTTCGCGAAAAATTGTTGTTTGTTTGTCGTTCGCCAAAAGTTATCGTTCGTCGTTCATCGTTAATTTTAAATTGAATCGTTCGTCGTTCATTGTTCACCATTCTGAAAAAATTGACATTTTTCAGAAAGGAATTTGTCCCATGAGAATTAAAAATCTTTGTTTTTTTTTGGCGCCAAAATATATATATATATTGATATATCTATACTAATAAAAAAATAATTCCGTTCGTTCGTTCGTTTCCCTGTATCTCCCGAACGGTTCATTAGATCCTGACGAAATTTTCAGTGAATAGTTTTGAGAGCTCAGGGAGTGTCTTGGTGGGGTTTTCAATGCACAGAAAATTCGTCATCGCCATGCTTATTTTTTTGCGAAAACGTTTTTTGACGATTTTTAAAATTGCCAAGTTAGAATTTGACCAACCTTCTGTGGATGAGTCTGAGGTAGTAAGACGTGTTTTTGTTTATTGAGTGTTTACCAGAAAATTCGTTTTTCATATGATTACTTAAAAATAAGTTTCTTTCTGTCCCTGTAGGTATGTCCCCCCCAAATTTAGGTTTTATGGAAAATAACAACTTTTTATAATACAGCATCGCGCTATTCAAATTTTAATCATGCCAAAAATTGGAGAGTCATGTCAATACCCAGCTTTAAGGAATAGAAAACGGAAAAATGGCAATTACGATACATTGACGACTTTTAAGGAACTACTCTTCATAAGAAAATAACATAGGCACTCTATGAAATGACTTAAAATATAACTTCTTTTTACGTGCTTAAATATCCCTCCTTAAGGAATACAAAACGGAAAAAATGACAATGAAAACCCAATTACAATTTTTTAAGGAACTGATTTTAATATGATAAATCACATGCGATGACATCACTAAAATTATTCGTATGATTTTTTTTACATTCCAGACTATTATCAAGTTGGAAAATCCCGGGCAGCGCCGGGTAACATTCGCTAGTATATATATATATATATATATATATATATATATATATATATATATATATATATATATATATATATATATATATATATACATTTAATATGTATATATAGATATATATTATAATTGTTATTAAGGATTGATATTTTGTTATAATTAATATGGAAATAAAAAGAATTATCTCGAGTATTATTCAGTACGAAGGATTATCGTTTATTATAATTTAAAAGAGAGTTATTTGGAAATATATTTATGACTTTAATGACAAATAGGTTTCCATGAAATGCCTCCGACGATTATTTGAGCTGTCTAGAGGCTAATATTCGCAAATGCTCTCCTTCACCGGGCATTTTACGGCATCTCTCTTTATTGGAGTTCATGATTCGAGTAAATATCCGAATCAATATCTAAAAAAGTAGTAGGAGAGACTTTAATGAGTCCATACTTCACTTGGAGATTATTCAGTTTGCACATGGATGTGGGGAGTGAGCGAAAGAAAGAGAGAGCTGAGATACTTCCTCCTTTGATCAACCTTAAAAGGTGACTATTAAGTTAATAGTAATAACTCTCTTAGATGGTGATGATGGGTAGCACTGCTGTTGCTGCTGGCCGAGGATTCATGTTTTTTGTTTTGGAATGCTTCAATGTTGAGCATCTATCTCATTCGATGAACCCCGAGTTTCTCATGAATTGATGCTTTTGTCAGTCGATGCGATGCTGATGAAAAGCGCCCCACCTCCGACTTGAAGAAGGAGTCCATCCAATCCAGAAATTGGGGAAATCTGCCAGTGGCTTGTTCCTGCATTGTTCTAGTGCAATTGTTCATTGTTTTTACATATTATACAATAAAATACATTTATTTGAACAATTATGTATCATTTCCCTTTTTATATCCTCCAACGGCAAGTCCTCTACGGACTTGAACACCTCTGCAGCCTAAAAATATATGGTAATGGATGTGAAAGATTACTTCAAAGTATTAGTGGGTCGCACAGACCTCCCTGAGTCACATAACTTGATATAATAAGCGCTGATACCTAGGTGAGGGAGTCCAATAACTGTGACACGTTGTCTTTAAGCCTTGAGAGGTCAAAGTGTACGTTCAGGGGACTGACCAGGTTCTTGATGAAGTATATTGTGTTTCCCTGATGATGAAGTGGTTCAAGGTAAGGACATAAATAGGTAAGCTTTGATGGACTTCATCCTGAGGGCCATCTCCCTCTTACTTGTGACTTCTTTATGACGGTATAAATGGTGCTGGAGAGGTATTTCATGAATCCTGGGGATGTCTTGAGACGCAATATAGATATATATATATACTAAGATTGATAACAAAAAAACTTTACAGTATATATATATATATATATATATAAATATATATATATATATATATATAATATTATATATATATATATATATATATATATATATATATTATATATATATATAATATTATATTAATTATTACAATTCAATTCAGACATGACATTTCCTGATAATGATATTACCACCTTTATTTTGATCTATGTTAAATTCATAGGTGCCCTTTTAAGTGATACTTTCATATTATGATTGATGATAAAGCAAGGAGGAGATCCTATTTCCAAACACAGAAACCTTCAATTCATTATTTTTTTATATATAATCCTAATGGACATACGTTTTTTCATTTCTTCAACATGATTAATGCCATGTCATCATCATTACAAAGAAAATAGCTCACTAACTGCTTTCTTCATATTAATCTTTAGAAATAAAATGTTTGTTGGATACTTTAAAAAGATGATTTATGTCAAATATATAACTATCTAGCTCTCAAAATGGTTTATGTTAAGCAAACACAGTATATAACTGATTTTGTACTGAAAAGTTCCTTGTGAACTCCTTCCCTTTAATGGCAGGGACGGGCCTTAATAATAAATGGACTTATATATAATAACAATAACAAAAAACAAAAAGGAAAAGGAGACACATCATCAAAATACATACTACAAAACACAACAAGAGAAAAAATGAAAATAAGGGCGTGCGGACAATTATTAATATTTACAACAATTTAAAATATAATTACCACGTACATTAATCAAATTCTAAGTGTACTTGTAAAATAATGTCACGGCAGACAAACTTCTTTCGGAACAAAATACTACAATCTTCAAATTAAGCCCTCTATTATAGAAGCTTAGAAAAAACGAAATTCTTGATATGAACATGGTAACATCTCAAGTGTATCGTGCTAAATTCTTAATTTTGTTGGCATAAATTCGCCTATTTAGATGAGCAAGTACACCTTTGTGTCATTCATTATTTTGGGAAATGAAGGAATTTTGAATAATATTAAAAAGCTGTTATAAATACAAGATGTCTGTTTAAGTGTGAACATCATTCCTAATAATACCATCAATAAGAACCTTGACCATGACTATCAATCCATGTCATTTACGAATCGTTTGATTTGACTGTTCTATTATTACCTATTTTAATTATTTTTGATATACAAGTACCTATCTAAGCAACTTTTATTATTATGATCCAAAACCACTCTTGGTACTTATATTTTTATATAATGTAAATATGTCAGGTGTAATCATTTTAAATAAAGAACCCTTAAAAAATCTATGTTTATATTACTTCATCATAATTACTGAAAAAAACATAGAATAACTAGAGAATAACTCAGGGAGTGCAAACCTCCGCCGATCCCACAACATTCCCATTCAAATATTCTCCCTTTCACACGCCCGATTTTCTATATCTAATCATTGTTTACACTTAGAGGTACATTGAAATAAAAAGAAAAGCTCATTTTGCATCTTAAAGAAGCACTCAGAGATGCCAAATTTAATCACTTGTGTCTTTTGGCATTTCCACAAACTCCACAAAGTTTCATCCGAATCCGTTCCGCACTTTTTGAGTTATCCTGCTGACAAACAAACAAACCAACCAACAAACAAACCAACCAACCAACAAACCAACGCCAGTGAAAACAATACCTCCTTCGGCGTAGGTAATAAATAAAACAGAGTTGCCAAATGAACTAATACTTGGGGAATATGCAAGAAGGATAAGAAAGGTTTTACTACACATTGAACAATTATTAGATTGTACCTATACACTAATTACTGCACTATGATGTTTATATATATATATATCAATGATTGATGCTAATTAATCGATATAAACAGACAAACCAATGTTAATGATACTTAAATTGTCATTTGTTTTGAAATTCATTGTTGTGATTAATAAAGCTGATTAAAAATATAAACCGTATTTATCCCACTAATCAATTTTGTACTAATTCTATAGATTTTTTTAAATATGCATTAGACATACAAACATATGTATTGTATTTATATCCAGGGTAGTTTCAAAGCTTTGAAATAAAAATGCAAAAGTTTTTTTTTATTGTTTCTATTTAAATTATTAATTCTATTTATTATATATAATATTTATAGTACAATATATTTCTCCATACTTGAAAAAGGCCCATATTGCGAGTATCAATTCAAACCTTATCCTACGAGGCATATAAATGTTTGTAATAGCAAGAGTTTATTTTTAACTTAGTCTTCTATCCATGCATACAAAGAGTCCTAATCAATTATAATGATTAAAAAAATCCTTATAAACTATAAATCTTATGATTCATTCATTGTCTGTGCAAGCCGTACTATAAATAAAAATTTATTAATCTCACTATTTGCAATTCCTTGCCATATAAATCATGTCTTAAAATGCCTACCATTTTCTAACTGAGTTTATTTTATTTTGTAGAACTTGACAGATTTCTTTGAGCTTCAAATGCATATTTTTTTTTTAAAGTCAAAAAGGATAATAAACGAAAAAATTGGGGACACTTAATAAATTTAGAAATTATGAAATAATTTGCTTAATGGTTATAATTTGTATATTTGTTTGGGTGTTATATATTTTTGTTATATTTATGTATATATAATAATTAACCAAGTTCCGAACAGTGAATATAACTTTCAGCTGATCAAAACCGTCATTCAACCTCCGGCGACACTCAATTTTATTTTTCCCGAATATGAAATACAAGAAGACCAAAACGAAATATTTTGTATTGATTTATATTATTTTAAAGTTGTATTTAGGAATTTTAATTTTTTTTTATTTACCATAGATATATAAGGCTTTAAAATCAATTTAACAAATTAAATGCAATCTTTTAACAAAAGTTATTTAAGTTACTTTTTTTAGGTAAAACTTTATTCACACGATACTATATCTTTAATATACACAAAAATACATTAAAACGTCGTGTTATTCACAATATTATCAATCAGAGAAGTAAAATTTGTAGGTAAAGGAACTCGAGTAGATCTCATTTTATACATAAAAAATATATAAATATTCTTTTTAACAAATCTTTATTTCTATAAAGTGATTGTGTATTAAAATACAAAAATAGACATTTTGTCTAAAACAAAAACTTCAAAAAAGATAAATATTGAGTTTTAGTGATAAAAAAATAATCTCTTCTTGGTACGGTCCATTAAAAAAGTAAATAAAAATCTTTACTTCGCAATTGTATATTTAAAAAAATCATCAAATAACAATTTTAGATATTCTAAAATTTCTACCACATATATGCACTCTAATAAAAAATGTTTTGATGTCTCCAGCAAATCCCCCCAAAAAAGCACAATCTTTCCTCCGCTGTAGTCTCATATATACTACCAAAAGTCAATGTGTAGGTAAGTACTCTGTATTTAAACCATAGAGAGAGTGATTTAACATTTTAGATTTTAAACCTTGAATTAATACATTTACTGGTGTTCTCAGACCGTAATTTTCCTTCCTCCTCTCAATTCGACTTAAAAAATGACTTTTTGAATTTTAATCAACTAAAATATGTCGGAGTTCCTTATTACCATTAGTTAAATAAAATTGTAATACTATTTCTTGGACCGAACTCCCTTTTCTTAAAATTCACCCATTCTAAAACATTCATCCTCTCTAGTTTTTCATTTGCTGTAAAAATCATTTATTTCATTAAAAACATCCCAAGAAACACTATTTTTTTTTTATAGAAGTATTTTTCTTAAAGATAACCTCCCATTTCCAACAACAGGTTCCTACCAGTTCATTTTTTGTAATAATAAAAAACTTTATTGATCGCACTGTTCTGATACCAAAAAGGACTAATATTATGGCTAAATCTAGCACAGAGTGTGGTCCATTCCCTCTTCCCCCTCCAAGGGAAACCCTACCTTTTTCAAATATAGGCCCTTTAATGCTTCTGTCCAAACTGAACCACTCTCCAAAAGTCTTTTCAACCATTTTAAGAGTAAGACTTTCCAGAAACTTTCAAGATCCAACAGACCTAACCATCGAACTTTTTTGGTGTTCTGACACGTTTCCATGATATTATTTTAGGGCGACCCTCCGGAAATAAAACTCTTCGCACAAATCATTATTTTTTTTATATAATTGAGAAAAGGTGTTATCTTATATATGAATAGTTTTGGGTAAAATAAATGCATTCAATATAAAAATTCTTGTCACAGTATTATCTTAAGAATTTTTGTTATCTATTTGTTGTTATTTGGACTTTATCCTCTATGACCTTAGCGTTTTCTATAATACCCCGGATAGTTCAATGATATAAAGGTACCTAATACTTTCATCATAGAAATCACTCTCAAGCCTCCCAGATCTAAGGGAAACTTAAAAAAAAATCATTATTTACTTTTCTTAATATTAATCTCTAATCCAGACTAATTTTTATATCGTTTTAAAATATTTAATGTTTTCCTAATCGAACGGTGAATATCAGCGATGCTCCCAGAAAAAATATTATTCCCATCATCCGCAAAGGCCAAACCTTTGACATACTTCGGCCACTTTAATACCATTTATATACCTACACGCAATAATTTCCTCAATTATAGAATTCAATGCCAAGAACAAACAAAGTGGGGGACAAAGAGTCTCCGTGTACGGCAATCTCTATTACCTTAATTCTATTATCTTTTTTATCATAAAACGTAAATAAATTGAAATGACAATCTCCTACCATTTTGATAAAATCATCCCCTACGCCAGGGCTATTCAATTAGTTTTCCAAGTGGGCCACATTTGGAATCCAAGAACTTGAGCTGGCCGCAAACTTTCTGCGGCCACTTTTTTTCAAATAAGTCTATTATTATGTTTTTTTATTTAACATTAGTAGTATTACTATTAGTATTATTAGGCCGATGGTTACTATGCCTATTATTATTATTATTATTAGGCCTATTTTATATGACCTTTTTAGCTTTCAACATTGAATAGGCCTATAAAAATGCACACAAACAACTCTCTGCTCCATCTCCTTTATTTAAAACAAACAAAAAATAGAACATTTAACTCAACATTTCTCATTGTTCATGAGGCTGGCTGCTAAACAGAACAGGGCTATTTTAGCCCACTGCTGCCGGTGACTTTAGTGAGAGAAGTGGCATTTCTTGTTTTGCACAAGATCTCTGATGTTTGGCTCATAAGATGTCAATGCAATTTTAAGGCACTGGTGAATTTTGTTGTCTGTTAGGGAACACCGATAACTGTTCTTAACTGCATTCACGTGAGAAAAGCTCGATTCGCAAGTGTATGTTGACCCAAACATACTGAGCAAAAAGACTGCCACTTTCTTAACATTGGGGAACTGGTGTGTGTTCACATACTCCAGAACTTTGCTGGCCCATCGTTGCGAAGCGCCACGGCCATGGTAGCAGATGACTGCATGTCAACAAGTTCAAGAATGAATTTTCCCTCGTCGATGGAAGGGACTGCTTGCTTTGCTCTGGCAGATAAGTCTCCTTCTTTTTCTGCGGTGAATGGGTCTCTGGCAAAGGCCATAATCTCTGTGGGCAGAGTAAGTCCATCCAGCCGACCAGCGAAGTTTTCTTTTAGCTTCGCAATGAAATCCCTCATCACATCTGTGATTTGTGCCGGGGATGCGATGTGTTCACGGAGTGTCGGGAAGTGTAGCATTCTGCCTGTTAGGTCAGTCGCGAAAAGATCCAACTTGACGGGGAATGCCCTCATCTGTTCTGCAAGATCAATGATCGTTTTATCTCGGCCTTGTAATGTTAAATTCAGGTCATTCAGATGTTTGAATATGCGTTTAGAAAGCAGACATCAGACACGAAAACATCATCACTCATGCGATTCAGGTGGATATGCGCTTTTCAGTGCTTGCTGTTGCGCAGAAAAACGGTTATCTCCTCTCGGAGGTCACAGAAGCGCTGCAGCGCATTGCCTTTGGACAGCCACCGGACATCGTTGTGTAAAAGGAGGTCGTAGTGCTCTGCGTTCATTTCTACCAACAGCTGGCAAAACAAGCGATGTTGGAGGCTTGACGTGGATCGAATGAAGTTGATATAATTGCCATCACGTCATCCATTGCTTGTTTAAGGTCCCCGCTTAGCTTTGAACACAACACTGTCTGGTGCACAATGCAATGTACAATTTTCAAGTCGGGGCAGATAGCGGACCAACGCGCTGCCAATCCACTTTTCTTGCCAGCCATGGATGGAGCCCCATCAGTCACAAGCATGCACAGGTGTTTCATTTCTATCAAATCTTATTGTTTAATCTGAGGACACATCTCTTAAAATAAAAACAGTCCTTATACCACTCTCTTTCTCTCTGGTTGATAAGGACTCTTATTGTTGCTGCACACCACTCTCACGCTCTCGCGACACTTGATTGAAATGCATATTTGTATTGTAGGCCTATATTTACAATAACTTTGCATGATTAATAACTACAAAATAACAAAAGTGCTAAATAATTACTATAACATTATCAATTTATTCATATTGGGCAAATTATAGGACGCATATTAAGTTTTGAAGACTAGTGACGATATTTTAGTTTTAAAAGTGACGCATCACGTCGGCCACATCTGGGCCGTGTCCGGGCCGCATCTGGCCCGCGGGCCGCCAATTGAATAGCCCTGCCCTACACCATGATCCTTTTAACTTTTTAAAATCCATTTGTGCGATACACTGTCGAAAGCTTTCATAAAATCAACACTCATTACTGCTACCCTAGATTGTGTTCCCTCAATATGGCTAAAGCATCTTTGATGCTTCTTCCACATCTTTCATTACCCTACCGGCCCAAAACCTTTTTTAGCCGGTTTAATTATTTTCTTTTAAAAAACCTCTTAATCTCCTCGCTAGGATACCTCTATGAATGTTAAAACTTTGTTAAGCATGGTTAGGAGACTAAAGTTTTTCACCAATCTAGTATATTTTCCTACTTTTGGAATTAGAATGAGTTTGCCCATAGAAATATGTTCCTCAAGGGAACCATTTATATGAGCCTCCTTGTAACTTGTTCTAAAAGCTGGGATAAGGGCCTATTAAAAATTTCATAGGGAAGCCATCGGATCCTGGTGACTTGTTTTTTTTTTTTTTTTTTTTTTTTTTTTTCCTATTGGTTCTAGAATTGCATCAAAGGATCCATAGCGTTATAATTATCTAACTCTTATCAATGAGTAGACCAAATTACACGGGATTCGACTGCGCCCCCAACTTGAGATTGAACACGCCTTCTATCGAGCTCCCTTAAACTTGTTTTCTTGTTATATGATATAATATAACTCTCAATTTCTTTACTGTCAATGTCTCTTTCTAGTGATCTACTTTGACACTCACGTAACACTTTGTTAAGTAAGTTACATTATTTGATGTAATTTTTTAATACTATTAATTTTTTAATGATTTAAAGGAATTACATATAGATAATTACATAAATAAGCATTTTGGTTTCAAATTAGATGTCGAAGCAAAAGATAAAAGCAAAAAATACACTTTCAATATATAAATCAGAAATTAAAATCAGAAAGAAATATAAGAACTATAGAGACGTATGGAGAGATGGAGACTATATAGTGGAAATTATTGCAAACCCACCAAATATACCCCAAGTTGTCCCGATACAGGGATGTCTTATTAAATTAAAATTTAGAGGTGCAAAACTCCAATGTTAACTGCTTCGGTATCGGTCACCTTAAGCATGGATGTAACAACCCAAGATTGAAAGTAGTTGATTATGCCAGAGCCTTAAAAAAGGTCCTTGAAGAAAGTTCTTCTTCTTGTGGCCTAAAGGATAAATAAGATTCTCAAGTCCTAGCTCCTGAGCAACAAAATGAAACTTCTACGGACGTTGCCGTCCCCAACAATTTAGAGGAAATCTTAGTAGGGAAGAAAATTTATCCGAAGATGAAGTTGAAAGGACAGAACCTTCGAATAGGATCTAGAGTTGGTCCATTCTGAGGATTTAGATGAAGCCGGAGAAAGCGAGCCTATCTCGGGATCAGTGGAGGTTCACCCAGATCCCGATGGAGTTGTTTCAGGGGGAGATGTCCCCCCCACAAGTCTCAGGGGAAGAAGAGTCTATAGAAAGTGAAAGGCATCCTATTATTCATTCTCAAAATGTGAACGCCGACCCCGATGGTTCTCCTCCCAATAGTGAGGAATTTTCCAAACCGCACTCTAAACCCAAAAACCCTCATATAAACTCGGAATTAATTTTGGTGTCAAGAACCAGATCCGGTTCTTTATCCAAAGGAACCTCTCCTTCTACAGGGTTATCCCACAGAAAGAACAAACCCCCAGCAAAGTCAGAATAGGTGTCAGAAACTGGACATGGAAATAGGAAAAATACTCTCCCTAAACACGAGAGGAAGCAAGGATCGAATTGGTCGACACGCCTTGATGAAGAGTCTTTTAAAAGAAAAACCAGATATATATGTCTCCAAGATGTAAGGACTCCCTTTGCTTCATCGTGTTCCTTTTCCTGTCTTTTCTGCATTCCAAAAAACTATGAACATTTCTTCATTGGTGACGGACACATCGCGGAATAATTTCGTTCGGCTGTAAAAGGATGGAGCGTGCCAAGCTTGTGAAAGAATATAATAGTGATGGTGAATGGCATAAAATTTATTCCAACCAAGACGGGGTTTTTTACCTCATAAACGCATACGGCCCTAATAAGAGAAACTTGCCTTTTTAACCAAGCCATGATTAACTCGTGTAAAGGTAATATTTATCCGCATATATTAATTGGGGATCTTAACGTCGATTTGGATAAACCAAGGCATCGTTACCCCAGACAAATAATTTATTAAAACTTATGGCAGAGATCAGTTTGGATGATGTTATCAAAAAAATTAACCCTGATGACATCGTATCTTGGAGAGCTGGAAGGAATTTTCTCGAATTGATTTGGTCCTCGCGTCTTCGGTACTTTTTTCTTCCATCAAAAATGTTTGCTATCGTCCTCATCCGGCGTCAGATCATAACTTCCATCTCCATGTATGAATGGTTGGTGATGATATCCCCCTCAAATGAAAACTTTAATAAGATTGAGTTGATCATTACAAAACTCCTACTCTTCATCTACGCGGCGAGGTCTGCAAACAGAGCGATCCCAACTGGTTCAATAGTTGGATCGACAAGGAGCTACTGCTTATAAGAAACTTTAATGAAAGAGGATTTATAGTAAATTCTAGTGCCCAACCTTCTCCCTAAGCATTCTATTTTAGTCCGCTTTCCGTTGTTACATTGTTTTTATTGCGAGGTATATGATTTATATATATTTATATTTTATTAAGCATTTTTATGATATGTTTCATGTCCTTTAACAGTTACTCTCCCCCATCCTTACAAATGTATTTTACTGTAAAAAACTGTAAATTTTATTTCCTCGAACATGTGAATAAATAATGATTAATAATAATAAAAAATAATAGATTTAGATTCCAATACTTTAAACCCAAGGTCGTTTTAAAACTCATCATGGTTATTTGATAACTCCGCATTTGTACATCAACTTCAAAACAAGCTTTTAAAATATTATAATCCTTCCGCCAGTTATAACAACCTTTCAATAGTTTTAACCATGTTATTAAAACTTCTTCTTTAAAGTTCGTCAGGAAAAAGAGGCGAAACGCAGCTAGGCTTAAGAAAGACCTGAAGATGTCCTCAACAATGCACCAATTTTTGCTCGTTCGATTACGTCGGACACAACCAATCTCTTAGGAGTTTGAAATGGAAAGGAAAAGAGAATAGCCACACAACAAGACTAAAAGCTCTTTCTCAAATGGATCATCCACCCATTGTGGAAATTCGAAGAATTTTTGAAATGGAAGGGAAATTAAAGACAAAAATGAAATTTTGGCTTGCTTTCACAGACGCTTTCAACGGATTGTCGGAGTCTAACGCAAGAATTTTCCTCGTCCAGTAAAAATAGCTTCATCTATTTTTTCCGAAATTATCATCTCCAACCATATAAAGAAGTTTTTTTGAGATAATAAAGCATCGGGTCCGGATGGTATTAGCGGCAAATTGTTTTCGCACTGTGTAGCAGAGGTTGTGCCGTACCTCCTCAAATTTGGTCAGTGTATGGAAATTCACGGGAGGTTACCCCAAGCTCTAACCAAAAGCCGAATAACTTTAATTCCTAAAAAGGCAATCTCTTGGATCCGAACAGTTGGAGACCTATAACGGTATTAAATGAAAGTTATAGAATTCTTTCGGGATAATCTCTCAAAAAATCGAACCCATTTTGAATTTTAAACTTGGTTTAGTGCAAAAGGGGTTTCTAAAGGGAAGGAAAATCTCAGACATCGCCCGAAATATACAGAGCGTATGCGAAATAGTCAATGCCAAGGGTTCCTATGGTGCCCTAATAGCAGTAGCCTTTTCCAAGGCTTTCGATACGATTCTGCATACTCACATCATGAAAGCAGTAAAAAAGTTACTTCCTAAGGAGTTTTTTAATCCCATCAGAGCTTTATTGTTAAATGGTACCTCCTCCTTATCTGTAGGGATGTAGAGAGTGAGGCAATTATTTTGAAGAGGAGTTGTCGTCAGGGTTGCCCCACAGCACCTCTATTATTCGCTGCTGGACTAAAAGAACTCAGTGATAACATCATTAAAAAATATGGAGGCTTTGGTGTGACTTTTGGCAATTCAAAACATATTATGGACATGTATGCGGATGACATAACGCTTTTCTTAGAAGGTAATTCTGAAAAACAACTGGTAAATCGTATTCAAGTTGTTCTAAGTTTCTTCAAAAAGTTTGCCCAAAGATCCGGTTTACAAATAAACGTAAAAAAACTGTTGCTCTACCGATTGGAAAGTGGTTTCCAGACAAGGATTGTAAGCTCCCTAGTTTAATAATAAAAGAAACCGTGGACATATTAGGAATTACTTGGAGACGTTATGGTCCTACAAGTAATAACTGGATAACTGGTCTACTCTTAAAAACTTTGTGGACGGGAAAATTTCTCATTGGAGGAAAATTCAATCTACAAAATAGGATTGACCTGTACAATTACCGGTGGTTCCTGCTGTTCTGTATAGATCTACAGCCGTTCCTTGGATCGCGGAGAAGGCACTACACAAGGAAAGCATCTGGCTAAATAATCTCTTTCATCGAATCTATTTACCGGCTCTTAAACGTCCGAAATCAGATTTGGGGGGGAGGACTATCTCTGTTGTCTAGGATAATTCCAAAAATTTATAGGAAAGTTTTAATTGACCTCTCTAAAAATCCAAATTTGGAATGGAGGAAACATATCGCTTCTAGCCCAGCCTATAATTGGATTATGTTAGGGACAGACGCAACAAATGAATTCCTAGAAGATTTTTCCACCTCATTAGCTGTGATTCAGAGAATAATATGGAGAGGAATACCAAGTTTTTATAATTCCTCAACTATTGACATTATTCGTCAAATAGAGAAAAAGTTATTTTTTATAATCTAGACGACCCGAAAATTTGGAAAGAATAGCCTTATCCTCCATTATCCTCACCATACACGATCTCACGAATGACTCTATCTTCAAGTCCGGAAAATTTGTTTTTAAACTTCAAAGGGCGCAGAAGACCACATAGTCCCCGTTCCGTGGCATCTTAGAATGTGTTTCTCTCCAGATACGAAAGCGGAGGCGGAAAGAATTGTGGGCAAATACTTAAAAGAATTGGATTTGAAGATATCGTGAAGGAGTAGAATTTTGAGTTCAATTTCCAAATTTACCCATGGAAAACGCTTCTCTGCCCAGTTACAAATATCCACGGTTTTTTGTATTTTTTATTCAACAGTTCATGTAAAATTTATATACAAAACAATATATAAAACTGATGCTAATAAGTAAAAAATACAATATATAAACATTTTAGTTCATAATTATAGCAACATACATGAACATACTACCTAATTTCTCCAAAAGTAAAACTTAAACTATTAAAACATAAATACTAAAAACGAAGTGTAAAGGATCATTTAAATTTCTTTAAAAGTAATTTTAAAGCATCTCTTAAGACGTTGGAACGGGAGGGGACATATTTCACCAAATCGCCAGCTAGCGTCCACGAGTTGTCCGTGACCGAAGGGATCCGTAGGTCCAATGCAGCATATCGAGCGGAGGCGGATATGCATATTGCCCTAAGGTCCAGCGGCTGCAGGGGACGATCCAATGTAAGGCTCTTTGCCACTAGGGCTTTGGCACTAAGTAGAGCGTTGTTTATAGCTTTTGTCTCGCGGAAGCCCTTTGACTTGAAAGGCCAAATAAAATAGAGGCTTTGCAGTACTTTCCAGCGTTAGGTGCATCCAAGCCCCTTACATTTAGTTTTATGAATCTCACCAATATGTCTACCGATCGACACTCTGCAAAGGCGTGAATTATAGAGTTAAAAATAACACCACAGTCTTTGCAAGGGCGGGAAAACTTGAGGAGATTTGCCGAAATCAATAACTGTGAAGTAAATTGTCTTCCGTCCGTTATACAGCTAATAGAATGCCGGATACGATTACTCCACTCTCTCGGAAGATCCAGGAGTTTTAAGAATGCATCACAAATGAGATTGCACTCCGACAATCCCATATGCACAGGGGGAGTTAATTTTAAAAACCAGGGCTTTAGCACATTATGGAGATTTGCCGCCCGTAACAAGGGAAACCGAAATCTTCCATGATTAAGAGAGTCATGGTGATGTAAGTTGTGGATAGTTAATATACCCTTATTGATTGCGAGTTTCTCAAGATCCTCCGGAGTTCCTAAGTTCTTGAAGAAATGCCTTTTTGAAGAATTATATCTTATGATATCAACAACGGAGTCCTTTTCAAATATTGGTGTGTTTTTCCAAATGATTCTTTGGGCACAACCCCAAGTAACCGAAAGGCTAGAGGTAATGCCGTTTGTTAGCTCAGAGCCAAACATAAGCCAATGATAAATTTTATTAAATGAAACGCAACGCCTCCATTCACAAGAAGGATGTTTCGCTAAATTAAGGAAGACTTTTAAATAAATCTTGGGAATTATCGTAGCGAGTTGAACTATACCTCCTCCAAGAAGACCTCTCTTTCTTTTAATAGTTGGCAAATACATCCTATGAAATAATGCAGCCAGCCAATTGTTCTCATCTAAGATGGCTTTTTCCGCTATCAAAGGCGACGAAGAAGCTTTGTAGAGAACCAACGGAACTACTTTTGTGTTGTAGAGGTCAATTCTTTTCTGAAGACGGAAATTTCTCCATGACAAGATTTTTTGCATTATGATACAGCTGGTACTTGACCAATTCTTTTCATACACGCCGGTCCTACACCATACAATACCCAAAACCTCAATTGTAGGTTTCAATTTACAAGCACGGATTTGAGTACAAAAGACTGGGTTCCAAGAACCGATTGGTAAAATAGAGGTCTTATCTTTATTGACTGATAGACCTGAGCTAATTTCAAATTTATTAAAATATTCTAAAATAATCTCTATCCTTTTAATAAGCTGAGCTTCCGAGTTAGCTTGAAGCATTATGGTGACGTCATCTGCGTAGAGATCGATTATATGATGAGACCCCTCAAAGTCCACGCCAAATCCGCCAAACTTTCGAATTATCCTCTGAGCAAACTCCTCGATTGAGGCTATAAAAAGGAGAGGGGCCGAAGGACATCCTTGCCTACAGCTTTTCCCCAACTTGATGCTCTTGCTTTCTTGTCCATTTAAAGAAATAGTAGAGGATCCATTAAAAAGTAATGCACGAACAGGATTAAAAAAATTCTCGGTAAAATATTTTTAACTGCCTTTAAAATTTGAATGTGTGAAATGGAATCAAACGCTTTTGAGAAATCAATAGCTACAATAGCGCCATATTTTCCATTCTTTCTGACCGAGTCTATTGAGGCTTGAATATTATAAGATATGTCGTGAATTTTTCGGTTTAAAAAAAAACCTTTTGATGGGGGCCTTTTTTTCATTTAAAAAGCTCCCATTTGTTGAGCTAGGACACCCGAAAGTATCTTGTAGGATTCATTTAAAATCGTGATGGGCCTCCAATGGCTAAAATCAGATCCATCTCCCCTTTTTGGGATCAGCACAATTCTTCCCTTGGATAATAAACTGGGCATCTTTCCTTTTTTCTCCATTTCTTTGCCTACCTTCAAAAGGAAGGGGGTAGTCTGGTCAGGAAATTTTGTGTAGATCTTCCCAACAATACCGTCCGGGCCACACGCTTTATTGAGCTTAAGATGTTTTGCGATATAATTTGAAATGCTTTGAAAAGAGTACACTGAATCCTGATTACTGGTGAGACATTTTCTTGGGCGGGGAAAATGTCCAACTCTTTCTTCAACTAGAGTCTGAAAGCGGCGATAGAAAAAATCTAAAATATCTTGATTATTTGTAAGGATCTTCTTACCATCAATAATCTTGGAGACAGAACGGGCCAATATATTTTCCTCTCTCGAAAGGTCCCTAATTCGTTTGTTGCAGTCATTTTCACGGTTAACTTTAGATTCCATTTCAGCTTCCGCCACCTCAGCTAATCGAAAAGCGTTAATAGAGTCAGCCATACATGATCGAACAAGCAAGGATTCCTTTCCCAGCATCGTTTCTAATTGCCGATTCTCTTTCTCATATTTTACTTTTTTCTTCCTTTTAAAAGTAAAGGAAGTGGATATAATTATTTTATTCATCAGCTGTATAGCCTGAAAGGCCGAAAGACAATCTTTATAGCTAACTTCAAGAATTCTTTTTAAGCTTGCAATGTATTCCTCATCATCCAGAAGCCAGTATGGAACAATGATGTTGCTTTTTTTGCGCTACACCAAAGCTCTATTTCCATAATTTTGTGGTCAGATGAAGGTTCGGAACGATAGCCTGCTTTTCTAATTTTTTGAACTAAGGAGGGAGAGGCCAAAGTTAAGTCCAACCTGGACTTTTTATTTCCTCTGGACCACGAAAAAGATCCTGGATTGTATTTCTCTAGGACATCAATTAGATCAAAACTCAAAATGACTTTTTTCAACATTGCGCTATTCGGATAAACATGCATTGGCTGATCTAAATCAACATTCATATCTCCAACCATAAGAATAGGCAACTTGTTGTCGTGCTGAGAGTTTAAAATAGCTTGGAAGAAGGGAGCCGACTTTACATTAGGCCCATAAGCATTAATTACATATAATGTAACTCCGTTCGAAGATAAGCGCACTTTATGCCAATCACTCGCTCCCGAATATTCTTTGATGATATACCACATTGAGACTCTCTTCGTAATAAAGGTTAGGACTCCTCTCTTAGATCCTGAGCCGGTAAAACAATAGTGAAAACTTCTAGGGAGACAAAGGGGACAAGTATTCGAACAAGTAGAAGATGTGAGTGACTTTATATCTTGCAGACACATAATGTCTGCATTCAGAGACAGAAGATGCTTCATTAAGGCATGCCTGGCTAATCTCTCTTTTCCGCCCCTAGTGTTGAGGGAGATAATTTTCTTAATTCCTAACCCAGTAGACGATTTAAAGGGAACAGGGCTATGGAGGAACTCTGTAATGAGAGTTTGCATTGAGAACATAACAAGAAATCTATGTTCTAGGAAGTTTCGAGGGGTTTAAATTCTTTTCAGGGGAGTTCGAAGAATCAGGCTTATCTCTTTTCCCTATAGATTGGGATCTAGTCCGATGCATTAAAATTAGACTAGGATTCAAGTGCGAGCTATTTTTATTCTTCGTAGAGTCGTTAACTACTCTAATAGGAGAAAGCGCTGGAGAGTCGCTTGATCTAACCTCATTCTCTTCACCTCCCGGACAAGCGCCATTTAATAAAGGAGTAGGGTCCAATGGAGCATCAGAGACGGTCGTATCTCTATTAGTCTCAATCAAAGAGACCGATCCCGGAACTCCAGCACGCCAAGAGGATTGCTCCAAAGGAGATGTTCCTGCCTGAATGCTTGTTGGACAATCACCCTCATTTAAATTATCCTCCACAGAGACGATCTCAATTGCTTCCTCAATGCCACAGGACCTCTCCGAAGGAGAGGGCTCTGCTAGACTTTCCATTAAGACTTCTTCTCTTACTCCAACCTCAACGACGTTGTCTTTACCACGAAGCTGTCTATTTTTTCTCCCTGGGATTCAACTACTGAAGGAGTCTCGCCCCGAGAACACGATGCTTGTAGCTCTACTAAAGCCCTCTTAAGCGCCTGTTCATAGTCACTTAGTTTGACTCTCTTTTGGTTGCAAAATTGTTTAAGGTGGCCGAAGCCAAAGCATCTCTGGCACTGCAGCCTAACTCCCGTATATTTAACTTTAATCAAATTTCCCTGGAAAGGTAATATTTGAGGCAAAGAAGAGGGGTCGGCAATTATCTCCACAATATAATCAGCATCCCTCCAAACATCTCTATAATTCTTATATTTTTCCTCGGCGGTTGCGTCCGTAGGTTTCTTCTTTGGGTAATGATTTACAATTCTCCCGAATTTCTTCATCCATTCCACCACTCCGGCTTCGTTCACTCTTTTAAATGTATTGACTAGAGTCACTGTCAATTTCCTTTTTCTATCCAAACTTTTTTATCAATTCCTTTCAATTTGAAAGTAATATTCTCAAAGGAGCCATCTACATTTTTAATTTTGAGCACATGAGATCTTTTCAGCTCCTCCAGCCTCCCCCTGATATCGATAGGGAATTTTGAGTAGAAGCTAGCTAGACCTTGGCCGAATCTCGGATTTGCTCCGGCAATTTCATGGTCCTTAAAACCAAACTTCATTGAAATATCATAAATTTGATGTGTTTGATATTATTTCCTTTGTAAGACTCGCCATCTTCATTTTCTATGATGAGAACAAACGTCTCCCACCTATAACAGTTATCTAAGTTCAATTGAACCGCTGCCCCCGTAGGGAGGCTGTTGTTTACTTTGAGGGCATTAGCATACCCTCTCCCAGCTTGCTTTTTATTAAAAGGAGCCTCATCCGGAGGCTTATCTGTAGGTAAATTAATACCCTCCATTGAAGTAAAAAGTTCCGTGTAATATCTCGCAATCACTCACAAAGGAGTATAAATAACTCATACCAATGAATACTAAAACAACAAGGAAAAGAAGGCTCGCGAGGAAAATACGATGAGGGATCTAAAAAGGAGAATACGCGTACATTCTCCCCTCTCCTTATTTATTTCATAACAAATTATGATTTTAAGAACGAAATATATATTTTTTACTATTTACAAATTTTATGGGCATATATTAAACAAACATAGATACATTTAAGACATTCTGCAAAATTATAATTACATACATACATTTTGTTTATTCTCCTTTAAGATTTTTCAATCTCTTAGAATTATTTGTCATATTTTGACTGCTTGTTTTTCTTTTGTTTTTGTGAATTTGATCATTGATTTCCTAAACATAATTTTTGGATATACAATTAAAAATTTTAACAGCGATTTGGGAATAAATTTTTCAAAGGAATGGTGTTCTTCGCATTCTGCTAAAATAATTTCCAAAGCATAAGTATCATTTTCCAAAAGTTTAATAAACGAAAAAACAAAAATATTTTTTGAAGAAGGGGAGGAAATCAACTCTTTGAAGTTATTTTTTGAATTTTTGAAAAAATGCATAAACAAAGGAACACGTTAAAAAAAGAACAATAGAAGGACGAGTTAGCCCACTTCGATTAATTAGATCTAAAAGTTTACTTTCATCATCATATTTTCTAAGGAGAATAATTTTTCATCGAACTTTTTATTTAAAGCTATCAATAAATTGTGGCAAGAATGACAGGCTATAGTTTTACATAAGGAATGCGCGATATAACTAGAACAAAAGTAAACTATAGATACGTCATTAATATATTTAAATGAATTTTTAAAAGTAAAATGTTTTAAATTGGAAAATATATTTAAAGAAAAAGACTTAATCTTTTCATTTGTTGAATTTATATCCTCAGAAAAATGATATTCCAGATCTTTCAGTGAAATTCTGCCTAAACTTATGATATTCTTCATTCGAAGGCATTTTTCTTAATCCAAATATATAATATCCAAAGTTATTGTAGAGTCAGCCAATCCAGTTTCTAAATTCAAAGATGAAGAAAGTTCCGTAAGGCGACGTATTGTAGGTAATGTGAGAACTTCTTTACGTAGATCTCTATAAAGACTCGTTGAGAAACCTTTCCAGGATATTGATAAGGTGTACAAGGCAGTACTGTATCTTCTTTGTTCTAGACATTTAAACAACAAGGATAATTGTTCAATCAAAAAGTTTAATTTCTTATCTTTTGCTTCGTCCAAATGGGGCAAGATATTTGTCAAATGATTTAAAGCTGTGTTTAATTCATTTTCCAAGCTAAATAGTTGATTGGTGGAAGAGTTTGATGTCAATGAATTTAAGAAGGCCAAAATATTAAGAAGGGTGTCACATTTTGTAATATGATTGTTCTTGGTGATATGTTCGAGATGATTAAAAGATTGATCTCTATCTTTCACCCTGAAAAATACAACATAGCAGGGAATAAAGTCATCGTAGTTGTATGAATCAGTATTAATAAGAAAATACTGAGGAATAGTCAAGTTTTGATATGTGAAAAACAATATTTAAATAAAGAAAGTTAAGGAATGAAGTTTGGCTTACCGTATATGGATTGTCATTTCTTCATTAATCTTTAGACTGAAGTCTATTGACGGTCCTCCATGACTAAAGTTCATCTTGAAGAACACCAGCTCTTTATCTTTTTCATCATAATGTTCTTGAACGCCGCTCGGAAGGCAAGTCCTATCCATTTTAATTTGAAGCTCTTCGAGTGTTATAAATGAGTTGGCCTCTTCAAAAGCCTTAATCTTTTTTTAAAATTCGCTCGTTTTCATTAAGAAGTCATGAGGTGGAGGAACGCTTTGGAGGAGGCTTTTTTGAATAGTAGTGAGGAAGATTTGGAAAATTGGAAGGGACGGCATCTTTTTTTAATATCTTAAGACAAAGAGCTTTTCCAGATCTGTCTGAACGTGATGGATTAGAGTCAGTAGACTCTGGCTTATAATCGGAGGGCATGAAATGTACGTCACACAACGCAGAATGTCTTGAAGGTATCTAATTTTTTCGCGGAACAGCCTTTGTCCAGAGTTGGCGTAGGGACTCATCCTTGGGGAACATATGAAACCGTCTCTTTTTCCCCTCATTGCCCTTTGGTTTGTAGCCACTCTTGCAACCCGAAGCAACACAAACCTTTCCCATTGTCGTCTAGTTTGAAGATAAATAGGTAGTTCTAAAACGATTCCTCTACACACTTCCACTACTTCATTCACGCGGCAAATAAATAAATTAGTCGATCCCACTTTGTATTTGTGTTTTGAAAGGTTGCGCGACTTTACCATTCCTGATTGTTTTAGTATTCATTGCTTATACACTAGACCTCCCAAAAACCACTTTTTTAGTTCTTTTACATATACCCAGCGATTCTGGTTCATTTTTGATGCTGAAAACGAGTATCTAAATAAAAAATATCTAGCATTGTTAGAAATTGGACGTCACTGGTGTCAAAGGTTTCGTTATGAAGCAAAACTTTTTGATTATTACTTATTTTGAAAAAAAATAGTTTTACAAAATTTAGCTATGATCAATTGATGACTTTGTTATTTTTTGCAAATTTTCGTCAAATAATATTTAGTGCCAACAATGAACATAAGTGCTGGCGCACCAACCATTTTTTAAATAACAGCTCCTACTAGGGTTCTTTATAGTTTCAGGAAGGAAAAAGAAAAAGAGGGTACTCAAGTGATGTTTTTAAGTTATCTTTTAAATACAATACAATAACCATTTAATCTTATTTCATCAAAACCTGTTTTTATTTATAAACACGTGATTTAAACACCGTATCAGATTCAATTTCACTCTTTGATTATCAGTCAAGTGCCTTTAACATAAAATGGAAACTCGGACACTGAAGAAGTGCTTAAGCGAGGCACTGGTTATTGGTTATACTCTAGAAATTTTCAAACCAGGTCCATTCCCGTTAACCGAAGAGGTGATACGGCACTTTTACTTTCATCTTTGGTCTTTGGGTAGACCGGACGCGCAGCTAGCTGCCCGTAGCACCGCCGATTCCCTACTTCGTCTCTGGGCACCGTCTTATTTGCCACTCATGGCGAGGAAAAAATTAATTAAGAAGCTCCATCGCCTCCATGATCTATTTCGTGGGGTGGTGGATTCACTGCGACGGAAGCGAAAAAACGCCGAGGAGAAGAAGGAGCTCTTTCTCAAGGAATTGCAAACTCGTTTCGATGTCAGTGCCGAAAGTGCTTTGGACATCATCGAAGCCGACAAAACTCTTAGCCAGGTAAACATTCCTTTAATAATTGTAATAGGCTATGATTAATTTACCAAAGAATAACAAGAATTTTTATACCAAATGCCACCACCTATATCTCATTGAGCGTTTCTACCTTCAGCTTACAAACATCCATCCAACCTTCTTGGAGCTCCCGGTCACACAATGGGCTTCTGATTCAACATTCATTGAGTTAAGCGGCATCGTCACCTCTCTTCAAGTTGTCAATGACGCGGCAGAGAGGGCCGTCAAGTTCGGGTCTGACTTTACTAAAGTGCTGACCAAGAGCGAGAAACAGCGTCAGAACATTCTTCAGGCTGTTGAACTTTCACGTCGTGCGTTTCCTCACGCAACCCGAAAGTGTTTCAATCGTGTCAACGCTACCAGCTCTGTGATTGAGCTGATGGTATCGTCTGGTTATGACGCCCGTTAGATTCATTTACGGAATTCATAGTTCAATCCATAATTTTTTGATTGTCAAATATGAGCATATATATATATATATATATATATATAATATATATATATATATATATAATATATATATATATATATATATTTATTTATATATAATAATAATATAATATATGTTGAACAAAATGTCTATTGGCGAATTCACGAGATTACCATAATGACATTTCCATTGAAAAACTGTATTTTGAGAAAAACAAAAATTAAAAGAATTGGTATCAAAACTGATGAGAGGGATTCAGAGGGAGTAGATTGGGATTCGATGGGGAAAATCTACTATCATTAGTCGTTTTAAAAACGTATTAAAAAGATAACTTAAAACATCAACATGAGTACCCTCTTTTTCTTTTTCCTTCTTGAAACTATAAAGAACCCTAGTAGGAGCTGTTATTTAAAAAATGGTTGGTGCGTGAGCACTTATGTTCATTTATTGGCACTAAATACTATTTGACGAAAATTTGCAAAAATAACAAAGTCATCAATTGATCATAGCTAAATTTTGTAAAAATAGTTTTTTTCAAAATAAGTAATAACCAAAAAGTTTTGCTTCATAACGAAACCTTTGACACCAGTGACGTCCGATTTCTATCAATGCTAGAGATTTTTTATTTAGATACTCGTTTTCAGCATCAAAAATGAATTAGAATCGCTGGGTATATGTAAAAGAACTAAAAAAGTGGTTTTTTTTGGGAGGTCTATTATACACACAAGGAGGAGGAAGATAAAAATAAATAAAACAAGAACCTTACTTTCCTCAGACATTCCAATAAACCGAGGTCAAATCTGTGGCTCCGAAGACGAGTTCTTCGAAAATAACTTCGACCGATGGAGACACTGGCACTTAAGACACTTTTTGCACGAAAAAAAAGAGGACTAAATGCACTTTAAAACTACCAAAATCGATTTATTTTCACAGACAAAAATATACGACACCCTCACTCTATACATAAGAAGGTGTTTTTTCCGGGTTGTTTTTACTTCAACGCTCCATGTAAAGACTTTGGCAAAATTTATAACACAATTATTCATACCTTTTCGCAATGTCCTGTTCTCGAAATCGTGAGGGACTTTATCAGCCTCAACATTCGTCGAATTGACGACAAAAATATTTCCCCCATTCTTCTTTTCAGTCTCACATCCAACCTCCGATCTGCGTCGGAGAATACAAGAGCAATAGAGTTTGCTCTATCAAGCTCTAGAAGTTACATAGCGGAGCACCTTGATAAATCTATCAAACGGAGGAATTAAGATCCATTCAAATTTACGCTGCTGCTCGTTACTCTGCGCTGGAGATCAAGATTCTAGGACGTGCTGATTCCCAGTGGAGGTTCGCGGGAGACTTGGTTCGCTACTTTCCCTCATTCTCGGACAAAACAGTGAATGGTCTTAAAAAAACTCTTACGAACTTATAGAGGTTTTATCAGAAGACATTTTTGTGATTAATTTACCATTTTTATTTTTATTGTCACTGTGAATTTTTTTAGTTTTTACCGCATTATTTTTTTACAAAAAAAAATCCTTTTTAACGACTAGAATGTTTGTCTATTGAAATTGACTTTTATATTTTTGCGATTTAATTTTAAACTAGTATGTTTATTTATATATATATGTAATTATATGTAACTTCGCTAAATAGAATAAGGTCGAATTTTAAAAAATCATAAATTAAAATAAAAGACACATGTTCTTGTAATATAAACTTAAGCAATTAATCAATAACATTATAATTCGACAATATAAAATGATAAACATAAAAGACAACAATACAATGTTAACTCTAATATACAGCCCTGAACTAAGGGAATTTAGAATACATCACAACATCCACTTCAACATAAAAAGAGAACAAAACTGTAAGAGAATATGGCAACCAAAGCAAACATTTTTTTAACAAGCGGGGTGTTTGTCAAGGAAATCCATAGGCGGGAATCCTATTTGTCTTGAATGTTGATAGCCTGATTCCGAATATCCAATCTGATACGGGAATTTGCGGTTTTTAATCCCCTGAATATATCTTAAAATGTTACGTGGATGATCTAACGGTAACATATCCGGGTAATCCACTCCAAACTTTTTTATCAGTTAAATCAACTTTTAAATCTCAGAACGCTACACAAATTGTTCTGGACTAGGCGTAAAAATTGAAGATTCCGTCTTAATTAGCCCATATGGTGATATTTTGGTAAGATCATGACTAACTTTGAAACATCAAAATATCTTGGATCTTGGGTTGGCCCAAGTAGTATTGAGAAGAAACTTGAATAAAAGTATAGCCAAAGTCAAGACGTCAAGTTTATTTTTCAACACCCTCCATTTGAACGTATGGGACAAGATCAAAGCCTGGAACACTTTTATTGTACCTAAGATTATTCATTTGCTTCGTGTTACTCCCTTTCACCAAGGAACGTTGAATGATATTATAACAATGGAAGCCGCTTTTTTGGTTTTAACAGACGAAGGAACATCTCAAGTCTTCGAATATATACACCATTAAAACTTGGAGAAATTTTAAACAAACTCTCTTTTAAACATTTTACTAGTGTTTTCGATAAACTCGAAATATTCCACTATCGTTCGTACACTTTATAATCAAAATATCTACTATAACCACGAAGGTTGTAAGAAATGCATCGTCTGCATCAACTATAATTCCATTAAAATATTTTTTAAACGAAGAGGAATTAACAGAAATATCAGCGAGTGCATTAAAGCCGTTAAATCAATTTTAACATCGGCAGAAAAAATGGTTCAAATATAGATACTTGACTGGTTCAATGGAAGTTCCCAGCAAATTTTCAAAGATGATCGTAGAAACTGTTCTTTTGCAGGAATGAAATAGAGACTACTCATCATTTGCTGGTGAAATGTTCATTAAAAAAATATTTTTTAGGTAAAAAAACAACTTAACATATGATCAGTGTGTTTATATTTGTACAAACTGTGCCATTCAATAATGAAAAATAAGCTAAAAATCATTCAAGTGGTCTGGATTATCGACCTTATCATATATCAAACAGGGTAAGAAATAACGGGGCCTTATGATTTATACAAATCGAACTGTTTAATTTAGCACATAGTTTTATTGGGCATAAAACAATGAAGCATTACCATCAAAGTTTTGAAATCCGGATAAATACAAAATAGACTTAACACTTTATAAGATATATTGGTTAAATAATCATTTGACGTTTGTCTATAAAAAGCTCAATTATAAATCTCGTTAAAAATAAAAATACGATTTTTTTGTTTTTTTTGTTTGTTTTAGGGTAGGATCCAAGAGTACGAATTGAAGTCGAGTCTTGAGTCCAGGGCGGAATCGAATTTGAATTGAAAAGACCAAGTAAATACGAAAAATTATTTTTATAAGAGTTATTTTAACGAATGGTTAAAATGAAATCCCATTAAAAAAATTATATCTTATTTTACAATTTCCACAGATAAGCTACAACTATTCGTTTTTATTGTTGAATTTTTATTGTGAGAATTAATGCGGTTCCTTTTATACAAATAAAACTATATTTCTTATTTGTAAGTTATTACATTGTTTTTCTTGAATGAGGTTCAAATTTGTAAGCAAATAAAAGTTTTTTGTACTCCTCATGACTTACCCCATGTTCTTATCGTCTTGGAAACAAAGTTTGCCTCTTAGTATACAAAAGGAGTATTACATTGTATCCTAATAAAAGTTAAACTACTTGCTGACACTCGAAGTACAAGTCTCAAATTCGTCTTTGAATAATAAATAAAATAACAACAATTCTTTTTTGGAGTTTTTCCTTGTATTTCAATAGAAATAAATTGACCTTGAAAAAGTGAATGTGTTATTTATTTTGTAAATGTATTCCACGGATATGTATTTATATGTATATTTAAAGTCGTTAAAGAAGTTTGCTATTTGAAGCAACGGCATTTTTTATTTAACGTGTCATTTGCTTTTTGCTGGTACTCGAATATGTTTTTTATATAAAGAGAAGAGGGAATCAGTGTGGCTTTGTCCATAATATCAATGTGTCTGTTGTTTTTCCTTCTTGCTCTTCAATGGATTCATAAATCTTTGTCTGGATCGTTATTAATAATACATTCTGATCTGAAGCTTAAGATTCAAACTGATTGTTCTTTCTTGCCATATTTAATTAATATAAGCCATGATTTAATATTTTTGAAACCAAATTCCATTCTCATTCCCTACATTAAATTTCACTTTATACATACACTTTTTGCTGATCGCTAGTAGCTCCTGCCATAAATGATTTTATTATTACTCTAATATGCAAGGAAAATATTTTTCTCTGCATATTATAATAAATATACTTATACATAAAAAATATTTACTTTATATATATATATATATTATATATATATATATATATATATTATATATTCTTTTGTTATTTTTCTTTAATTAATATTTTATTATTATTATTATTGTATATTATTTGTTTGTATATAAAGATACATGTTTTTTTATATTAGAAGCCATGAAGGCTAAGGCTATAGTAGCTCTGTAATAAATCATACAACAACAGCATAATAAGGCAATATGAGTTTTAAGACTTTTTATTATTATATTATTATGTATTTTATGCGAAACTACTATTATTTAAGTACTAAAATTAAGGACCCGAAGCACTTTGCTTTAAAGTTGTTTGATTAGCTCCAAAAATGCCTAATTTGTGGACCAGGGCGTCGGAAGAAATTAAATACTTCCCATCGGTATTGCTAAGTCATAGAAAATTTATTAGAATAATTTTAAAAAGATTTAAAGATTTTAATAAGTTGCCAACTGTGTTATATAATTTTACTGTGATTTAATGAATTACATTATTATCAGTGATTATAATTAGATGTCATTTGTATTATATAATATCGTTATATGTAATAATCTGTTTAATTATCAGTAATTTTAATTAGGTCGTTCTCTGTTTGGTAATTTTTTAACTATAATGTTCATTTGTGTATTTTTACGTATTTACCTCAATATTAAAAATACAATAAATATATTTTTTGAATGTGTTTTTTATAAACTGTGAAATAATAATAATAGAATGCCCCAAACTTATTTAAACTTAATCTGTCACGGCACAAGTTATTTTTCTTGGAGTACACCTAGATTGATTGATGATATAAAGATTGTAATTTTATTTGTCATCAGACTTTTTTCACGCTTAGTCATATTGTTAATAATGTAAGAAATATGTCAATTATATCTTTTATTCCTAAGTATTGATGAACTTGTAGCCGTTCACTGTGTGCGTCAGACCATTTGATCAAGTCATTTTCCTTTTACAGAGCTTAATGTATGAATTGCATTTCTGAAGGATACAAAAATACTTATTTCAAAGCAAAATATTAAGAATTTACATCATTTTAACATATTAATCAACTTCTTTGCTTGTAAACTAGGCTCTGCGTTGCATCATCAATTATTTTTAAGGCGCTAGTTAGCCGCTGCTATGTTTTTCCAGGAAACATAAACTCATCACGCTTGGACGTGGAAAAATACAAAGAGACGTCATTGGAATAATATTTAGTATTGAAAGCATATAAATATATATATATCTGACAAATTAGAAAAAAAACTTCTATAGAGAATTATAACCCAGTGACGTCAAAGATTTTTTTTCTATAAAAATAAAGATACACTTACCCACCCCAAATCCACAAGATAAACTGGTTTCTGAATCGTGGCGCTGTTAACGATTGATCGATTAAAGTTGACTAAATGAAACAACTAACGATTAATTTATTAATCGATAACTTGCATCCCTACCTTGAACCCATCATTGCTCGTGCAGCCATTTACTTTGGTATACCTTCCTTAATGATGCAGTGGATGTAGGGGATTTGAAGAAAGATGCTTCAATTTGCGCTGATTTATCCAAACCTTCGATCATGAATGCCGAAAGAAGTATTGATGTCAAGTCATTTTTTTTTAGCGACAATTATCCGGAAATGGTGCTCAGTCACTCTCTTTTGGAGGAATGGAGACGGAAATTATATATGGCATACGGTAATGAAGGGGGGTGGGGGGTGGGAGATGTGTGGTGTCATGACTTATGAGATACTTCTTGAGATCTTATAAGTCAACTGGATCATCCAAATCCTCTCTCCTAAGTTCTTTGTATACAGATTATAAATAATACATAGGGCTGTTCTTAAAAAAGTCTAAGTAATCCTCATTTAGAAGAAATAGCAATAACTAACAAGGTTTATCTACATGTTTAGAATATAAGCTTACAGTCCGTTTTTAACGATGTAAGATTCAGATTTCCCCTTATCTGTACATCAAAAAACTATATCTATCTTTAGGCATAAAAAAAGTTTGAACTAGGTTATTATAGAGAATTTGATCGACTATGAAGCATAAACCGTATTCGCTTCAATCTTCAAGATATCGATAGTCAATTATATTTAAAACTATTTAATTATTATGTATGACGTCACAGAATTTAGCATTTAATTTAATTCCTATGGTATCAATGAACATTCAAGAATTTTAGTTTCAAATATTTAAAAAATGTTTGTTTTCAAACTTTCAGTATCCTTACTTTGTCTTTATTTTTATACCGAACCGAGTACTATTATTTTCCCCCCAACTTGTTCATAATCAGGTCGAATTTTAATCCTTTAAATTGATTAAGGTATTTGGCAAACTATGCAAATATTGCTCGCTGTTTATGGACAGATATGGCTCTTTTTACGGGGGGGGGGGGGGAGGGGGTCCCCTTAAAACATTGACCTATTATTTGTACTGTAATGCATATAATGCATGATCAATAAAGAATATACTTTTACCCATTTATCCAGACTTATAAGATAATTTGTCATTTGAATTACTTTCTTTGCCTTTATTAGTTATTTTAGTACATTTGAAGCAATTAAAGGGTATAATGCTTTTTTTATTATAATGTATGTACCCTAAAAAATAACAGAAGTACGCAATAAAATAAGAGCTCACTCGACAATTACGTATAAATTATATACTAAAATGAGAAATTTTGTTAATAGTTAGACATTATTAGAAATAAAATACTTGTATAAATAATAGCTGGATAATCAACAAAATAAATAAACAGCCGAAGCCATTTATTTTCAGTCTTGCAGACTCTTTTTCCTAGCTGTTCTCCCAATTGAAATGAATTGTGATTTATAATCTACGCCTGCTTAAAAGGTGCCCGAGTTATGGAAATACTTCCTATTTCTTTTCAAGACACTAACATGATAATCGTATAAATTAATATGCCCCTAAGAGTAAACCACCATTCTTTATTATAACTGGACGTTTAACCGAGAATAAATTTTGTGACGACTTATACCAAACTATAATGACTGCCTCACTCTATGAGACAATTTTGTTTTAAGAATAGAAAAAAGAAGATCCATCAATGAATTCCCTATGTTATTATTATTATTATGATTCATAAAAATAGTCCCGTGGTACTGATGCCACTGAGTGTTGAATGACATTTCTCCCTTTGTCTATTTCGGAATGCTTGGAATTTAGATTTTTAATGCTCATGGGATAGTAAATATTCCTTTTTTTTTCATCGTGTTTCTTCAGCTTTAAGATATATATTTTGAGAATCAATAAAGCTCTCATAGAGCACGTTTCTTCCTTACTTGTGGCATATATGTACATAGATATATAAAGAAGATACTATTTTAAATGTGATTGGTTTAAAGAAAAGGAATACAAGTTTGCATATTACAATAAATATCACTCGCTGCGGTTCAGTTGTGAACATCAATTAAAATTATATTATTTATTTTCAGTGGGGTCATACGAAGATCAATTGTAAAAATCAACGAATTAGAGTACAAGATTACGAAAAAGGTCTTAAAGCTATTTTGATGGAACGGCGAGACTCTATCGATAATGAGTCAAACACTATTGTTGGAATTGAGGAGGATACTCCTCTCGTGAATGACCACGAGGAGATAACGGAAGTGTGCCCAGTGGAACAGTTGCCTCAACAAAAAGACTTAACTACCACAGTTAGTTGTAATGAAGAGGAAGAAACCTCTTCAACTAGTGTGTTGAAGATCGCAACAATTTCTTCAAATAGCAGTATTCATAGTGAAGATGCGGTTGAGGAGCCTGAAATTAGGGCCACTAATACAAATATCACTCCCGCTCTCCCTGATATAGATTTGAGGGATGAAGGCTGTGGGCAAACCCCTGAAGTTATTCAAGAAGTCCAGGAGGAAAACACAGTAGATTGCACAAGATCAGACCTTTCAATGACCAATAATGGAAGAGGAGTACAAAGAAGATTGTCCAAAAGCCACATTGACCCCAATCAAATTTTGGAGTTTAGAACTCGTTCGGGTTCGACAGGAAAAAGAAGACAGCCCGACGGTGATAGGTCTCCGGATGAAGGCAATAAGCATCATAGATGTGCTAATGATCTTTAAGTGACTCTTCTACTCTCCCTTCAAAATAAACAAGATAAGTTTCAAATAAAGATATAAGAGTTACAATGCTTTGGACCAAATGAAAATAACAGACTTTTATCATGAACCAGTTAGCCACTCAATGAAACTAAATATGGGAATAAGTAAAATCTTGTCTCTAAACACTAGAGGAGGAAAAGAACGCCATTCCAGGCATGCACTTATGAAACACTTATTGTCATTGAGCCCAGATATTTTGTGTCTGCAAGACATAAGATCGAGTGTGTCTGGTTCATGCAACTTAAATTGTCCTTTATGTCTCCCAAGAAAATACTATTCCTATTTTACAGGTAATAATATTAATAGAGGTGTGCTGACACTTATTTCTAAAAAGGTAGAACGGGTAAAGTTCGTCAAAGGGTATTCAGGTAAAAGTGACTGGAATAAAATCCTTCTTACTAACAATGGCTTCACTTTTTCTATTATTAATGCATATGGTCCTAATGAAGCATCTTCTTCCTTTTTTCACGCTATTATAAATTTGCAAAAGACTGATTCTAATCCTTTTATACTAATTGGCGATTTAAATGTTGACTTCGATAAGCCTCCATCTCGATATCCTAATTCAAAAATCCTGAGTGAGTTATGTGATAGATTCAATCTTGTGGATATTGTAAAGAAACTTTCACCCGACGATAGCATATCATGGAGAAAGGCAGATCAGACATCTCGAATTGATTTAGCTCTTGTTTCTTGGTCTATTCAAAGGGCAATAGTAAATGCTTTTTATCGTCCCGAGACATCGTCCGATCATAAAATAATCACAATTTGTATCCGCTCAACTGTAAATCGTCGCCGATATTCTATGCCAAAATGGATTCTTGGAGAAGAAAAGTTTGTGCAAAGGCTGAGGAATAATCTAAGCCTATTTCATTTATCTGCAAGAAGTGTCTATTTGCATATATTAAGGTTATTCGATCCACAGTCGCGAAATATCTTAAGGACAAAAATAAGGAAAGATTAGAGTTTCAAGAGTCGATAGAATATATGCTAAGTAACAATTCTCTTTTTGTCCGTTCAATAACGGCATACATAGCGAACACTTTCAAAGTCGCAGAGGTTGTGCAGATGGAAAGGGAAGAAAAGGTTGAGGCAGAAAATAATAGTAATTTAAGACGCAAATTTCTTCATATTAAGGGGAAATGTCCTGCTAGTGGCATCAAGAGGATAAAGGATAACGGCGTGGTACTGACAAAAACGGATGACATTTTACAATATTTTTATGATAAGTTTCAAATGGTGGTCAATACTAACTCTCCTCACTACTGACGCCTGAAGTCTTAACACAACAAGCAATACGTCACTAACCGTTGACGGATAAGAAGCGTATCAAGAAAACCTGTTTTATATGATGGCTTATATTGTTTTATATTTGATCTTTTAAAGACATGTCTTTAAGGTGTTTTTACATGACATTCTAAACATAATTCTACTATTTGATACATATTTTAGATGATATTTTTATTGTAATAATTTTAACGTGAGAGAATAAAACGAATGTTTTTATTTAAAAAAAAAAATACTAATAGGGGCTACTTCCCCAGAAGACTCCCCAGTACACCAAGGTATAAAATATTTACTGAGGATAATATCAGAGAGTACATCACCAAAAAACTCAAAACTAACAAGGCGGCTGGTCCAGATGGATTGACAGCTGGTATAGTTAAGTCTTGTGTGAATGAATTGTCTCCTTACCTTGCTAGGGTGGGTTCTTCAATGGAAATAAATGGAACACTACCTAAAGCTTTAACGGAAGGTAGAATTTCTCTCATACCTAAAAAAGGCGATGGTACGCATTTTAATCATTGGCGTCCTATAACAATCCTTAACATATCATACAGGATACTGTCAGGAATCCTGGCTAGTAAAGTGGAACCTTTTCTTAGTCAACGGATCGGAGTCACGCAGAAAGGTTTTTTGAAGAATCGGAAGATTTTGGATATCTCGAGAAACATTCAGACTGCCATTGACTCCACTAGTAAAAGAAATAAGTACGGGGCTATTGTCGGAATTGATTTCTCGAAGGCCTTTGATTCTATTCATCATGTTCACGTGTTGAAGGCTGCTAAAAAATTCTTACCTCGAAGTTTTTTTAATCCAGTCAGAGCTCTTTTGTGGAATGGTTCGTCTACAATTTCGTTAAATGGAACGGAGAGTAAACGGATTGTTTTAAAAAGAAGCTGCAGACAAGGATGTCCCTCAGCGCCTCTGTTATTTATCATGGCTATCGAGGATCTTTTACTTCAGTTAAATAAAAAATATAAAGGATTTGGGATCAAGTTTTATGATGAACTTCATCTAGTTGATGCTTATGCAGATGACGTGACAATGTTTGTTGAGGCAAATTCCGAATCTCAGCTGTGTAAGAGGGTCAGTGTCATTTTGAACTTCTTCCGTAAATATGGAAAGAGATCTGGACTTCAAATTAATGAAAATAAAACATTTGTTTTGCCTATTGGGTGTTGGAAGCCGGAAGAAGGAAAAAGGGTAGGGAACTGTATTTGCAAAAGTAAAGTGGAAATTCTTGGCATTGTCTGGGAGAGACAAGGAATGCATGAAAGTAATTGGCGGAAAAACAATGCCACTATCTACAAAAATATCAGTGTCTGGCGAAATTGGAACTTACAGAAGAGGATTGACGCTTACAACTCACAAGTTGTACCTTTAGTACTATATAAGGCAGTTGCTTCTTCTGTATTTGCTGAAAAAGCCGTCACTGAGGAAGAAAAGTGGCTCAATAAACTCTTCCACAGATCCTATTTAGAGACCATAAAAAGGCCCCGCAATCTTCTTGGGGGTGGGATCGCCCTTTTATATAAAATAATCCCCAAAATATATGTAAAGATTTTCATTGATCTGTCTTCCAACCTCATCAGGAGTGGAGGAGACTCCCTGCTTCTAATCCTCTTTATAATAGACTTATGATGGGGACAGTCTTAACTAATGCCAAAACCTCTTGCTTGTCTCCAGAGTGGGGGGCTGCACAAAGATTAATCTGGAATGCTCATCCAATCTTTAAAAACGACTCCGTGATGGATATCATTTTGCAAAATGAGAAAAAGCCTTTCTTTTTTCGCAACCTGTTCCCTCCGGCTTCTTTGGAAGAGAAGGCTCTTGGAGAAGATATTTTTTGTTTTCACGACCTTGGGAGAGATTCAGTTTTTAAAGATGGTAGATTTTATTTTCCCCTTAACAGATCCGCTAAGAATTTTATATCTCCGATGCCTTGGCATCTTAAAATGAATTTTACGATTTTAAAAAACGAAGTACAAGGAATTTTATTGGAATATATGAGAGAGCTTAATCTCTCCCAGAAATGGCGTTTTAGAATTTTAGACTCATTAAAAAATATAGTAGATGGTAGGAAATTTACTGCACAGCTTCAGATTTCTGGGAGGTGTATAAAATTCTTTCGACCGTGTAAAGACTGTGGTAAGGTATACAATGATATCGTACATGCTTTTACTGGTTGTCAGGCTATCTCCATCTTAAGAACTTTTATAAAAATCAACGTTCCTGGAATGGAAAATGGTCCAAGAAATATTATTCAAGCCATTCTTCTGTTTGGTTTGGCGGGCAGGAAAAACAATCGTCGCTGGAGTCGAAGGCGATTGAATTCGCCATCCTAAATTCAAAAGCTCTGATTGCCAAAAGACTATCAACTTACACAGAATTAAAACCAAATGAAATTAGAGCTATTATACTGGCCGCAGCTGCCAGGTATACAGCTTTTAAATTGAAGATACCACAGGAAGACAATACCAATTGGACGCTCGCCATCAACCAGATCAAATATCTCCCAACAACAGCGCTGCAACATAAAAAGTTTTTAATACAAATAATCAATAACTTCAAAAAGAATATCAAAAATTTACATGTTGATTAATTTTATTTGTTTATGTTACTTCTAATATAGTGTACTAGTACTTTGTATGTTATTGTTTGTTGAGAATTTAATTGTATTACCGTGTTTGTTTATTGCTGTGCATAGTTCTATGTGGATCACCATGTGGTTGATTTTCAGCAAGCAATAATTTTAAACTATAATGCTTATTTATGTATCTTTTACACAATTGCTTGTCTGGAATAAAAGTTAAAAAAAAAGTTTAAAAAAATTATTTATTGCATCTTCTCAAGTGCATTCTTTAAATTAGCTCCTTTAACATCACATATTATTATGAATTACATGAAGCAACTGCAAAATAGTAATGTATATTTCATACTATCTTTCAATAAATGAAAGATCAATAGTCTGTCTTATGTGACGTTGGAAGGGCCTCATAGCTCCGTGTGTTAAGACGTGTTCAACTCACAATGAGAAGAGATCAGGTTCGAATACTCCCGAGAGGGAAAGGTCAATTTGGCTCAACCTCATTGATAAGATCCTAGGTTGAATGACTTTATTATATGTTTTAGTGCTTTTTCATATCCAGTCTGATACAATTATATCACACCAAATAAAAAACAAGCCTTACCAACTGAAAAATTATGTTTGTTGATGAGTTTTCAAGAACAACCTCCTTTTTCCTATTCCTATTTATTGTTCATTCATTAATTGAATAGGTCAATGAGTAGGAAAAATGAACTTGTAGACAATTATAGTTTGGCACTGTTACAAATTTGCTGATGCATTTGTATCAATCATTTTTGACAGTCAGCTACTTGATAGATTATTTTTTTTCTATTATTACGTAGTTAATGGATACTGTATGGTTTTTGATGATATCCAGTAATATAATCGTGGGTATTTTTTCGTGCACGCCTTAATCGCACGCTTTAACGTCGTAATGCTTTTATTCGTATTTTCCTTTATTGCACGCCTTAAACATCGCATTCTTTTTTAAAGCAAGTAATATTAACGCGATGCTTTATTGTCGTTGCTGCTAATTATAGCACTGTTGCGATGTTAAGGCGTGCGATAAAGGAACACACAAATAGAAACATTACGACGTTAAAGCGTGCGATTAAGGTGTGCGCTAAAATAATACCCACGATTATATTACAGTAAATTGTTTTTGAGGGTTTCGAACTCGAAGTAATATCAAAGTCTGGTAAAATAGTATTAAATCTTATAAATTTCTTTTATCCGTTAAGAATATGTATTTCCGAAATATATTATTTACCCTTTGCACTATAAAAAGGTACTTAGCCTTTAATTAGTCAAGTTGAATTAAAATTTGTTATATTTTTTCATTTTTGAAATATTTAATAATATATTACTTACATCTATTATATTACTAAAAAATATGTTTTAGCTGCATTGACCTTTGCAACTGTTTCCTAATAAGTGAGTACTATAACGAAATAATGAGTATACATTAAAAAAAACATTTTATTATGACGTGATAAGTGCCTCATAACCAATTCATGGAGTACTTTTTTTTGTTTATTATAGCATTAGTTGTGTAAATATCTTATTTTAAATTTATCAAATGAATGGAAACGTTCATAAGAGTACATTTTATGTGCTTAAATGAAATGCAAACATTTTGAACTTCTTTTTAGGTGTGTGTGTGATCGAGTATATTTTGCCATTGGGCATATTACTTACATTTGTAACTAGTATAAAATAAATAAATAAAAACAGTAAAACAAATATGGCATGGATTATGTGGGCACGCTGCGTCCAATGGCCCTAGCTGCGGTTCTTGCAGCGTGAAGGGTCGTGGCCGACCTCAAAGCCTTATACATGTTCCACACCGATATTGCGTGACATGCAAAGGTAGCCGTCTCTCTTCCGAGTGGATACGCTACTGGAGTGGTGGACCTCATGGGCCTCCTCGGGATGGGGAAGACGAAGTTACCAACTGGGTTCCTGGCACCGCCGCCACCGTCGTTGGAGTAAAAGCATTTCCAGGTCTCCAGGGCCACTGCCTTGGCGGCCACCTCGTTGAGGAGGGAAGGCCTGCTCTGTCATAGAGGTCTCCGACATGGATGTGATCCCATCTTTAATATCCTACGATGCTCCTGGCGGCGTCATTTATGGCGACCTGTATCGTTCTGTGAGCGGCATTTGGCCCCTTGCACTTATTATCGAGTCTAGGAATGGTCACAGCCGCGGCGGCGTAAGAGATTTTGCCAATTATTAATCCCTTGGCCATCTGCCGTAGGTATTTTCCTCTTGGCAAGTGCACGGCAAGCCTCGAAATGAGTGCAGCTCAATTTGCTGCCACTTATGAATCCACAATCAAATGTGACTCCAAGAAACTCTATTTCGTCGGACGGGTGCACCTCGACACCCCCGACGTTGATGGTGAAAACCACAGCATCCTTTTTCTTGGCGTTGCCCCCGATCATGAGCTGGGTCTTGGCGGCGTTAAGGACGAGGCCGTTCCCTCAAGCGAATCTGGAAACGGCGTCTGCCCTTTACTCCAAAAGGGGCCCGACTCCTTCAAGAGAGTCACCAACGGCCCAGAGGAAGAAGTCGTCTACATAGCCACTATTGTCTTTGTTGCCGACACCAAAGCAGGAGGTGACGTCTGCGACCAGGACAAGGTAGAGAATGGGTCCCCGATTTGAGCCTTGTCTCACTCCGAACTCGACTGGTAAGAATTCAGATTCGGTACCGTTTCACACCAAACGCTGGTACCCGCCAGTGAGGTATGAATGGAACCACTTAAACGGTGTGCCAGCAATCCCAAGCTTCCCCAGCTTTGGCAAAAGCTAAAGCTGGTTGACGGTGTCAAAGGCAGCAGAAAGGTCAAATCCGAGGACTGCAGCCACTATGATGTGCGGTGGCCAGCGCGGCCGTGGTTTAGCGGCCTTTTCTGAATCCAAACTGGGTGTTTGGAAGAGCCTCCGTCTTTGCCAAGTGGTCCTCGAGGTCGGATTTTACAATGGTCTCCAGGACCTTGGAGAGAGCCGGTAGGATGCAGATTGGCCTGTACGATGCGGGGTCAGCCGTGGGCTTGCCCTTGAAAACGGGCAGCACATTCGATATCTTGAGTGCAGTCGGAACGGTTCCTGAGGCCAGCCATCGATTCACTAGATGAGTGATTGGTCCGGCAAGCACTTCGATGCCTTTCTTTAGAACGGAGACGGGTATCCCGTCGACACCCAGGGCTTCAGTGCACTCATCCCTTTTGATGACCTTCACAATCTTTCTGGCCCCTGCAAATGAGAAGGAGAACAGCGCTGACATCTTGGGCCACGACGACGAAGGGGGCTGCGAGGGAGGAAGGCCTTACCGGAGTTGTTTTTTTACTTTGTCAATGTAAAATTCATTCATTGCAGATGCCGTCTTTGCACTGTTTAACGTGGGGATTCCACTCCCCTCGATAGAAGCTGGGAGGGGAGCACTTGACTTGCCGATAGCCTCATTTACAAGGCGCCATAGGACCTTGGGATCATTGCGGCTCTTGTGTAGCTTGTTGACATTCGTGCGTACCCTATCGCATTTTTCCATGGATGAGACTAGGTTGCGAATTCACCGGTATTCACTACCTGTGGCTTTGTCTTTTTTTCTTATGAGCTTGATCGTGTCCGGCGCTAGATAGAGATTCTTACCCGTCTTAACTTTGATGGTCTTGATAGGGGCAACCTCGTCGAGGGCAACCGTGATGCCATCAAGGAGGAATCGATGAACTTTTTCGACATCATTTATGCTATAGATAGACGTCCACAGCCGTTTTTGAAGGGCGGACTCTAGTTCACTTTGCCGAATTGCTTTAAGGTTCCGTCGTTTGATTGACCTGGTCCCACTCCTCTCACTTGGGACCAAAAATTTTGCGACAACGGAGCGGTGATCGGAAGTGGCGTCCTCCAGAACATTGACACTGCAGTCTAACCCGGCGGAGTATTCGTGATCGAGGCAAGATGTTCGTTGCTCACCCTCAAACTTACCATAGGACTTCCAGGTGGCCTTCGTGGTTGCGTAAGTAACGCAGGACGTGGTCATCTTGGTCGTCGTTTTTTGCTGCTGCTTTGACCGAAGCAATGCAATCTCGGATCGCAGTTGAAGGTTTTCCCATTTTTCCAGGGTTCCTGGTACTTTTTTGGCTTGGTTTGGGGCCTGAATGATCCTCAGGGTGCCCCGTTTCCCCGTGGAGGAGTTTCCTTGCTTCAGCCAAGCCTTAAATTACCGTTCCTGCTTCTCCTCTCTTTTTCTCTTTCGTTCCACCCAGGCTGCTCTACGGATGTGTCCGTGCCACATACTGCACTCCTTTCTGGCATTTGTGTTGCCATAGCACACTGGGGTAGGTGTACTCTGATACAGTTATGAAGGCAGGGTTTCTTTCCCCACATCGAGGGGCATAGTTTTTTTTCCTCCTTTTTTTTTCAGGTCCTGCCCAACTTGTAATGTCGTCGGACCGGGTTCTGTTGGATCAGACATGGGGGCATCCCTCACCATGGATTCCTTAACCAAGTCCTGCTACATCTTAATTTGCTTTTCTTTAATTGTTGAAATGGTTGATTCTATAGAAGCCATCCTATCTGCCATAGTCCCTTCCATCAATTCATGCTTTTCTGAAAGGGTTGAAATGACTGTTTATAAAGAAGCCACTCACTCCGTCATAGATTCAAGCTTTCCACGTAAAAGGGATACATCCTCAATTAATAATGATGTGCTTTCCATTATACCATCCAATGTCATAGTTTTAATCATTGAAAATAGATCATCTTTCCTATTCGGATATAAAGAAAACAGCTCATCCAGAAAAGATTCTTCATTTCTGGTGAGGCTATTCTTCCTTCGCTTCCCCAACTTATCTAGGTAATACGCACGTGTTCGTAAGAGAAGAAGAAGAGAAAATACACAGAGAGGAACAAAAAAAGAAGAATCTTCTTATGTTATACTTGCGAACCAGGAATTAAGGCTTCTGGCTTAGCAGTCCTCGAACTTTCGGTCCGTTGAGGTCGGTCAGAGTTTGTCCGGAGATGTTAGGGATCCCACGATGTGAATAGATCACTATAAAACACTCTACAACCACCCAAATTTTTTTTTCACTAGAGTAAAAACAATCAACCTCTGTGCGTGAGGAGTGTTATTGATGAGTGTGCATTTGAAAGCTGATGTATTTTAATTATGTGATGCTTTGATTTTGGATAAAAATAAAGAAAAATACAAAGTTTGCACTGGAAGTCATGCTTAGGAAGTTATCAAATATTTTCCTTCTCCTCTGCACACTAAAGTGTTAAAGTAAAGTGGTGCATGTAAGGAAAAAGTAAACACAAAAAAATTGGCCAAGATTTGGTTATTTTCTTTAACGTTAGATGTCGATACTCCATGAAACTACGTCACAATCCTATTTAAAACCGGTTTAAAGGGATTAAGTTTGATGATTTGAAATAATATATCAAAGGGATGTTGAAAGTCCTGAAAGATTTCGAGTTAAAGTCAGGTCTTAAAATTAATGAAGATAAAACTCAAGTCCTTACCAATAGTGACGGGCTCCACCAAAACATAAGTCCAAGTATGGTCGTGGACAATGCCATTGTCTTGGGTAATTCCATCTCCCTCGACTTAGGATCCGAAGAAAATGTCTGGGCTGCTCAAAGGTCCCTAGAATACTCTGTCGCGGAGTTGGGAAGACATAGACTATGTCTGGTGAGCAAAATAAAATGCTGGAACACAGTTGCCCTGCCCCGTGTAAACCACATACTTAGGTGTACACCTAAAATAAAAGAAGCAGCAAGCAAATGGAAGAAGATGGGTGAAGACTTTGTCAACATACTTAACAATGTGGGTAAAAAGCGCCTCTACGCTCCGAGAAGTGAAGGGGGCCTCGGAATGATCGACGTGGAAATCCATTGGAGCGTTCTCCTGATCTCCTGGCTAAAGAGATACCCCCTCGTTGACCATCTCTGGAAGAATGCCTTATCAGGGGCCAAAAGTTTGTCCATCCCAACATTGGGCCCGGGAAATGACAAGGGTCCTCCCAACCCACCGCTCCACAGACCATGGAACGAGCTTTGGGACTTCCCACAAGAGCTCCTTGAAGCCTACTGGAAGGAGGTCGGTGTAGGCGGGCCTTTGGTAGGGAATCCAATAGTCAAAGTTGAGGTTCCACGGTCCATTCTCCAAAAAAGAGGCCTCCGGACGATTAAAGATGTCCTTAGCCTGAAAAACGTCGACCATCCCTCCATTGTTCTCCTGAAGGCTTCCCTTAGGACATCCTTTGCAGACGGCGTCGTTATAAAAACAAAGGAGAATCTATATCAAGTATCCAACCGGATTATCAAGACAAACTACCTTCTTATCACTTCCCAACTCGAGAGAAAAATAAAAAAGAAAATATTGGACACAGTAAACCCCCAACAAAGAACACATCATATTTCAAAGACATAATCTCAGGGATATGGGACCCCATATTAACTCCGAGGGAACAATATTTGAAGTATAGAATCTCCTCTGGGGTATATTTTACGAGTGGTCTGCTTCAAAATGAGGAGGCGATTTGTTCTTTGTGTGAAAGCCGCAAAACCGTTGCTCATCAGTTCCGAGATTGCACGGATCTCGTCCATACTATGAAAATCATAAAAAAGGTCTAAAGGACAAAATAGGCAGGGATCTGAGCCCAAACGAGGTCCTGTATGGTTTTCTAACTAAGGACCCTAAACTGAGACTGGCATCGAAAGTCATCGCTAAATTCCAATCTATTCTGGCGAGGGCCAGGTTCAAAAACCACCAAATTTCCACAAGGATAGCGGAGGTGGCCTTAAAAGAATATCATATCTCTAAAAACATTTTTAAAGATGCATTTACACTATAATTTTTATAAATCATATGTTTTTTTAAACCATACTTCAAAATTACTTGTCTTTCTCCTTCTAGTCATAGTATAATATGTAGCTATTTTTTTGTTGATTATTATTTTATTTTTTTCTTGGCCCGATGGCAACTTTATTCAGAACATATGTTAATATTAAAATTCAACAATAAAGGACAATGGGTATTAGTAAAAATATTTACTAAAAATATGTGGGTGGGCATAAAATGTGTAAAGGAGTACATTAAGAATATTGTTACATATATTAAAAGTCAATTGACATCACATAAAAACTTGTAATAGTTAAAACAATCAATCAATTTCATTGATTTCTTTTATATACATTTTGATAATGGAGATAATACCCCGGAGCTTTGTATCGTTGGCGGATCTTTTTGCGTATATGACTTGCTGTGTTTTTGCAATCGTTGCATTAACTTTGAGTTCCTCCTTTCCCGCAAAGTAGGCTAAAAAGTCTTCTTTGTCTGTCACGGCTCCGAAGCTATTCATCAAAATACTACGTATTGATGAATACGTTTCTCGTAGTTCGGAACAGCCCCAGAAGATGTGGTCCGTTGTTTCTTTTTCTTTTTTGCAGAAGATACAAATGCTTCTCTGATCGTTAAAGAACTTTGAACGTACTTCCAGTGTTCCAGAGAGCAAGCGATATTTGAACCACTTTTCGGAAGACGAGAGCAGACGGTTTTTTATCACGCGGATACTTCCCGCTGCATCCTTGTTGGTAATCAGTCTTCTCTGGAGATATGAACAAAAAGGAGTCATATTATCGCTATTGAAAGTTCCTCTGATAAATGATGTGGGTGCTGTGCAGGCTTTCATCCTGAAAGGAACAAGTGGCCTCTGAAGGCCTCGGAAAATTCCAAGTCTTTTTTTCAGGGACAATCCAGCCATTTTATTGATAGTGGAAGATGACCAGAAGAGTTCTGCAGCGACGTCGCAAGAAACTGTTTGCACTTCAGGAAAGTTAAAGCGTTCTTTCAAGGGTAAATACCAGCACTGTGAGAGCTCCAGTTTAATTACGACTTCCTTACTCCCAACACTCATCCGTTTCATGGTCTCCGAGAACAGAGAAATATTTTCCAACACCCTTTTGTAGCTTGCCTCTGGTTTATTGTTAAAATCGACTCCTTTTTGTTTCAAAAAATGTTTAAAAATAGAGCACCACGGCTCTTGGCTGTTCCACAATTTCCTCGTCCAATAAAAATTCAGGGTTTTCCACATATTCGATATATTTGTTAGAGATAGACCTCCTCTATTCAAGGGACTATGTAGCCTATCGTGAGATATGTTTTTCCTTTTTTTCAGGTTAAGGAAAGATGCTTTTATTTCATTTATTTTTTTAACTACTTCTTCACTATGTGGGGTTACTCTTAGGAGATGCAGGACTTGCGAAGTGATATATGTGTTCCAAGCAATTCGTCTGTCCCAAAAGTTGAGGCTGAGACTCTTGAAGAAGGAGCATGCCCTAAAAATTCGTTTAATAATTTCCTCTTCGTTATTGTGACATCCATGTGGTCCAACCCAGGTTCCTAGAAGATTTATATTCCTGACAGTGCGGAAATATGGCCATCCTTTTTCTATAAGCTCTTCATAAGGACTCAATATTTCGGTTTTCTCTGAACTAATTTCTAGTCCAGACGCTTGAGAGAAGTTGGACAGAAGTTTAATTGCATTTCTTAAGCTTTTAATGGTGACTAAGGGACTACCACTAAGGACCAATGTCATGTCGTCCGCATAACAGAAAGCTTTTATACAAACTTGATTTGATAATACACCAGCAAAACTATCACTTTTGTGGATGTCTTGAAGAATTTTATCAATTCCAATGTTAAATAAAACTGTAGATACAGGATCTCCCTGTTTAACTCCTCTTTTATTTGTGAATGACGTTTTTTGATCACCGTATCGCACCACAGTGCGGGATCCTGACAAAATAACGCCAACCATTCTAATGACAAGATCTCCAAATCCCTTCCGGTAGAGTTGCCGTATTAAATATTCGTGAGAAAGCGAGTCAAAAGCTTTAGTGAAGTCTATGGCCATCACTGAGGTATTTTCTTCTGAGTCGATGAGTGCTTGAACGGTGAAGGGGATATCGTCCAAAAGTTTAGTTTTGATGAATCCGTATTGAGAAGGGTGCAGGTATTCGCTCTTGATCCCTTGTATTCTGTTGACCAGTACATATGAGAATATTTTATATAAGCAATTCTGCATCGTTAAGGGGCGGTAGTTTTTCAAGAATCTGAGGTCCTTATTTGATTTGGGTATAAGTACAATGCGTCCCTCTGATGCAAAATCCGGGAAAACCCCAACTGACAATACTTCCTCATAAAAGGATAGGAGAATAGGTGCAAGTATATCCACATATTTTTTATAAAACTCGAAGGTAAATCCTGAGGGACCTGGAGATTTGTGGAGCTTAGCATTTTTGATAATTGCTGTTTTAATTTCTGAGCAAAAAAGGTGTCTTTCTGTCATGTTTTTATCGGCATCTGAGATTTTGAAGCTATCATTGGGTTTGCATCTAAGCTTTTCGCAAAAATCCGCAGAGTTAATTGTGCATTTGCTACATTTTTTATTCTCAAGACAATCTATGCAAGAGTAGATATCAGAGTAGTACTTGACTATTTCATCGCAGATGTACTTGGGATCCTCCGAGGTTGTACCATAAGAGTCCACGAGACTGATGTTTTTTGTTTTATTACGTTGCTTTTCTTGACGCACACAATTTAGTCTTGAGTGTGAAAGATCCGCAATATTACTGATTTTTAATCTGATTCTGTGTTTTATGTCCTCTTTACGATAAAATTGTTCTAGCTTAGTTCTCTTTTCATCTTCTGATTCATTGCTTTCCGATATGGCTTCGATGTCGTTAATGTACATGCGCTTTTTTGTAGCTAAGATGGATCCCTTTCGTCTACATACATTTTTGATCTTCTGGAACATTGACTGAACACTTTGGAAAACGTTTTCTCCATAATTTAGCTTGTGCTGAGTACCATTGATAATATTGATGATTTCTTGATCAGTTGCTGCGTCATTTAAAATGCTTGAGTTGAGGATCCACGGACTCTTTGTTCTAGTTTCTTTTCTTGCAGGTTCCAAAACGAACTGAACAGCCCTGTGATCGGATACTTTTGCATCGATAACGTTGTACGAGGTTACTGCTTCCTTTAGGAATCCTTTTATAAGAAATAAATCAAGTCTTGACGATATGGGTTTCAAATTTTTATCACTTGAAAAATAGGTATGCTTAAAATTGTTCATTAAACTGCCCACATCTTGGAAGCCAAATGATGATATTGTAGATAAAAGCGCTTTTCTCGATTGTGGATGCGAAATAGCTTTGCACGTGGAATCTCTGCTTAAATTGAGCTTTATGTTAAAGTCTCCCCCGATTATGGTAGGTCTTGTTGATAATATAGACACCAATTTGTCCCTGTAGAAATTCGGGTCGTCTGTATTTGGTCCATATAGTCCAATGACGTCGAAATGGGAACCATGAACGGTACAGTAAACCTTTAACAGATTTCCTTCCGCGCAGCGGTATTGGACTCTAGGATTTAAAGAAGATTTTACAAGTATTGCTACCCCTCGTTTAGGGTTTTGGTTATTTTTATTGAAAGAAGAAAACGACAAGTAACCCGACGGAATAGAGAAATGATTTTCCAACATACATCTTGTGTCGCAAAGAATGACAATATCAGGCAGTTTAGCACATTTTAAAAATCTGGCTATTTTATATTTACGATCTATACTTTGGACCGAATTAACATTTAATGATAGTATGGTGAAATGCATTCAGAAGTTAATTTCGCTTAGGTTACTCCTGTTTTCGTATCTTAGATGATGGCGTATTTTGTGAAGGCTGTATCAGCGTTATGGCTCTCTTTGGGTTCGATCCGGATCTGGATGGCATTATATTTTTTTTCGAGATGTGTCCTTTAGGACTACTAGGGGGTTCTGTTTCAGATATCCCTCTGAAGCGGTGTGATGAGGGTTTCTCTCGAACCGCAGTTGCAAGGGGGAGAATTAACGATTCGTCGTTTGCATTGCATATCTCGGGGCTCCCTTTTTCGACCGACTTATTTGCTATTTGAGGGTCCGAAGCATCGCCTGTGAGGATACGTGATTCATTGTCAATTATGGATATTTCTTTTTCCATAGATTCCACCCGTACATGGGGGTTTGAATCGTCAGTGGTGGGGGCGCATGCTCCGTCCTCCACTTCCTTTTCAATAGGGTTAACACTGTCTTCAATAGGTCTTGAAGAGGGGCAACCATCGTTATTTTCTGGTGTAGGGACATGGCACTGAGAATTATCCTCTTTTTTCGAGCCATTTTCCTTGTATTCCATTATCTTTTGCTTCAACGCCATTTCATAATCTATAATTTTTACCCGTTTTGCGGTACAACTCCCTCTTGCGTGCCCAAACTGAAAACAGTTCTGGCACTGAAGGCGCACCCGGGGAACTTTAAATTTACAAGGTTACCGTGTATTGGGACGATTTGAGGTATAATATATGGATCCGCATTCACTTCAAGAATATAGTTCGACGTTCGCCAAATTGATTTGTAGCGCTCAAATTTTCTTTCTGCGTCTTGATCATCTGGGTTTGCTTCTGGGTGGCAATCTAGAATTTCGACAAAATCTCCAATCCAATTCTTTAATTTATCCTCATTGATCCTTTTGAACGTATTAATAGCCTTTATTGTCATCTTTTTTCTCCTATCGAAATTTAATTTTTCAATGCCCTTCACCCTCATTTTCACAGTCCTCATTTCTCCATTGGGTCCCTCCGCTTCAGTTGTATATTCCTTCTTTAAAGTATCAATGCGTGATCGTATATCAATAGGCTCATTAGTATATAACGAAGCATATCCGAAGCCATATTGGGCTTGAGCCCCGGCGATTTCTTCTTCAGAGAAGCCAAAAAATAAAGCAGCATTATACACAGAAATGTGCTTAAGGTTTCTATTGTTAAAGACCCTTTCCGTATTTCCTTCCGTTAAGGTGAAAACGAAAGTCTCCCACTTGAACGAGTAGTTCAAGTTTAAATTCAATGAGACATCATTGAAGTTCCTTTTTTTCTTAGTGACAGCCCTCGCGTAAGAGAGCTTAGTATTATTGTTATTTGTTTCATCCGCCTGACCATTGTCAGGAGGGCGATCTGTAGGATTCATGTCAATCCAAAGGAAGAGAAAACACGCCCTTTAAAGAATTTCTTTTGCTTAGGATTTAATGAAGGAAGCACGACAAGCTGATAGGAGCCGGCTTTTTATTATTTGAAAGAAAAAAAGGGAATACAGACCGAGGTAAGAAGAAGAGGAAAAAAAAACTCCTGTTGTCCTTAATTAGATTCCAAGAAATCCGAATTTTGGCCAGTATTCCGCTAGTTTTCCAGAATGTGTGTGCTTATGGTGACGAGGTGATTGAGTAAATCCTCCCGAATCCAACGGTGTGATGGAGTCCTTATAACAACCGCTATGTCAAATGTTATGCGTCTTCTTTACCGGAGCAAAAACACATACGTCTTTACTCCATGAAAGCTATCTCTCAGCTCTTTTTGTTGATTATTATGAATTTATTGTGTGATTGAATAAATGTATGTCTCCCAAAGGAAAAAAAAATATATATATATATATCAAATCACTAAACATTGTGTGAGATTCCATTCCTTACTTATATATACATCGTTAAAGCCGCTAACACTTAACTTACATCTACGTTCTCCTATTTTGTATCTATTTGACCGCTACTTAGTAGTAAGTATACATTCATCACTTTAAATAGTTGCTCCAAAATTACCTATAATTTTCCTTATGCAGTGCTTCATTCATCTGATAACATCCATCTTGCTCTCTTATATTTTATCCGACCGTTTGAGGAAGAAAAATATTAATAAGCAGCCATGGGCGAATGCTCTGTAATTGGATGCAAGAACAGAACTGAAAGCAAGCATCAAAAAGCTCAAGGACGGATTCGATTCTACAGATTTCCCTCCCCGAAAAGTCCGAAGGAAGTCGAGAGAAGAAACAAATGGATTACAAATCTTGAGTATCCACTTAATTGGAAGCCTACCATCCATTCCTTAGTGTGTGAGATTCATTTTGAATCCAAAATGTTTCTTACTCAAATATCTATGAAGAAGAAGATTTTGAAAATTGATGCAATTCCTATTGTTAAGATTAAGTTTCATTCGGACCACAATTACTTCTCAACTTTTCCAAATACGTCAGTTGTAATTGATTCGACAACACACTCCAATTTGGAAGAAACAACGCCACAATCATCTTTTTCTCATTTGGAGAGTATGGGAGAAGAAGTCTTACTTGAAAGTATTTGTCATGGTTGCCATGTATATTAAAAAAGATAAGATGCAATGAATGTATATTACATTCTTTGAAAAAAACTATAAAACTTTGAAGAAAAAAGTTGCTTATTATGAAAATGATATTTTGGATAAATTTAGATATGCAAATAATGATTTTCTTAAAAATTGTAAGGTAAAAAATACCAAAGGCAGAAATTTTAGTAATGAATCAATTAAAAATGCTTTAAAGTTAAGGATTGCATGTGGCAAATCTAGATACGATTTAGTAAGAGAATATTTACCCTGCCTTGTGTAAGAACCCTGCAGAAAAGAACTGAATTTTTTCTTTCAATGATGGAATTTTAAATGAAGTCTTTTACATGCTTAAAATCAAAATAGGAACCATGTCTAAAATTGACACAAAAGCTTCATTAACTTTAGATGAATGTTCAATAAAAGTGTCTATCGATTATTATTGAAAAAGTGGGAGTATTATGGGTGAATCATCTTTTCCTAATTCCAAAGGAGATGCCACAAAAGCTTTAGTTTTCATGCTATCTGGTGTTTCTACTGTTAGATGGAAACAAGTTGCATACTTTTTACTCCTAATGTTTATGACGGACGAGACTATGGTCCGATTGTAATTGATATAGTTAAAAAATAAAAGAGGTAGGAATCGATGTAATCGTGTTTCGAGTGATATGGGGCCTCAAAATTTAGCTATGTGGAGATGATTTGGTATAAATTGTGGAATGAAGTCACAATGCCAGTATAAAATCGACAGTCCAGCTAATCCAAACGATAAGATCCACTTTATAGCTGATCCTTCACATTTGATAAAAATTGGCGCAATATTTTGTATTTAAATGATATCATTTTATCGGAAGAACTGTAACATCTGAGAATCTTTTTTCTAATGTAATTTCGTTAAAACATTTTCAAATGGTTGCTGATTTTCAAAAAAGCATAATTTTAAAGCCAGCCTGTAAATTTGATACCTCAAAAATTAATTCAAGTCATTTAGATAAAATGAAAGTGGGTCAGCATTGCATTTTTGGTCGCATGATGTTAGTCGTACAATAAGGTATATGGTTGATGAAGAAAAATATGATAAAAGTCTTTTAACTACTGCATGGTTTATAGATAAATTGAGAAAATGGTTGACTTGGTTTGTTCTAGGAAAATAGCCTTTGCTTTTTAGTTACAAAGAACAGGTCGTATATGAAGAAGCAGTAGCATTCATATATGATTTCATTAATGTTATTAAAAGTATTAAAGTAGTTTCTAAACAGAATAACCGTGTCTGTTGGAAACCAATTCAAACTGGCTCTATCTTGACCTCATTATCAATAATAAATATGCAGAAAATATTACTTAATGAAGGATTAAATTTTGTTTGACTCCTCATTTTTCTTCAGATTGTATCAAAACCTTTTCAGTATGGTTAGAGCAACCAATCCCACGCCTTCTGCTAAGGAATTTAAATATATTTACGTTTGATATGTTTTAGCCAATTTATGAAAGATGTCAAGTCGAGCAATTACAATTATGACGATTCGGCATTTTTGGCTGAGGTTTTAGATGGGCGATCATCTTCTGATAAAAGTCAAATTTTGGGACAGGATAATTCATTCCACAATTTATATCAAACTTATCTAACGCACCTGAATTAACTAACACTGAGATTAACATATTGTATTATTAATCAGGTTATTTAATTTTTAAGATAGAAAAATACGAACTTTCATTTGATTCATGTCTGTCTGTATTAAAAACCACTTTTAATGATACTTATCATGATAATATAACAAAATTAATTGAAATATCTGATTACACCGGACATAGTCTAGTTCATTGTTCACACCTAATTTTTACAGAAATAATTTTGCCAATAGAAAATGCAATTTGAAACATAGATGTATGATGGTATACATCTCAAAAGAAACATCTATCGTTAAAATAAAAAAATGCATGTGATATAATTACCCAACACTCAATATTATTCCAAAATGCCACTCTTTAAAAGATAAGCTTATGAATAGGTTCATTCGATTAAGATTAGTGATATTTACAAAAACTTTAAATAACAACAAGAAACCAAAAATAAAGGTAAACTTATTAACCAATTTAGTTCAAAAAGTACAGTAACTCGAATTATTATTAATATATATATATATAATATATTTATATATTTTTTACGGTTATAATTTTTTTTATTCGGCTATCAATATTATAAGACATGTGAAAAATAACTACACTAAAATACAGACAACAATAAATAAATAAATAAAAAATACTCTTGACAGTTGCGTTAAAAAAAATAACATGATTGAACTTTGTAGAACATATTTACTGTCAAGAGATTATAACGTTATATACATGGACGAAACAGCGTTTATTTATACTTTAAAAAATCCCGATGACGTCTTAAAATCTTCAGAGCTTTCAGGTATACTCCAGAGCGAGATGGCACAATCGTACAAAATCTCCCGCCCATTTCCAAGAAGGAGATCCAGGGACAGGAATTTTAACATCGAGCGCCTCGTAACGAGCCGCTGCACCAAGGATGATCGCTCTCAGGTCCTCAGCTTCCACATAAGAGTTTGCCGTTAGTTGCTTAGCAATTAATGATTTGATGTTGCTTACTGCTGCGTTTAAAGCTTTGTGAATAGAGGGGGAACTTTTTTTCACTTTGTATGGTCCGAATAGAATGTAGGCTTTTAGAATACTAGGGGAAATTAGTTTATTTTCAGATAAATTAAGTTTTAAAAACTGCTTCACCAATGATAGCGCAGGGCAGTCAACGAATGCGTGTAAGATATTGTTGTATAAGCAACCGCAATTGTTGCAGGGGTAATAAAATTTATTAATTGTCCTGAATTTGAAATTGGGCAGTAAATTTTAGCCCGTCTACAATGCCCTGCGTAGAGTGGAGAATCCTTTTCTCCCAGGAAAGAGGCAAGCCAAGCATCTTGATAAAAGACTCTGCTATAGATATAGCTTGGCTTACACCACCAGAGGGTGTCTTGAATTTAAAAACCAGGGCAAGGGAGGACAACAATGCTTAACAGTACGAGAAAGAGGAAAATAGAACCTATTGACATTAAAGACCGATTCTGACTTAAAATCATGTATCGTAAAGACGTTGTGATGAAGGGCAAACATCTCAAGAGCTGAAGGATCACCAAATCTACTGACAAAAGCTTCATGTTCTTATTATGATATAGAATGTCCACAGTAGTATCCGAATGAAATTCGGGCTCCATCTTCAGTCTTTGCATGGATGCTAAAAAAGGTGAAATTAATTCCAATTCCAGATTGTTTAAAAGCGTGCCCAGATGCATCCAGTTCAATGATTCTGACGTGGTATAGTATCTTCTCCAATCACGAGTGTGATACACACCCATTTTTTTTTTGCCTATATGGTTCGATAGAATTTAAAATATTTTTATAATTATATTTACTAAATTTTGTTCGGCATCGTTATATTGTAAACTTTTTAAGACAAAGAATATAATATGTATAATTAATAAACTATGATTATTTCCCACATGACTGGTATTTATTTGTGGCTGGGGGTTGGAGGTAATGGCCAAGAACAACGCGGAGTTTGAAATACAATATGTGCATGGATATTTATATACACATGAAATTTATTGATACAGATAGTCGGTATTTACTTTTTCTTAGTTTTTACTCAAAAAATGTTTGTTAACGCATGCACGAAAGGAACTATAATCGGAATTAGTATAGTTTTATTTCTAATATCGTTCTTTAGAACGAAAGGAATAATGGATCAACAAAATTGTGAGGTAAGCCATTCCACAGTTACCTGAGGGAATATATGTATAATATATATGATGAGGAACCCTGCCGAAATAAGGAGTCGAGACGGGGACTTAAAATATACTTTATTTATTCACAATATAAAACACATAATAAGAGATGTTGAAGGGAGGTTTCTTTAGGGACAACTGACTAATAAAAATATCTTAAAAGCACAGTACAAGACGGCTATACAAACAAAGAGATCCCGTGATGAGGAAATTTTTGGAAGATACATAAATATATGTGATTTCGATGAGGCGTTTCCGAAGTGAGAGATCCTCAAGGCTTTAGCAAAAGACTTAAGAGTCCTCGTGATTAATAATTATTTTTTTTAAATACAAGCGACCAATTTTATGCGACGATGTTGAAAGGAAAGGAGAAGCCTTGCTTTGACAGATTTTGGGTTGGTGTACACTAATTATTATTAAATAGCCCATGTGATCCTTGAGTTAACATATTTATGTCTATAAAACCCAATCTTTACAAGGCAAGGGAACTAAGACAAAATCAATGATGATGTGTAAGTGAAGTTTGTATCTGCGTTAAACCAAATGTTGAATGTATGGCCAGTCAGGCAATTATCGGTTACTATCTTAGTGGACACCAGTGATAAATGCACGTTGATATGAAAGAGGACACCGCGTCCTCGAATCCCCAACGTGAAGAATGCCATTCCAATCCCAACGCATGTGCTCATTCATCCAATAACGTTTTTTCAATTGAGAATCCCACAATTTATGAAGAGTTCACGGGGACTTCTTCCTGCAGATTAATGTGACGAACATATCCAGACAGAGTAAAATACAGAATCCATAAGACACTCAAAAACACTTTTTTCAAAATAAAAAACGTCTCCAAATATAAGTAATAATAAAAGGACTTTGTTATTATTTTCAAAGAGCTCTACCATCAAAGCACCCCTTACGGACTAAAGAAGAACTATACTTGGCCAATTTTTGGGGGGAAAAAAGGAAGAATTTTATGTTATGCATGCGCTACTTTACTTTAACGCTTTACTGCACACCAAATCCTTGGAAATAACCATTACAAGTAATAAAAAAAAGCAAATAATATTATATCCTATAAAAATATATATTTATTTTCCGTTTATTTCATGTGTTTTTAGATATTTTATCACAAGTAATTTATGTTCAGAATTAGTTAATGTATACATTAGTGTTTGTAGATACTGTAACACTAGAATTTTTATATTAAGAAATGAGTTGATATTATATTTGAATTTTAAGGCTTCTATAAGGAAAATAATTTAAAATATAGTGTTTCCATAATATGTATAGTAGGGGTGCGATAGCTGTGCATGTTAAGGCGTGTTCATTTCTCAATGCTGGGATCGCAAGTTCGAATCCCGAGAGGGGATGGTCATTTTTGCCTACCTCATTGATAAATCCTGGGTTCGATAGTCTAATTTTAATGCTATGATGCTTATTTATGTCCTATTCTATCAAAAAAATGTTTCCATACTAATAATACTTTTATATTTGTATGATCAAATTAATCAATATATCAACCAAAAACAACAACAATATTCAAATATCTCGTTCCATAATTTATTATTTTAAATCATAATACATTTTTGATATGCAAAAAGGCTTTTATTCGTGGTATCTTTCAATTTTATCAATAGCTTTGACAAAAAAACATAAAATTTTCTTATTTTATGGAAACTACAATTTATTATCCTTTTTTAGTATTGAAAAAGTAAATTATGGTAAAAATAAAAAGCACATTTACTTCATGAATGGCTGTTTAGAAATTTAATGTTTTTTATTTATAAATTTAGTACTTTTGAGCTTACTTTTTATATTTACATGAGTAATACAAAGCAATTGGACAAAATCCACTGTTTAAAAAAAATAGAAGCTTATTTTATAATATAATGAGCTCGTTTCATTGCCCCAAAAAGGTTGTTTTTATATATTTCCCTACATTTTATCATGAAAGTATATTTGTGAATCATATTAGATTGTATATATATTGTGTTCTTATTCAATGTAATAGAGTACTTTTGACAAACGTTATTTAATTTTGTTTTGTACCTAAGTATAAGGTTCGATAGAATTGAATCCCAGTGGATATAAAATATCATCAAAAATTAGTCTATTGAACCTATGATCTTATCAATGAGGTAGACCAAAAATGACCACCCCTTCGGTGTTCGAATCTGCACCCCAACATTGGAAGTTGAACACGCCTTTACACACACGGCTATGCACTCATCATTTATCAGACTATAGAGCTCGACTGAATTTAATTTTTTGTAACTATAAGGATAATAGGATCATTTGTTAGTTTACTTCATTGATGTAAAAATAAATTTTGTTATGGGTGACCACAATAGCCTTCTCCGCAATATTTCAAGGAAAATGATTTTTGGATCAAGGCGTTGCTATGGCTAACCAAAGCACTTGTTAGCCGTTGGAAGCAATGATAATAGAATCAATTAATGTTATTTTTTTTCATCAAATCTTTATAATATGAAGCTATGTGTAAGAAATAAATAAATAATAAATAAATAAATAAATAGACATTGTAATCTAAAATTAAAACATAAAAGATTAAAACGATTTTACATTTCTAACATCAAATAAAAACTGAATGCACAACAATACAACTAATAATAAGGATTAATAAAATTTTAATAATTTCTTCATTATTTTTAAAAGATGCTTAGATTTTGACGGGAAGTACTTAATTTCATTCGTGGCAACGGTCCAGGAGTTGTCCAGAAGCGACGGTATCCTTAGGGAATCGCTTTAAAAGTGTCTGATCGTTTTTTTCCTTTATAAGGAAAGCCAAACAATACATTGGCTTTCAAAATGTTATTGGGGCACTGGTCCAATCCCTTAACATTAAGAAGTATAAAAGACTTTAAAATTGACACCGCAGGGCAATCAGCAAAAGCATGTAACGTGTGGACATATAATTTGCCACAGTCCTTGCAATTATTTCTAAAATTATATAATTAGAAGAAATCTGTAATTGGGCAGTAAAATTTTCCCATCATGAATACCTGACGTGGAACGCATAATTCTTTTCCTCCAATCATCAGGAAGCTTCAGTAAATCCATGTAAAAGCTTACTAATTTATTGACCTCATCCTTAAGATTAGGAGGCTTCATCTTGAGATGCCAGGGACACGGTAACCTATGTGTTTTAGCAGCTCTTTGAAGAGGGTATTTAAATCTCCCATCCTCACAGAAATCGAAATACATTGCAGATCTAAGATCATAAGCGCCATAAGCTAGTGCGAAATTCTCTAGAAAAAGTGGGGCGCCCAAATTTCTAATAAAGAATGGTTTGCTCGCATTTTGATGAATTATGTCCATTATATTTTCTCCATTATATGCCGGACTAAACTTCCAAATTATACGCTGGGCTTGTGTCCATACTTTTGATGAAGATACGGTTGTCTTATTAGTTCAATTGGTTCCAAATAAAAGCCTTAAATAAAGACTGCTATTGGTGATGCCTCTTCTCCATTCCGTTTCATTATTTTTGGTTAAGTCGATAAAAACTTTTATATAAATCTTTGGAATAATAAGGTTAAAAGGGTTAAACCTCCACCCATATGAGACTTTGGTCTCTTTAGTGCAGGGAGATATCTCTTATGAAAAAGAGCAGAGAGCCATAAATGCTCCTCTTCAATGACCTTTTCTGCTATCAGGGGAAAAGCTGTTGCTCTATACAATACATTAGGGACAATTTGAGTATTGTATAAATCATCCTCTTTTGTAAATTGAAATTTTTCCATGCGGAAATTCGGTTTGGAATTGAACTGAACATTATTTTCCAGGATCCCTTCGGTCCCCAGTCAACTCCTAAAATAGAGACTTTTTGTCTCGCCGGGCAACCCCCAATATTCTGTCTTTCCTTTGTGTCCCATGCGCCAATAGGAAGAACAAACGTCTTCGATCGATTTAACTCTAAACCTGACCTCTTTTGGAGTTTCTCCAAAAACCTCGAAATAATTTGAACTCTTTTGATGAGTTGGGTCTCCGTATTGGCTTCAACCGAGAGTGTTACGTCTCAGCATACAAATCGATGAGATGCGTGTAATCTGCCATCTTATCCATTATATTTATTTTCTAGAAGAAGGACTAACTCTTCCTTTGCTAAAACAAATAGAATAGGGGCAGATGGGCAACCCTGCCTGCAGCTCTTCTTCAGTTCTATGGATTTTCCCTGTGCACCTCCAACAGAGATCAAAGATGATCCATAAAGTAGGAGTGCTCGGACTGGATTGAAGAAATGTTTTGGCAAAAAAAATTACATATCGAAGAATGTGGTCATGTGAAATCGAGTCAAAGGATTTTTGAAATCGATCCTATGATTGCTCCGAATTATTCCGCCCTTCGACAGAATCAATAACAGCTTGCACGTTTCGTGAAACACCCGAAATTCTCCTGTGCTTTAAAGAACCTTTTTGAGAGATATTAATCTGTGTATTAGCTCCGGCTCCATCTCTTGGGCTAAAATACTAGAAATAATCCTGTAAGAGTTATTAAGAACAGTAATTGGCCTCCAGTGATTGAAGTCCGTTCCATTACCTTTTTTGGAATCAGTACAATTCTCCCCCTTGTGAGAGATTAGGAAGCTTGCTTTCAATTCCATGGATTCTCCTATCTAAAAAAGGAAAGGAGCAGTTTCTTCCGGAAGACGTTTAAATAGTCTCTCATCAATTCCATCGATTCCAGAGGAGTTTTATCTTTAAACTTTTTCTTAATGTAGGTTGAAATGCGTAAAGATACTACATCTAGGATATACTTTTTCCTGGGTTCTGATTGTACTACTTCCTGGAAGCGATTATGAAAATATTCCAATATTTCATTAGGTTTGGTTAACTTTTTACTGTATTCAAAATACACTGAATAGTCTTTGCAGATTACTTATCTTTTACAAATTAGTGGTATGTTTCATGAAAATATATTTTTTTATATGAACTAGGTATAATTATAGAAGAAAATATAATAGAAGTTTTTGCAATATTTGCAAAAACATTCCTAACTGAAGGGATATTTAAAGAAATAAAAAAGTAATATAATTTGCAAAACTTTTGGCATTCTATTGTACGATATATTTTTTCTTAGATGTCTATATATGGACTCCTGCTATCAATATTCATGATATAAGTGAAATATATACGGCATTATTTTTCTAAATCAAGTCTAAACCCAAGAGACTTTATAACTTTCGAATTGCCAATAAAGCATTTATTTGTACTAGATACTGAAAACGCTTCATCTCAAAAAAAGTTTTGCTGGAGAGATAGAAATACTTTTGGAGTTGCATACGGACTTGAAAATACAGTTATGTAGATGTTGTCTGTGTAATGTCGTTTGTATATTTGTCCTATAGCTATAAATAAATAAAATCATATTCATTGATTATAATCAATGAATATGATTTTATTGGACTGCACTTGTATTATATATTATTATCGATTATTTTTGCATTATAAATTTATTCCCATATATATTGCGTATTATATGAATCAATCTTTTTTAAAGCAACGATAATCGTATTATAATTTCTGATCCACTCTCAAATACATGCCTAATAAAATTCATTTAATCTCCTCTTGTAAGCCCCTCTCAAAATGTCACATCAAGTATATATAATTTTAAGTCCTAGTATTGATGACAAAACAATTACTGTGTGGCAATTATTTATATGAGAAGACACATTAGGGAAGAATACTATTTTTACTTTTAATTTAAACAAAAATCAGACAGATGTGACTAATAAGTCTACTGCACAACAATATTAGGCAGTCAAACCTAATACAATATGTTCGTTATTGGTAATGAATATCATTTGCAAAAACTAACAAATTCAATGATTGATCATAGCTAAATTTAGTAAATTAAATTTTTTCAAAATAAGTAATAACATAAAAGTTTTGCTTCATAACGAAACTTTGAACACAATTGGGGGGGGGGGGGGGTAAGGGGGTAAAACCAAAAAAACCATTTTTCTACGATCATTTAGTTTCTTATGACGCAACTTAGACGGGGGGTGGGGGGGGGGGTTGAAATTAAATCTTATATTAGGGTTCTATAATACCCCCTAATGTATATATATATGATTGTAAGTATAAAATTAAGGGAAAACAGTGTTCTGCTGTATACTATTGCATTGTATATGTATTTAAAAGATAGACCTACAAGTAGTTTATAATAGTAGTAATAGTGTTTTTGCAATATTCAAAAAATGTTTGGAATAGTTGCTATACCATATACTTTTCGACGAAGGGTAGAAACATATTTTTCATGTTATTTATAATTAATTATTTGTAGTGACCAAAAAATATAAAAAAAGTTTATTTAAGTGAGATGTTCGCCCTAAATTGTTTAATCATCACTTATGCTATATGTAATCACTGATAGTGATAAATGTATATATAATCACTTATCTGCGTCATATCTAACGTTGCGTTAAATATATTAATTTAACAAAATTTGATATTCGAACCTTTTAAACATGCTCCGTTAAATAAAAAAATATATATTGCAGAATCTATTTTGTGCTTGTTTTAGGTCTATTTTTTTCTAAGAATGATCCTTTGTTTACTCCTTTACTCAAAAGTTTCCCGGTCGTATGCACATAAGGGTGTCCAGTAATATAATCGTACATAATATTCTCGCGCACGCCTTAATCGCAGCCTTTAACATCGTAGTTTTTTTCGTACGTTCCTTATCGCACGCCTTTAACATTGCAATCTTTTTTAAAGGGAGTATTATTAACGCGTTGCTCAATTTTCGTTGTGCTTATAATCGCACGCTTAAACATCGTGGTCATTATCATCGTAGGTTTACTTTAATGAATTCATCAATCCAATAAGAGGAAAAAAAAGAAAAAAAGAAAGGGGACTGAAGGGAAATAGTAATAATAAAAGATATCATCTTTTCATCAGTCGTGAGTAAAAACAACAAAAAAAATCTCGAAATTTCTGAAGAATTGTAGTGCTCGGGGCTGTAAATGAGGATGTTTAAGTCATGGAGAATCCAGCATTATCTTTGCTTAATTTCTTCGAAGGACTTGAAGCCAGGTCTTTGTGATAAGTGGAAAAATGCACTTACGGACAAATATATAAGAGTCGTGTCTACTCGTCCAGTTTTATAGGACTTGGATCCGGACTCTTGGGATTCCAGGACTCTGATTCGGATGTGATTCGCCGCGGGCATGCCATGAAGAGACCACACCAGCGAACCTGCATGGAACTGTCCTCCCACAGGACCTAGCCTTATCCACGGAACTGAATGAGCTAGTCGTTAAAGAAATAGCAATCATACAAGAACTGTTACGATTCTCTTCAAATCATTGGGACATCATATTTAAAAGCTGAATATCGCTCCTTGAACCTGTTTTGATATGTAAGGTGCATGAAAATAAAAAGGAATTAATTACACTGTAAAGATTCTTTTAACTTGTTGATTGTTGCCAAGATTTCAACAACTTCTTTAGTGGTTTTGCACTGCTGATCCCAAATGCCTTCGTATCTAGATCGTAGTGTAATTAATTCCTTTTTATTTTCATGCACCTTACGTATCAAAACAGGTTCAATGAGCGATATTCAGCTTTTAAATATGATGTCCCAAGAATTAGTTCTTGTACGATTGCTATTTCTTTAACGACTAGCTTATTTTAGTTCCGTGGATAAGGCTAGGTCCTGTGGAGGGACAGTTCCATGCAGGTTCGCTGGGTGTGGTATCTTCATGGCATGCCCGGCGGCTACTGTTGAAATGGTGCTATGTTTCAGGATGAGTGGATGTAGGGCAGGTAGACCCCCCCCCCCCGGAATAGAGACGGCGGCGGATTGGTGGGTAGACAACTGCGCGTCTCATAAATGAATGATGTGTATCATTGTGATTTGTGCTGTGAAAGGATTGTGTTGTTGGATGTCTTGTCTTTGTCTTGGCAGTATGCTCCTGGGCTCCTCGGGGCGGCGGCTATGAGTTTGAAGGACGTGGGGGTGTGGCTGGAAGGTAAGTTGTCCCGCTGCATCTTTTCCATACTTAATACAAAGGTGAATTTAGCAAACGAAAACGTAAGTAATTCATTTTATGCTGCAAAGAACGATGGATTCACTTGAAAGGAGACTCCCCGATAGAATAGGCTAGTAGGTAGATAGAACAAGGGCAATGACTCTCTCTCTCACGGGAGTCCATTCCTCCCTCCCTCCGGGTGTCCGACACATCATCTTCTTTGATGCAGACGGAATAAGCCAGGCAACCAGCATTTAGGAGGGGTCCTTGAGGGTCTGTCTGTCTGTCTACGACATGTCATCCTCTTTGATGCAAAGAGAATAGGCTGAGCACCTATGCTGGGGAGTCATGTCCTCCTAAGGTTCCACTCCTTGCTTGATCCGAGGCTGTGTCACTGTGAATTCTTGTCACAAATGTTGTGTACGACGGCACAGGCCAGTCATTAGGAATCCTGGATCCTCGGAAGATTTCGGGTAAAAAAAAAACCACTCAAATTCCAATGAAAGGGGGAAAATTCCTCTTTATTGTTTACCTACGTTGTGCGTCAGTTTCTCTCTCTGTTTCTATCTAAATGGGTGACTTATGAATTTTCTTAAAAAGGGCAAAATGGAGAGGATTAAAAAAATATTCATTTGCTAATTATTACTAAAATAAGGCATTTTATGGAACACCAAGCATATCTAATTAAAGCTTGATATTTTTTCTTTGTATTCATATGAATTTTAATCATGTAAGACCTTTAAGTGAGGAACAGTGAGTCTCAAAGTAAAACCCTTTATTTTTCGTACAAAATGACATATATTTTAAAGTCTAAATGTGCCAGAGACAAAGTACAAATTGAAATGAGTACTTGATCTAAGCTATCAAATCATTGCTTTTTATTTTTTCTATACTTCAGTCCTTGTATGTCAATAATGGCCCTGAATCGAAAAGTGCTGAAAAATTGAAATCCATTAGCTCTGAATTATCACTAACTTTGAAAAATGAATATCATATTCGGAATCAGTGGATAAAACTCTATAAGAATTAGTGAAAGTTAGTCACAGGTCAGAAAAAGCGTCATCAAACATTTTCCAACTTTTTCAGTCGCCAATATGGGCTGTACTTCTGCAATAATGTGACCGATTTATTATAGGCAATATGTATCACCTGTGTTGGAATTTGGCGCCTAACATATCCGGACATGCAGAAAATCATGAATAAGATAGAATCATGCTTTGTTTTTCTCCCTCTCAAAAATAAGCGGGAGTTTTTTCTATCTCTTGTGCACAGCAACAAGAAGACATTCATTATTGTTTTTCCCTCCCTATGCAGGGAGGGGTTATTATTATTATTCATTATGTTTTTCCCTCCCTACGCAGGGAGGTTTTTATTCATTATTATTGTTATAGGATTCTGGTGTGTTTTTGGAGGAAATTCATGAGCGCGCCTTTCTACCAATCCTAAGGATTAACACACTCATCTTATTTTGTGTATTAAATGGAGGTTTCCCTTCATGTCTTAATTCAGTCTCATTGAGTCTCATTTCTTACACAATTCTCTACTCTGATCTAAATACACTCCTTTGTCACCTACGTTTCTGTAAGTATTTTTTTCACTTTTGGGAAATCAAAGAAGAATACTTTAAGCTTGGATTTATAATATCCTTTCTCTCGAAAGATATTCAGTATAGAGTCCACTTAAATTATCAGTTCATCCAGGAGCTTAAAAACTTTGCTGCTTCACAACGAAGATGACTACCCATACATCTTCATTCAGTACATTTCAAAGAGGACTACACGAGTGTTAAGATTTTGCTGAGTGCCTTGAAGTATGACGATTATGGATGGGAGGTCATCGGAGACTTCAAAATGTTGGTACTCCTGATGGGTCTTCATGGTGGTTTCACAAAAATTCCTTGTTTCCTTTGCCTATGGGATAGCTGTTACACCAGGCACATTATCAAAGAAAATAATGGCCACAGCGGACTGAGTTCTCTGTAGAAAAGAGCAATGCCAAGTGAGAGCCGCTGATAGTCCTCACAAGGTGCTGCACATCAAGTTAGGCATCATCAAGCAATTTGTCATTGCCCTTGACAAGGAATCAGCAGCTTTCGAGTACCTCCAGGATATATTCGAAATGTCGGACCTCCCATAAGAAGATCATAGAATGTGACTAATTTCTCAAAGCTGCAGAACAAGGAGAAAGTGGCTTGGAACATTTTCGTTGCAGTTGTGTGTGGTTTCCTGAGTAGTCACAAGGCATAAAACTATGTGCAATTGGTTTAAACTCTCATAAAGAACTACTTCTAATTGGTAGCAAAATGTCTCTGAAATTCCATATCCTTGATTTGTATATTAACAATTTAAAGGAGAACATGGGAGCATACTCAGAGGAAACAGGAGAGTGCTTTCATCAAGATATATTGGACTTTGAACGTTGTTACCAAGGACAATATAACAAGAACATGTTGGGAAACTACATTCAGGGGCTTCTTCGATAAAGTGATTTGCAATACGCTCGTAAATTAAGAAAACATTGACTTTTTGACTGATTTTGATTGTATTTGTTTATTTCCATGCAACCGCTGTGTTTAACAGACCAGGTGAGCAAAACTAAAGATAATTCCTCGTTCTGTCACAATAAGTACAAAGAAATTATCAGCTGTGGATACAAAAGCAAAGTTTGTGCTGAAGGTTGTCGTTTTTACATAGCCTTTAGATACAAGCAGTTGAAATATACCACTTAGAAGCCAGGAACAAAAATTGGGTTACATAGTGTAGGTAATACATTAACAAAACAAAAAAAGAAATGATGATGTCCAGAAGGTGTTAATGAATTTTAATTAATACATCCATCATTAAACCTGGAAAGGAAGGGTTCCATAAACAAAGGAATATCGATCAGAGTAATTTTCATATAAACATATGTACTTATGAAATTATTATTTTATTTGTCAAGTAATCTGTGGCATCCCTGATTCTAATTGTTAAGTGTTTGTTGTGTTAGCTCCTAGATTGGACCCAAGGTCTGTATAATAAGGTCTGGGCAATACAAAAACAAACATGTAATCCTAGCAGTATAACTACACAATGACGTCACTGGAGAAACGAATATATATATATTAGGGGGTATTATAGAAACCTAATATTAAGATATCAAAATTTATCCCTCGCGAAAGTTGCGTCATAAGAAACTAAATGATCGTAGGAAAATGGATTTTGGTTTGACCCCCCCCCCTTACCCCCCCCCCCCAAATTGTGTTCAAAGGTTTCGTTATGAAACAAAATTTTTGTTATTACTTACTTTGAAAAAATTATTTTCACAAAATTTAGTTATGATTAATTTATGACTTTATTATTTTTTGCAAATTTTCGTCAAATAATATTTAGTGCCAATAAATGAACATAAGTGCTGACGCACCAACCATTTTTTAAATAACGGCTCCTACTACGGTTCTTTTATAGTTTCAAGAAGGAAAAATAAAAAGAGGGTACTCTTTTTGATGTTTTTAAGTTATTTTTTAAATACGTTTGCTTTTCACATCTTAATTTTCATACAGTAACTCCCTCACATGGTTGAGAATATAAATCTATGACGTTGATTATATCCATAAACTAGTTTTTCAGCTCTTTCCACTGATTGTGAATGGCAAGGATATTAATTTTTAAAGGATGTTCTTTTGCTTTTATAAGATCTTCCCCAGGCACAATTGGAGGAACAGACAAATTTATATTTGACCAGTCGACAAGATTTATAAAATTCTTATAGTTACAACTGATAGTTTTGGGTAGTCGAAAACTTCTTTGTTTTTTAATATTCTTTTTTGCAAACAAAACTTTTTCCAATGCAAATATTCTTGTTTCCATTTATTTATCGGTTAGGCCTTCTAGGAATATATTTCAGGGTGGGCAAAAAGTGTTTCTCTTGAGTACTTTTTCTATTGAAAGGGCTAAATTTCATCAATCTCTTGTAATAAAGTTATGGCAATTGATAATGCTTAGAGCCTTCAATAAAAAGAGGATTTAACTTGGTTTGAAACCATATTGGAGCGTAAAAATTTAGTATAAATTTTACAAGTTTTATGTGAGACTCACATGGATTTTTTTGTGAAATATAGGATCTTAAATTCTGTTGGCTTTGGTAAGACAATTTGCCTCATGTAATGCTCCTGAAGACCTGTAGCAAAAGCTTGAATTCGAAAATTTTCCTGTTTGTATTCCTAATGTAATTTCATATAAATATTTTTATCTGAGCTTAAAGAATACAGTAAACTTTGCTTTAAGTATTTTACTTTTCTTACAAGAATTTAAAAACTTATTATTGAATTTTTGGTAAAATCTATGTTAATTAGCTTTCCCATGGTACCTTCATAAGTCCGAGGTCCTTTTTGTGCGCCATCTAAATGTTTAAAATATTATTTTAAGAAATAAGAATTAAATTTTAAAATAACAAGTTACCTTCAACAATAACTTCTTTTTATCAGTTGAGAAAACATTTTTCGTCATTATATTATTATCTGCAAAAGTTTATGGATATATATCTCAACCATGTGAGGGAGTTACTGTATGAAAATTAAGATGTGAAAAGCAAACGTATTTAAAAAATAACTTCAAAACATCAACATGAGTACCCTCTTTTTCTTTTTCCTTCTTGAAACTATAAAAGAACCGTAGTAGGAGCCGTTATTTAAAAAATGTTTGGTGCGTTAGCACTTATGTTCATTTATTGGCTCTAAATATTATTTGACAAAAATTTGCAAAAAAACAAAGTCATGAATTGATCATAAATAACTTTTGTAAAAGTAATTTTTTTCAAAATAAGTAATAAAAAATTTTTTTTTCATAACGAAACCTTTGAACGCAATTTGGGGGGGGGGGTAAGGGGGGGTCAAACCAAAATCCATTTTCTACGATCTTTAGTTTTTCATGACGCAACTTTGGCGGGGAGATAAATTTTGATATCTTAATAGTATGTTTCTAAACCCCTAATATATATATATATATATAACAAAACTTCAGGAATATAGTAAGAGGAGTTAAGGTTGTAGACATCCAATTACGTCATTGGATTTTATGATTAACTTTTTAATTCTGTTAAACTAAAATAATCGTTTACGTCACTAGATAGTTCCTTTAAAAAAAACTTTTATATTTTCACAAAATAAATACTGACCCAAATAAGCTTCAAACCCTTCCTTTCTAGGTGTCTAGTATTCCTTGGTCAAGTCTAATTATACTTATCAATTGGGAGGAGCGAGGGTCTCTTATAATTGATTAGAAAACATATACATAGAGGGCCCTGATGTTAAATATGAACGAAAAATATAAAGTTGATATGTGCCACTGTGCCGTAAATGTTTTTTTATATTATCCTATATAATATACAAATATTGTGGAAAACTTTATAACTCTATATTGCCATACAGTAGTTGTCCTTAGACATAATTCATCAGTTTGAATGTTAGAGGCCAAAAATAAATGACTTTTGCAAAAACTATCGTCCCTTTTTATGTTTTTACGCATTAACACCACATTACATATATATTCGTTCTCTTTTACATATATATTCGTTCTTGTATATTCTTTATGACTCTGGAAAAAAACTTATAGTAATAAATATTACTTTTTTTACCAAAGGAGTGGTCAAAATATCTTATCGATTATGAAATATATCACAAAAAAATACAAGGCTTCCTTTTCAGTCACTTTTGCCTCTTGTGTCGTTGATATCCAAGCAGTTTTTTGCTTTTCAGTAAGTGTTTCCAGGGTAAAAAAGAAAGTTTATGGTTCGTAGCAAACAAGCCATTATAATGCCTTATTTGCCTTATTGATAATTATCAATGCCTGCTTAAAGCAACCAAAAAGAGTGGACAACATAGAGAAAGGAGGGGTTTTAGTTGTGATGGTCACGAGTAAAACTCGTTTTTTAATACTCGAGTTTTATTTAGTAAGTAAAAAAAGTCTTTAAATACTCGACTCGTGCATGAAATCGACGAGCTTTTACTCGTTACTCGGAGGAAAACTCGTAAAACGGAGAAAAACTCGTTACTCAGAGACAAACTCGTTACCCACGTGTAAATTTCTATTCAACGAAAAAATTGTTCCTTCAAATAATATGTCTGGACCAATCAAGAGCTTCAAAAGGCATTGATTTTTAATAATAATTAGTAATGAGACGGTCTTATTATGGTACTTTATGTAATGAATATGTTATAATTTATTGTTTTAAATAGATTTTACTGTTCCTTTACTAATCATCCTAGCTTCATAAAAATAAATATAAACAATACATCATCTAAAAGTCAGGAAACGACCAGGATACGTTTTTTTTCGCCGGGATCCGGAGCGGGACTTTAATATGTTCGTTCCTTTATAATTCTGAAAAGACGACATTTAAAAAAAGAGTTTTTCCTATTATTTTTTAAAAGTTTTTAGAAAACAAAAATATTTTTTGAAATATTAAGAATTATTTTCTAAAAAACGTACTCAACTTCAGAATGACGAGGGAACGAATATATTAAAGTCCCGGCCCGCTGATTTTTAGACACGGGACTGAACGTTCAAAAACAGCCGGGCCGGGTGCCCGGTCGTTTCCTGATATAATTATATATATAATATTTGAGCTGTGAATAAAAAAAAATTCTCCCTTTTTATATGCATATAAAATAATAATGTTTTTGGAATGTCTTTTCTTTTCAAGCAACTGCAAATGGAACTATCCAGTGAAGAAGAATCTTAAATCTCATAAAAATTACTTGGAAACGTTACTAATTATCTCAAAAAGCTTCAATCTAGAGTTTGAGGGGATTTTTTCGATCCACTAGTCTTAATCAAGACAATTTTGTTCAAAATGTACAATGATAATGGAACAAGTATTTCAACGAACCAGAAGTTTGTTTCTAAGAACTGAATATTAATTTAGACTTTGATATCAAGTAATTTATGAAAAACTATCATATCTAGCTAAAAAACTGTAAATCCTAAAAAAATATCAATTATAATAAAACTGAGCGCGAGGGATAAATTTTAGAATTTTACAAAATAAAGGACTTAAACCCCATTTTTTAATGATCAAGAAATCCCGAACTGCATAGAACTTCTATATCGTATCTATGATTATTTCATATCAATCAGGATGTTAAAGGATGATCTAAGAAATACAAGTATTCCTGGGAGTATCAAATTTTTCTTCCTTTCATAAATAAAATGAGCTCTTAAGTACAAGTAACGAGTTTTTTGCGAGTTTTAAATTTTACCCGAGTTACAAGTAAATACTCGAGTAATTTTTCTTACTACTCGCACAAGCTCGAGTAGTAAATTTAAGCTCGTGACCCATCACTAGTTTTTAGTTTAATTAATTCAGTGTCACATTTTGATAACATTTCATACACTTTCTTCATATATTAGCTGCTCATCAAGAGTACTGTTTACCGTATGATTAGGATAATGGTATCTATCATCAAGAGTTACATCATAATGGTTTCATGCAAACACATTGTTTTAAAGCAAATCAAGTCAAAATTGTCAAAATGTACTGATATCTTTTTGATCATTAATTCTACATAAAATTCACCTTTAGGTTTATAAATTTTATACACTACCTAAACTTCTCACTTCCATTTTTACATATACATTTCTTTTCGTATACAGTAATCCCTCGTTGATCGCGGGGGCTACGTTCCAAAAATGACCCGCGATAAGTGAAATCCGCGAAATAGAAAAACTTATATATTAACATATATATATATATATAACTATAGACAACTTTTTTTACAATTACCAACTATTACATGTATACAGGTAATATTAATAATAGTAACGAATACAGTGACTCACGGTAGGCGTTTCACTACTCTTCAGACTGGGCCGCTGCATCCTGACTGCGCTCGGCAGTGTTTTCTTCTTCTGAAGCCCGCGGTGCAGGTGTGTTTGTTCGGGAGAAGAACATAGTGATAGGCAGCTGTTGTCGCTTTTTTCTTCTTTGCAAAAAGATCCTTGTACACCGACATGCCACCATCGATTACGTTGGAGAACTGTAATGAACGGCTCATCAAAGGGTCCCATTCCTCAGCTACTCGCTTAAGTTCAGTGTCCATTCGCACCATGGTTGCTAAGCGACCAAGCGTTAGTCCTTCCTCCTCATCTCTCGTGTCCTCTTTCTCCCTCATCTCTCATGTCCTCTTCTCCCTCTTCTCTTTCATCGTCGCTTTGTGGCTTTGTCATTTCTGCCAGCTCTGCATCGGTCAGCGGCTGTGCGTCTTCATCAGTTAGGGCGTTTATGTCATCCGGACTCATGTCATTAAAGCCGTCTCCTCCAATCTGTTTAGCCAGATTCACAGCTGTTTCTACGGCAGAGTGGTGGACCTTGTCAAGCGAGCCTCCGGTTGCGTTTTGCACTGCCTTTGGCCATAGTTTTTCCAGCAGGCCTTCAGAGTTTCCGTTTTCATTTCCTGAATGGCTCTCTGAATGTTTTGGAGACACGATGCAATGGTGTATCCACGCCTGTAGTCCTTCAGTGAGAAATCTTGATCCGAGTCCATAGCGTCAACAAGATGTCGCAGGGTGTTGCGCGTATAGAGAGCCTTGAAAGCACGGATGACTCCTTGATCCATGGGCTGAATCAGGGATGTGGTGTTTGGCGGCAGAAATGCGATTTGCACATCATCATATGCCAAATCATTACCGTGACCTCCGGCGTTGTCAAGGAGCAGAAGCACTTTAAAGTCCAGTCCCTTTCCTCTCAAATAACACTTGACCTCCGGGATGAAACAGTTTTTGAACCAATCCAGATTGAGCCCTTTTGTCATCCAAGCATTTGCATTGTACATCCAGTAAACAGGCAAATCATCCTTATTTTTGTTTTTCAGCGCCCTGGGATTTTTATACCTGTAAATCAGCCCCGGTTTAATCATGAAACCTGCGGCATTTCCGCACATAGCCAGGGTCAAACGGTCTTTGTGAACTTTAAATCCTGGGGCTTTGGCTTCTTCCTGCATGATGAAGGTGCGAGAGGGCATTCGTTTCCAAAATAAGGCAGTCTCATCCATGTTAAAAACTTGTTCGGGCATATATCCCCCCTCCTCTATGATCGCCTTGAATTTATTGTTCACGAAGGCTTCTGCCTCAGCGGTATCCGCAGACGCCATCTCACCGTGCAGACAAACATTTTTAAGTCCAAAGCGTTTCTTAAACTTTTCAAACCAGCCCTTGCTTGCATTAAATGCGCTTGGCACTCTGTCAGCAGCACTTGCTGAGGGCCCGGCATCCTCTCCCTCTTCCCCGTCACTGACAGCAAAGTTTTCATACAGCATTCTCGCTTTTGTGCAGATAACGTTTGTATCCAGGGTTATGTTTTTTTCCTGCAGTCATTCATCCACAGGCTAATGCCGTCTCCATCCGTACCATGGTCTTGTTGCGGGCAGTTACAACCCTTTTTGCATTCGTATTAAAATGGACTTCTGCTGTCGTCCTGATGTTTTTTCTCCTCCTTCTTTATGTAACGAACGGAAGATTCATTGATTCCGTAATGGCGAGCAACGGCTGCATAGCTTTTACCTTCCTTAGCATGTCCAGAAGTTTAACTTTATCTGAGATAGGTAGCATCTTCCGCCGTTTGGGCCCATCCGCAGGTGCTTTTGTCGGTCCAGGCCGTTTCGTCGACATTATGGGTTTAGGAGATGTTCGAAATTTCAAGATAATTTGGCCAACTTAACCCATTAATGCAGATTGGGAAGATATGGTCCCAGAGCTTTAAAAAGCGTTATTACAACACAACTAAGGCAGATTTCAAAGTTCAAATAGATTAACTTGTTTTTAACAGCTTACCTACTTGATATAGTATTATTTAAAAAAATAATAATGTACTGGTAGTTGCTGTTTGAAAGCACGTGTTTGAGGACGTTGAAAATATGGCGAGATCGTATTGTTCTAATGGGTATGTAACAGCTAAATTTATGAATGAATATTAATAATTTTTAAAGAAAACGATTCTAAAAATAAATAGCTTCTATTTTAAACTTTTACTTTATATATGTTATCAATGTTTTTTCAAAAATAAATGCATGAACATTTGAGTGGGAACAAATGTGCCCCTTCGGCATTTAAGTGAAGCTGTGCCTGCTCAACACACGGTTGATTGTTACGGATATCATATGCTTGAATTATTATAAACTATTCATAGCTCTTCATTGATGTTGTGCAATATTGTGAATGTTGGTCATTCATCTAGTTTATATTTAGCTACGCTGTTTTAGAGTTCACTAAGATACTACATTACCCATGTTCCCTAGGGGTAATGATGCTTGAGGAAGTGG
>CP045900.1:5023123-5046526 GCA_013387185.1 Caligus rogercresseyi
TTGGATCTAGCTGGAATAAATGCAACAATCATCTATAGAGAAGTCACCGGTAAACAAATTACACGTCGTGACTTCTTCTTCAATTGTCCAAGGAACTCCAGCATCAATACATTCATGCACATAAATCAAAAGATGAACCTTCTGGAGTGATGATAAAGACGAAGCCGAAACAAACTCAAGAAAAAGGCAGGCCAGTGTCAAGTAAAAACAATGTAAAGGCAACAAAACTACAGAAGAATGTTGCAAATGTAAGTACCTGTTTGTGGTAAATGTATAGGAAGTATTATTAAGAAAGTAATATGTAGCAAATGTATGCAATAAACAAAACTTTAACCTAAAATATAATAAAAATATTATGACAAAACCTAGATTTATATTTGAATATAGTATTTTTCAATAAATATCAATAATTTCTAGCTACGGTCATTTTGACCGCATGGTTGTTCTAGGGAGGGTAAGGGAGCGTGGTCGTTCTAGTGGTAACTAAAGTAAAACCTAATCTGATTATGAAAGAATTAATAAATAAGTACAAATTATAGAAAATTAGTAAAATGATATTTTAAAAGATAGGTTTAAATCATGTTTAAACATTGTATTTGCAATCCTTGAACATAGAAACCCCTAGGTAGACATATTATATGTGGGCGTTTATTTTAAAAAAATCCAATTTCACAGTAAATACGTCATTTGGCGGCCATTTTGAATTTTTTGAGTGTTAGCGACGTCAAACATTCATCGTAGGTGATTTTTGTTGTCAGATTTGGGATCTCCACACAATTTGGCCACAGAAACAACAACAAGGCTTGTATTGATTTTAACAACCCAATATTAGAACAACCGAATATTTAATTTATTTAACGAATGTTATGAAGGATGCGTATAAGAAAATGTATTTATATGTTCCGCCAAAAAAGTAAATATGTGTATTTAAATTAATAAAGATATAACAAATTCTCCATTTCTGTATGATTTAATATTATCCTTATGAATGCTTTCAATGTCATTTCTACCTCCAAATAAGTCATAAATAAGGTTTTTCAGAAAAAATACGGTAAACTAATTAACTCTATTTGTAAATTATTTTTATCTCAACCAAGCATAGATGAGGAATACAAATAATTCCAAAATGCCAGTCTTAATATTATATTTGTTCCAAAATCATCCACCAATATGTTTTTCTCATATATGATCATTATTTATATACATAATAAATCTGTCCATGGGGTGTAATGGAATGTAAGTTGTTTTAGATTTTAGATATTATTGTTCATTAAAACATCTATTCATCATTATATTCAATAAATAAATATGTATCTGATAAGAAAATCAATTATATATAAAATCACAAATCTGTATCGTATTAAGATTTATAAGTGTATGGAATTACCCAAACCTTTTTTAGAATTAAAATAGAAATAAATTAATAAGTTTTGTCTTAGTTTTAAAAATCTATAAGTTATTTATTTTATGTTTTAACTCATAACCAGGTCAGCCTTTCGTTATGAAAGGCCTCATTTATTTGTGTCATAATAATATATGTCAACACTTTTTGCATTATATTATTAAAATGGGGCCAAAAAAAATTTATAAACTATCTGATATATTACTTTATTATTATAAATGTTAGGAAAAAATTTATTCGTTTCAGTATGTTTATAATCTTGGGTGTCTTTATATGAATCTAGGATGACATAGGATGAGATGTAGGTCATGGATTTACGTTAGTTCTAAGATCAATTATTTTAAATAAATGACTGATGTAACTTAGGGAGTGGCACTGGGACCGATCCTTGCTCCTTCGGTCATTAATCCACAGGATTATTGCTTGCTTTTTTTTTTTTTTTTTTAATATAATTTTGTTTATTTCATTCTTCTAGGGTATCTTACATTCCGTACGTTGCAAACGTACATTATATCAATTTTGTACTCTCAAACACATAATAAAAGCAATAAAGGAATACGCCCATAAGGCAAGAAATTAAGAGTAATAATAAAAATAAAAGGGAATTTAAAAGATCTGGTTGATAAAATAGTGGCAGCTTGATCTTCTCAGTCCACACGAAGGAAAATAGATTGTTTACATTTGTACTCCCTATTGTTGTCGTTTGACGCACTAGAGACCGAACGAAGAGCTTCTATATGTCTTCCGACGAGGCGATGGAGACCCACAGGAGTCCAGATCCGCCCGTTCTTGATGCATAGAGGACCCTTTGAACCGTGGATACCAGATGCTCTATCTCATAGGCTTCCTGATAGGTAGGCGAGGTCGACACAAGCCAGTCCGGAGGAGTTAGCATCACCCCATATGCTCCAAATATTACTCCTTCCACCGCTTTGATGGCTGGGGCGACCCTAGGACAGAAGTAAAAGAAGTGGAACGAAGTCTCCTCGACCTTCCCGCACCAATGGCAGCTCCGCTTCCGGGGATCCACATGGGACTTGTTCATGAATAAAGAAGACGTGGCCAGACGGTATCTAAACCATTTTTGATGAGAGTCTGTGAAGCGGTTCTTCATTATTATATTAGGACTCCGCAAGCGTTTGTCTGCCCCAATGCCTAGATTTCTCAGTCGCCTACTTACGATAAGAACGGACGTCCAGACACGACATAGACTTTCGAACCGTCTGATTGTCTAATTCAGCAAGAGCGATATAGAAGGGAATTGGTGGTCCAATAGGGAGCTCCTTTATTGATGTAAGAGAGCGACGCTTTTGTAATCGCCAACACAAAATATAATTTCTTATGTTTACTTTTCTTTGGATGAATTCTCCAACAGACGTGAGGTAACCCTCATTGAAGAACTCCGAAGAACTGTTCAACGATCCATTATGATTTAGAGGCTCGTTTACCCCAAGAAGAGGAAGGACCTTGTGCATAGTGGATTCCCAGGATGAAGCCATCTTCTTCCAGTGGGGACCACACGACTTTACGGCCTTTAGAAGTTCCAATGGACCCATGAAAATTCTCTCGAGGAAGTGGTGACCAATTATTTCATAGAAAATGTGTTTTATTCTAATTGCCCAAATGTCTTCGCTTTTAGGGAACCTCCGCAACCACGAAAAGTTCAAGGATTTCCACATGGACTCGACGTCAAGTGATCCCAGACCCCATTGAGTGACACTAGAGTTTAACCTACTCTTGGCAATGTAGGGCTTGGAGCTGCCCCAGACAAGGGAATCCCTTTGTACATATTTCCTTGCACAAGGTCTCTGAGAAAGGTAAATATCTTATTATGTGAAAAACTTGGGGAATACGTTAATGTTCCAGGCAAATAATCTTTCGTAACGGGAGAGTGGGGTCCTTTTGTAAAATGTGACAGTTTTTTGGAGAATGTCAATAACTTTAGTTCCATTAACTTTTTCAGAGTCACCTGTAGAGCTGGCTACCGTGACACCAAGGATATTTGCCATATTTACATAGACAAACCCCATGTAGTCAGTCCTCAATAGTTCCTCACAGTTTGTTAAAACTGGGTTTTTGTAACATTGACTGAGAGGCCGGAAGAACTCGTAAAGTACTGATAAGCTCCAAGGGAATGGGACAATCAGCGCCGCCGACTCAGCGCCGCCGATTCAGCACCGCCGATTCAGCGCCAGCCAATTCAGCGACGGCCGATTCAGCGCCAGCCAATTCAGCGACGGCTGATTCAGCGCCAGCCAATTCAGCACCAGCCAATTCAGCGACGGCCGATTCAGCGCCAGCCTCAATGACTGAATGAATGTTTTCTGTAGCAGTACAAATTGGTCAAACCTGGAACAAGATAAATGTCATGCAGAAGTATTCAACAGCATATGGTATTGGGGTTTCAAACCCACCTACATTGGTAAAAATACGAGTAAAGAAACCCTCAAATGCCATTTTGTGCCCATTGGGTCCTCGGGTCCCGCCAGCCGCAACAATGGGGTATTGGGGTTTCAAACCCATCGCAAATTGTAACAATACGAGTAAGAAACCCTCAAATGTCATTTTGTGCCCATTGGGTCCTCGGGTCCCGCCAGCCGCAACAATGGGGTATTGGGGTTTCAAACCTTTCGCAAACTGTAAAAATACGAGTAAGGAATCCCTCAAATACCATTTTGTGCCCCTGGGTCCTCGGGTCCCGCCAGCCGTAACAATGGGGTGTTGGGGTTTCAAACCCTTCGCCACTTGTAAAAATACGAGTAAGGAACCCCTCAAATGCTATTTTGTGCACCTTGGCCTCCGGGCCCGCCAGCCGTAACAATGGGATATTGGGGTTTCAAACCCTTCGCCACTTGTAAAAATACGAGTAAGGAACCCCTCAAATGCCATTTTGTGCACCTTGGGCCCTCGGGTTCCGCCAGCCGGAACAATGTGGTTTTGGGGTTTCAAACCCTTCGCCACTTGTAAAAATACGAGAAAGGAACCCCTCAAATGCCATTTTAGGCACCTTGGGTCCTCGGGTTCCGCCAGCCACAACAATGGGGTGTTGGGGTTTCAAACCCATCGCAAATTGTAAAATACGAGTAAGGAACCCCTCAAATTCTATTTTGAGTACCTTGAGTCCTCGGGTCCCGCCGGCCACAACAATTGTGTATTGGGGTTTCAAACCCATCGTAAATTTTAAAAATACGAGTAAGGAACCCCTCAAATGCCATTTTGCTCACCTTAAGTTCTCGGGTCCCGCCAGCCGCAACAATGTGGTATTGGGGTTTCAAACCCATCGCAAATTGTAAAAATACGAGTAAGGAACCCCTCAAATGCCATTTTATGCACCTTAAGTTCTCGGGTCCTGCCAGCTACAAAAATGGGTATTGCAGTTTCAAATCTTCCGCCTATTGTAAAAATACAAATAAGGAACTCCTCAAATGCCAACTGCAACCTTGGAATACCGGATTTGTTTTAAAATCCACCAACAATGGGGCTCCCGAGCTGTTTGTTTATTTGATAAGTTCAAGCTCTTCACGCCAGGGGTACTAGGAGTTGGTTCAATTTCCATTGTTATTATAAGTATTTGATCAATTATAATAACGTCAATGACTTTTTAAAGCCGAGTTTCTTGGTTGATAAGATAAATTATCAAAAGACTTAAAAGTATTAAGTAACTAAAACTCATATTAGAACCGGATCCAAGTGGGGGTATACCTTCCCAAATGGGGATTTTGAAACATTGAGGGAGGGGGTCGCGACGTGATTATCTCAAATGACTTACTCAGTTGTCAATTTTTTTTTAAGTTTGGGAACCTTTGGTTTAGAAAAGTAATGCCATTGAGAAGCTATAGCATCGTGTGGAGCCTGTTATTGCAAAAGGAGGAAGTTGGATTGAATTAACATGAAAGGAAAAGTAACTAAATCTTGTTTGGCATAAAAAAGTAAATAGAGAGTCTTGATAATAATCCAGTCAATCTGGATAACGGCACACCTGCGTTCTTGCTCGTTCCAGATTACAGGTTGTAGATTTCCATATGCGACCATGACGATGATAAAATTCAACTGAAATAATTTATTATATGTTGGCTGTCTGCTAAAAGATCAGCTGTGCGGATCAGAGGACGTCATCCTAATTGCAGGGTGTCCTGCAAAACCGCCACATTAGATCTTACCACTCTGTTCAATTTTCATCTCTTAAACCATAGAATGTTTTGCAAGTGGCGAGTTCAAAATTTATTTGTTTATTTATTTTTGTTTAAAAACTTCTAAATATTTTTGTGTGATTTTAAACATGGACTTAAATCTAAACCCACAAAAAGTGTTCAATAAAAGAAAATGTGATTACTTTATGTAGATATAAATATAATGCAGTTTAACTTTATTAATAAGTCAGGAAAAAAATCTTTTTGCTAAATTATGTAAAAAGCCCGCAACATTGTTCACAAAAAAAGTATTTAATAGAGGTGAGCGACCATAATTGGCGAAGAGTTTAAAACCCCAATACCCCATTTTTGTGGCTGGCGGAACCCGGGACCCAAGGTGCATAAAATGGCATTTGAGGGGTTCCTTCTCGTATTTTTACAAGTGGCGAAGGGTTTGAAACCCCAATACCCCATTGTTCCGGCTGGCGGAACCCGAGGGCCCAAGGTGCACAAATGGCATTTGAGGGGTTCCTTACTCGTATTTTTACAATTTGCGATGGGTTTGAAACCCCAACACCCGATTGTTACGGCTGGCGGAACCCAAAGGCCCAAGGTGCACAAAATGGCATTTGAGGGTTTCTTACTCGTATTTTACAAATGGCGAAGGGTTTGAAGTCCCAATACCCCATTGTTCCGGCTGGCGGAACCCGAGGGCCCAAGGTGCACAAAATGGCATTTGAAGGGTTCCTTACTCGTATTTTTACAAGTGGCGAAGGGTTTGAAGCCCCAATACCCCATTGTTACGGCTGGCGGAACCCGAAGGCCTAAGGTGCACAAAATGGCATCTGAGGGGTTCCTTACTCGTATTTTTACAAGTGGCGAGGGTTTGAAGCCCCAATACCCCATTGTTACGGCTGGCGGAACCCGAAGGCCAAGGTGCACACAATGGCATTTGAGGGTTTTTTTGCTCGTATTTTTACCAATGTAGGTGGGTTTGAAACCAAAATACCCCATTGTTGTTGAATACTTCTGCAAACAATTATCTTGTGCCAAGTTTGACCAATTGTACTCCTAAAGAAAAATAATTTTCTGTGAAAAAAGGTCTGATTTTTTTTTAAATCAAAGTCATTGAGACTGGCGCTGAATCGGCCGGCGCTGAATGAATTGGCCGGCTGAATCGGCCGGCGCTGAATCGGACGGCGCTGAATCGGACGGCGCTGAATCGGACGGCGCTGAATCGGACGGCGCTGAATCGGCGGTGCTGAATCGGCGGCGCTGAATCGGCGGCGCTGAATTGTACCGTACCCTTTTCTAGTGATCTACTTTGACACTCAAGTAAACTTTGTTAAGTAAGTTATATTATTTGATGTAATTTTTATCCTATTAATGTTTTTAATGATTTAAGGAGGATTACATATAGATAATTACATAAATAAGCATTTTGGTTTCAAATTAGATGTCGAAGCAAAAGATAAAAGGCAAAAAAATACACTTTCATAATATAAATCATAAATTAAAATAAAAGACACATGTTCTTGTAATATAAGCTTAAGCAATTAATCGAATTATAATTCGACAATATAAAATGACATAAATATAAAAGACAACAATACAATGTTAACTCTAATATACAGCCCTGAACTAAGGTAATTTAGAATACATCCCAACATCCACCAACAAAAAGAGAACAAGACTGTAAGAGAATATGGCAACTGAAGCAAACATTTTTTAAACAAGCGGGTGTTTGTCAAAGAAATCCAGAGGCGGGAATCCTGTTTGTCTGTATGTTGATAGCCTGATTCAGAATATCAATCTGATACGGGAATTTGCGGTTTTTAATCCCTGAATATATCTTAAAATGTTACGCGGATGATCTAACGGTAACATATTCGGGTAATCCACTCCAAAAAAAATTATCAGTTAAATCAACTTTTAAATCTCAGAACGCTACACAAATTGTCTGGACTAGGCGTAAAAATCGAAGATTCCGTCTTAATAGCCCATATTGTGATATTTTGGTAAAATCATGACTAACTTTGAAAACATCACAATATCTTGGATCTTGGGTTGGCCCAAGTAGTATTGAGAAGAAACTTGAATAAAAGTATAGCCAAAGTCAAGACGTCAAGTTTATTTTCATCACCCTCCATTTGAACGTATGGGACAAGATCAAAGCCTGGAACACTTATTGTACCTAAGATTATTCATTTGCTCCGTGTTACTCCCTTTCACCAAGGAACGTTGAATTATATTATAACAATGGAAACCGCTTTTTTGGCTTTAACAGAAGAAGGAACATCTTAAGTCTTCGAATATATACACCATTAAACTTGGAGAAATTTTAAAACCAACTCTCTTTTAAATATTTTCTAGTGCCTTCGTCTACATCAACTATAATTACATTCTAATATTTTAAAACGAAGAGGAATTAACAGAAATATCAGCGAGTACATTAAAGCTGTTAAAATCAATTTTTAACATCGGCAGAAAAATGGTTCAAATATAGATACTTGACTGGTTCAATGGAAGTTCCCAGCAAATTTTCAAAGATGATCGTAGAAACTGTTTCTTTTGCAGGAATGAAATAGAGACTACTCATCATTTGCTGGTGAAATGTTCATATAAAAAATGTTTTACGTCAAAAAAACAACTTAACATATGAATCAGTGTGTTTATATTTGTACGAACTGTGCATTCAATAATTAAAAATAAGCTAAAAATCATTCAAGTGGTCTGGATTATCGACATTATCATATATCAAACAGGGCAAGAAATAACGTGGCCTTATGATTTATACAAATCGAACTGTTTAATTTAGCACATAGTTTTATTGGACATAAAACAATGAAGCATTACCGTTACAGTTTTGAAAATCCGGATAAATACAAAATAGACTAACACTTTTAAGATATATTGGTTAAATAATCATTTAACGTTTGTCTATAAAAAACTCAATTATAAATCTCGTTATAAATAAAAATACGAAAAATTATTTTTAAAGAGTTATTTTAACGAATGGTTAAAAAGAAATGCCATTAAAAATGATATCCGATTTTACAATTTCCTCGGATGAGTTACAACTATTTGTTTTTGTTGTTGAATTTTATTGTGATAATTAATGCGGTTCCTTTTATACAAATAACAACTATTTTTCTTAATTGTAAGTTATTACATTTTATTTATTTTTTTTTCGGTCACGAAGTTTTATTCAGTATTGTAACAAAGAATATGTACAATGCAATACAAATTACACTAAAAATACAAATAAATATATAAAATAAATAAATATATATTATAAAATAAATAAAACTCTCTTCAACAGTTGCGTAAAACATGAATGAACGTTATAGTTCAAATTTACTGTTAAAAAGTGATGACCTTAATATAAAATGACAATTTATTTGTTCCTTAAAAGCGACGATATTTTCTTAAGATCCTCTTGGCTGATTTTAAAAAATGAATTGATCTCGATGGTACGAATCGGACGACATTTCCAGCCCATTTCCAATCATTGATGTTGCGTTCGGAATCTTAATTTGCAGAGCTGAGTAGCGGGCGGCGGCTCCAATGATTATTGCCCTTAGGTCCTCGACCTCGATGTAAGAGTTTGTCGTAATTTTTTTTGCAACTAACGATTTTATATTTAAAAGTGCTGTGTCAATAGCTTTTTGGATAGGGGGGGCATTATATTTACGTTTATAAACACCAAACAAATAAAGGCTTTATAATATTTGAGGTAATTATTTCATTTTCGCACACATTTATTTGAATAAAACGCTTGACTACCATAAGAACAGGACATTCAGCAAAGGCATGAATGATTGAGTTGAATAAAGCCCCACAGTTATTGCAAGGGTAATAAAATCTAAGTAAACGAGCAGAAATCTGAAACTGAGCTGTAAATTTGGCACTATCAATTATACCACACGTCGACCGAAAAATCCTCTGCTCCATGATTGAGGGAGATCAAGCAATTGTATGAAGCTCTCTGATATAGATCCAAAGGAATCTTCACTATTGGAATAAAAATTTAAAAACCAAGGCTTGGACGGACTAAAATCATTGCATGAACGTTCTAAAGGAAACCGAAACCTACCTACATTGAAGACAGGAGCCGATCTCAGGTCATGGAGTGTTAGAATATTTTGAGATAAAGCGATTCTCTCTAATGCAACAGGAGATCCAAATTTTTTGAGAAAAGGTTATTTTTCCCTATTTTCATATATTACATCCACATACATTTTTTTTCTTGATTGAGGTTCAAATTTGTAAGCAAAATAAGTTTTGTACTCCTCATGACTTACCCCATGTTCTTATCGTCTTGGAAAACAAAGTTGCCTCTTAGTATACAAAAGGAGTATTACATTGTATCCTAATAAAAGTTAAACTACTTTTGACACTCGAAGCACAAGTCTCAAATTCGTCTTTGAATAATAAATAAAAAACAACAATTCTTTTTGGAGTTTTTCCTTGTATTTCAATAGAAATAATTGACCTTGAAAAAGTGACTGTGTTATTTATTTTGTAAATGTATAATATTCCACGGATATTATTTATATGTATATTTAAAGTCGTTAAATAAGTTTGCTATTTAATGCAATGGCATTTTTTTATTTAACGTGTCATTTGCTTTTTGTAGGTACTCGAATATGTTTTTATAAAGAGAAGAGGGAATCAGTGTGGCTTTGTCCATAATATTAATGTGTCTGTAGTTTTTCCTTCTTGCTCTTCAATGGATTCATAAATCTTTGTCTGGATCATTATTAATAATACATTCTGATCTGAAGCTTAAGATTCAAATTGATTGTTCTTTCTTGCCATATTTATTAATATAAGCCAGATTTAATATTTTTGAAATCAAATTTCATTCTCATTCTCTACATTAAATTTCACTTTATACATACACTTTTTGCTGATCGCTAGTAGCTCATGCCATAAATGATTTATTATTACTCTAATATGCAAGGAATTTTTTTTCTCTGCATATTATAATTAAATATACTTTATACATAAAAAATATTTACTTATATATATATATATCTTTCGTTTTTGTTTTTCTTTAATTAATATTTATTATTATTATATAATATTTGTTTGTATATAGAGATACATGTTTTTTATATTAGAAGCCATGAAGGCTAGGGCTATAGTATATCTGTAATAAATCATACAACAACAGCATAATAAGGCAATATGAATTTTAAGACTTTTTATTATTATATTATTATGTATATTATGCGAAACTACTATTATTTAAGTACTAAAATTAAGGACCCGAAGCACTTTGCTTTAAAGTTGTTTGATTAGCTCCAAAAATGCCTAATTCGTGGACCAGGGCGTTGGAAGAAATTAAATACTTCCCATCGGTATTGCTAAGTCATAGAAAATTTATTAGAATAATTTTAAAAAGATTTAAAGATTTTAATAAGTTGCATCTGTGTTATATAATTTTACTGTGATTCAATGAATTATATTTTATCAGTGATTTTAATTAGATGCCATTGTATTATATAATATCGTTACAATGTAATAATCTGTTTAATTATCAGTAATTTTAATTAGGTCGTTCTCTGCTTAGGTAATTTTTAACTTTAATATTCATTTGTGTATTTTTACGTTTTACCTCAATTATAAATACAAATATATTTTTTTTTATGTGTTTTTTATAAACTGTGAATAAATAATAATAATAAATAATAATAGAATGCCCCAAACTTATTTAAACTTAATCTGTCACGGCACAAGTTATTTTCTTTGGAGTACACCTAGATTGATGATGATGAAATAAAGATTGTAATATATTTGTCATCAGGACTTTTTTCACGCTTAGTCATTAATGTTATAATGTAAAAAATATGCCAATTATATCTTTTATTTCCTAAGTATTGATGAACTTGTAGCCGTTCACTGTGTGCGTCAGACCATTTGATCAAGTCATTTCCTTTTACAGAGCTTAATGTATGAATTGCATTTCTGAAGGGATACCAAAATACTTATTTCAAAGCAAAAATATAAGAAGTTTGCATCATTTTAACATATTAATCGACTTCTTTGCTTGTAAACTAGGTTCTGCGTTGCATCATCAATTATTTTTAAAGCGCTAGTTCAATTTATACGCTTGTATTATATTATTATTATATATTAAAAAATGCCCAACAATATTGAAATAACCTTGGTCATAATATCAAATGTATTCATGTCGAAACTGAGGAGAAATAGTGCAAGAACAACGGATGTGTAGCAAAGTCCTTCTCTCTGCTACTATATGTACCTCCAATTTCCGTTTTATATTTAATAAAAACTTGTGAAAGAATATTTTTATTTATAAAAAGAGGTATAAAAAGAAATACCTCTTACGAAATACAGATCAGTTTAGTCAAGATAACCGAAGGTGTTAGTCCTTTGATCCCTTTGCTTACATCGGTGACCCCGATGGATGCATTCAATAGTTAAGACCGAACCTTAAATAGGTGCTTAATTATGCTGTTGAACGAACTACAACAACTATTGCTATTGGCCTTTCTCTTTTACATATATGATATAATATTTTGATATTTTTTGTACATAATAGTGAGAAATCAAGTACAATAAAGGAATGGCGAGACGATTTCTACGCTTGAAATTCTGTTTTTCGACGAGTTTTAATCTTAACGATATAGGGAAGAAAGATCCTAAGAACCAAAATAAGAATTAAGTTTGAAAAAAAGGCTTAATTAATTTATTTATTATTATTTTTATCATTTATTCATTTACAGACATGTATTACATTCAAAAAACATAACACGCCCACAAATAATAGTGGTTGCAATAGGATGTAAAATGTTGGGAGGGGGGGGGGGGAGTTCCGTGCTATTAGAAATTCCGCCATGCTTAAGGATATTTTAAATATTAAAACTAAACTATTTAGAATATTTTGTTAAAAAACACATCTTAAATTTGGGTACAATCTTCTTTAGAGGGGTTTTGGTGCTTCTGAATTTATATAAAATAAATTGTAATTTCGCAAATAAAAATCAAATTAGATAAAAAGGCTTTATTTTTTATTGGAATCGACCCTTGTGGTGTTATGAATCCAAAGATACGCTTCGGAAAGAGTTCATTTATTTTCTATTTGGTCGGACATACATGTAAGTAAAAACATTTTTCTTATCGTTATCCGTTGAGGTCCATGAAGTAGCCAACTGTCGGCATGTAAAGAATGAGATCCGCTAGTAGGAATAAATGCGCAGTTTTGGTATTTGTGCAAACGTGTGTGAGATTCGACACTAATCACATGAAATATTTATACTTGGTAATTAATTTAGTTATTTAATAAAATTATAAATTATTTATTTTTTACAGACTAAGTCAAAGTAATTGTTTGACACTTAAAAATATAAAATAACTAGAGGCATATATACACTCAGAGAGTGCAAACCTCCGCCGTCATGAGCCTTCCGAGGCGGATTTTTCACGACTGGGGAAGCGTAGAGAGACGGGGGAGGGTTCCCCTAGACGGAAATTCCGAGAGGAAGACGCTCCCGGCACCCAATTTCACAGCACAGCGACATCTATTGGCAGAGTAAACTTGAAAAATTTAGTAGTATTTAGCTAATTTGGCGCCTTAATTCTGCACTCAGAGATGCCAAATTTATCACTTCTTCCTTTTGGCACTTCCAACAACTCCACAAAATTTCATCCAAATCCGTTCAGTACTTTTTGAGTTATCCTGCTGACAAACCAACAAACCAACAAACTAACAAACCAACAAACGCCAGTGAAAACAATACCTCCTTCGGCGGAGGTAACTAGAGGCATATATACACTCAGAGAGTGCAAACCTCCTCCGTCACGGGGTCCTTATGAGCCTCCGAGGCGAATTTTTCACGACTGGGGAGGCGTAGAGGAACGGGGGGAGAGCCCCTCGACGGAAATTCCGAGAGGAAGACGCTCCCGGCACCCGATTTCACAGCACAGCGACATCTATTGCCAGAGTAGGCTAACTTGAAATATTTATTAGTATTTAGCTCATTTTGCACCTTAATTCTGCACTCAGAGATGCCAAATTTAATCACTTGTTCCTTTTGGCATTTCAACAGCTCCACAAAATTTCATTCGAATCCGTTCAGAACTTTTTGAGTTATCCTGCTGACAAACCAACAAACAAACAAACAAACCAACACCAGTGAAAACAATACCTCCTTCGGCGGAGGTAAAAACTGTACTAGCAATTCAGTGAGCAGGGGAGGATTGGCTGAGATTTTAACAAAAGTTAAAAAAATATGCAATGAGAAATAAAGTAAATCCAACTTATATGTAGAAGGTGAATCTCTTTTAAAATTGATTTTATCTTTCAGTCTTCCATATAAGTACATGCCTCACTATTTATTGTGTTTTAAACATGTTATAAAAAGAAGCGCTAGTTTTATAATGTTCATTTAAAAATAATTTTGTTAACTGTTTCATATTTATAAAAAAGTATACTTATTAGGTTAAAAGCCATAGGGGATATTTATATAATCAAATAATGATCAAAGAAACTTATTTACATGTAGGTCCTTAATATACTTTACATGATATAATAAAAAGAAGAAGGAGGATTGAGTATTTTCACTATATAATATTTAACGATTAAACTATTTCTTTTTGAATTTTCTAAAATATCTTTATTAAAAATAAATTAAAACTTTATGGCCACAAGTCTAAAGGCAATAAATCTGAAATTCACATATGGATATAAATTAAACAACTTGTATGAGTCTACCTATAAGCCATTCATACCAGGAGAGAAGTAAAGGAATAAAAACAAAATACTAAATTTAAGATATTTGCCATCAGCACCGTCTTCATTAACGCCTCCATGTTTAAACGTAACTTCTTCAACAGCGTCTTCTGAAATACCTCATCCGGTGTATCTGACGCTGTATAAAAATCTTCCAAACAAACTCGGCCTCCATTCCAGAAAAAAAACATTAATTAACATCATTCTGATATCACAATCCGAAAAAGAACAGCTTCAATAACAATAAGTCAGGAGCGCATTTTTCAAAAAATATTTAAAAAACGAAGAAGATCCAAAAATTAAGAGGGGCGATGGAATTAAGTGACCAGAATTTGGGCACGGCTGCTGACCGAATAAAATTTGGCTGAACCTCTATGGGACAAGGAAACAAAGAAGATCCAAAGATTAAGAGGGCGATGGAAATTATGTGACCCAGAATTTGGGCACGGCTGCTGACCGAATAAATTTGGGGCTGAACCTCTATTGGACAAGGAAAACGAAAAAGATCCAAAGATTAAGAGGGCGATGGAAATTATGTGACCCAGAATTTGGGCACGGCTGCTGACCGAATAAAATTGGGCTGAACCTCTATTGGACAAGGAGCATGATAAAAGAGTTCATGAAATGATGTCACTCTTACGGGTACAGTTTTAGTTCTAACGCATCTAAATGCAATTCATAGATTAATTTTCAACTTTTTTAGGGGAAATATGTAGTTTTATACGTGATGGATAGTCAAATATACACTTGAACTAGGGATGCAAAAGTTAATCGACTAACGATTAATTATCGACCAGATTTTAAACTATAAAGTTTATTAGTTGCAATTAATCGACAGATCGTGCCCTCTATTTAAGTTAATGAAACTTCACATTTTTACGGGGTTTTAAATCCGTTCTTGTATTCATTTCTCATATTAGTTACAATTAATCGTGCCCTCTGTTTGAAGTTAATGAAACTTCAACATCTTTCCGGTTTTAAATCTATTCTTGTATTCAATCTTCTTATAAGTTCTTTCTTTGAAATAACTATTTTAATATAATCATGAAACGTTCTAGAAGAAATGCAGTTTTGAATCATGGTAATCCTTACCGAAGTTTTCCCATTACCGTTGCCGCTGCTATGTTTTTCAGGAAACATAAACTCCTCACGCTTGGAAGTGGAAAAAATACAAAGAGACGTCATTGGAATAAGATTTAGTATTGAAAGCATAGAGAGATATATTTTTATTTCTATGATTGAAAGTGGACATATTAGAAAAAACTTCTTTAGAGAATTATAACCCAGTGACGTCAAAGACTTTTTCCTATAAAAATAACGATACACTTACCCACCCCAAATCCACAAGATAAAAAAGTTTTCTTAATCGTGGCGCTGTTAACGATTAATCGATAAAAGTTTGACTAAATGAAACAACTAACGATTAATTATTATCGATAAATTGCATCCCTACCTTGAACCCATCATTGCCTGTGTAGCCATTTACTTTGGTATACCTTCCTTAATGATGCAGTGGATGTAGGGGATTTGAAGAAAGATGCTTCAATTTGCGCTGATTTATCCAAACCTTCGATCATGAATGCCGAAGAGAAGTATTGATGGCTAGTCATTGTTTTTTTTTTAGCGACAATTATCCGGAAATGGTGCTCGGCCGCTCTCTTTGGAGGAATGGAGACGGAAATTATTTATGGCATACGGCAATGAAGGGGGTGGGGGGTGGTGGGAGATGTGTGGTGTCATGACTTATGATATACTTCTTGAGATCTTATAAGTCAACTGGATCATCCAAATCCTCTCTCCTAAGTTCTTTGTAACATATTATAAATAATAAGTAGGGCTGTCCTTAAAAAAGTCTAAGTAATTCCGCAATTTTAAGAAGAAATAGCAATAACTAACAAGGTTTATCTACATGTTTAGAATATAAGCTTACAGTCCGTTTTTAACGATGTGAGATTCAGATTTCCCCTTTTCTGTACATCAAAAAAACTATATCTATCTTTAGGCATAAAAAAAAGTTTGAACTAGGTTATTATAAAGAATTTGATCGACTATGAAGCATAAACCGTATCGCTTCAATCTTCAAGATATCGATGTCAATTATATTTAAAACTATTTAAGTTATTATGTATGACGTCACAGATTTTTAGCATTTAATTAATTCCTATGGTATCAATGAACATTCAAGAATTTTAGTTTCAAATATTTAAAAAAAATGTTTGTTTTCAAAACTTTCAGTATCCTTACTTTGTCTTTATTTTTATACCGAACCGAGTACTATTATTTTCCCCCCAACTACCCTACTCGGGAAGGATGCTAAAATATCTGCTGGGATCAAAAGCGTAGTTTGCTCTATAGAGAAATCTCTAAGATGGGAATTTCCCACTAGAGATACCATAAGCGATTTAGAAATTAAAACTTACGGAATAGATTTTGCAGGTGAGACAGAAAGCTCCACTTTTTTACTCAATAAAATGGTTTTTTCTACGTTTCAAGAAAGCGTTTGGCGATTATGTTCCGTGCACACGACCTATAATTCCTATACGATTACGTGTTATTCCTAATGGACGTTTCTAGTGTCCGTAGCTCTGCATCTCTCTCGACCATGGAACCTTTTAGCGAATACTTAAGAGAAGAAAACTTAACCTCCCTGTCATGGAAAGCATCGATGCAATAAAAACAATTTGCTCTCATCCTCCGAAAATGGTTAAAATACCGAATCCTCACAGGAACACTCGAATTAAATGCAAAGTTCTTTTCTGGTGAAAAAAAAAGTGTGGTTTTTGCAAGGTGAAAGAGGAAACCAGCGAGCATTTTCTTTTCGGATGTGAGAAACTTGCCCCGTTGTATACTGCTACCGGCGAGATTTTAAGCGAGAATTTTGGCTTCTACCATTTGAAGAGAGACGATTTTTTTTGCCTTTTACCATGGAAAGAACACATATCATCAACGCGGTGATCACAAAGACACATCACTTGCTCTACGCGAAAAGATCTGCTTTAGACATGATATCAGCGGCTGTTTTACCCTACTGTCAAACTTCATTTAAAGACTTTTTTCTAAAATATACTTCATTACATCATGTTATTAAAAATAATTTTATAACTGTAACGTTGTGTTTTATTTTTCCTGCATTGTTTCATTTTATGTCTTATTGATTGTTGTCTTTTATGTGTCTGCTAGTTACTCTACCATATATATTTGTTTGTTTTTCTTTTTGTAGGTATTGTGCTACCTTACGTATATTTTTTAGGGTAGTTGTTTTTTTTGTCGATATACATTCCATAATTACATATTTACTTTTTGTTGAATAAAGATCGCCATTGGCCAAAAAAAAAAAAAAAATCCCCCCAACTTGTTCATAATCAGGTCGAATTTTAATCCTTTAAATTGATTAAGTATTTGGCAAACTATGCAAATATTGCTCGCTGTTTAGGGACAGATATGGCTCTTTTTACGGGGGGGGGGGGAAGGGGGTCCCCTTAAAAACATTGACCTATATTTGTACTGTAATGCATATAATGCATGATCAATAAAGAATATACTTTTACCCATTTATCCAGACTTATAAGATAATTTGTCATTTGAATTACTTTATTTGCCTTTATTAGTTATTTTAGTACATTTGAAGCAATTAAAGGGTATAATGCTTTTTTTATTATAATGTATGTACCCTAAAAAATAAACAGAAGTACGCAATAAATAAGAGCTCACTCGACAATTACGTATAATTATATACTAAAATGAGAAATTTTGTTAATAGTTAGACATTATTAGAAATAAAATACTTGTATAAATAATAGCTGGATAATCAACAAAATAAATAAACAGCCGAAGCCATTTATTTTCAGTCTTGCAGACTCTTTTTCCTAGCTGTTCTCCCAATTGAAATGAATTGTGATTTATAATCTACGCCTGCTTAAAAGGTGCCCGAGTTATTGATATACTTCCTATTTCTTTTCAAGACACTAATGATAATCGTATAAATTAATATGCCCCTAAGAGTAAACCACCATTCTTTATTATAACTGGACGTTTAACCGATAATAAATTTTGTGACGACTTATACCAAACTATAATGACTGGCCTCACTCTATGAGACAATTTTGTTTTAAGAATAGAAAAAAGAAGATCCATCAATGAATTCCCTATGTTATTATTATTATTATGATTCATAAAAATAGTCCCGTGGTACTGATGCCACTGAGTGTTGAATGACATTTCTCCTTTGTCTATTTCGGAATGCTTGGAATTTAGATTTTTAATGCTCATGGGATAGTAAATATTCCTTTTTTTTTCATCGTTGTTTCTTCAGCTTTAAGATTATATATTTTGAGAATCAATAAAGCTCTCATAGAGCACGTTTCTTCCTTACTTGTGGCATATATGTACATAGATATATAAAGAAGATACTATTTTAAATGTGATTGGTTTAAAGAAAAGGAATACAAGTTTGCATATACAATAAAATATCACTCGCTGCGGTTCAGTTGTGAACATCAATTAAAGTTATTTATTATTTATTTCAGTGGGGTCATACGAAGATCAATTGTAAAAATCAACGAATTAGAGTACAAGATTACGAAAAAGGTCTTAAAGCTATTTTGATGGAACGGCGAGACTCTATCGATAATGAGTCAAACACTATTGTTGGAATTGAGGAGGATACTCCTCTCGTGAATGACCACGAGGAGATAACGGAAGTGTGCCCAGTGGAACAGTTGCCTCAACAAAAAGACTTAACTACCACAGTTAGTTGTAATGAAGAGGAAGAAACCTCTTCAACTAGTGTGTTGAAGATCGCAACAATTTCTTCAAATAGCAGTATTCATAGTGAAGATGCGGTTGAGGAGCCTGAAATTAGGGCCACTAATACAAATATCACTCCCGCTCTCCCTGATATAGATTTGAGGGATGAAGGCTGTGGGCAAACCCCTGAAGTTATTCAAGAAGTCCAGGAGGAAAACACAGTAGATTGCACAAGATCAGACCTTTCAATGACCAATAATGGAAGAGGAGTACAAAGAAGATTGTCCAAAAGCCACATTGACCCCAATCAAATTTTGGAGTTTAGAACTCGTTCGGGTTCGACAGGAAAAAGAAGACAGCCCGACGGTGATAGGTCTCCGGATGAAGGCAATAAGCATCATAGATGTGCTAATGATCTTTAAGTGACTCTTCTACTCTCCCTTCAAATTAAACAAGATAAGTTTCAAATAAAGATATAAGAGTTACAATGCTTTGGACCAAATGAAAATAACAGACTTTTATCATGAACCAGTTAGCCACTCAATGAAACTAAATATGGGAATAAGTAAAATCTTGTCTCTAAACACTAGAGGAGGAAAAGAACGCCATTCCAGGCATGCACTTATGAAACACTTATTGTCATTGAGCCCAGATATTTTGTGTCTGCAAGACATAAGATCGAGTGTGTCTGGTTCATGCAACTTAAATTGTCCTTTATGTCTCCCAAGAAAATACTATTCCTATTTTACAGGTAATAATATTAATAGAGGTGTGCTGACACTTATTTCTAAAAAGGTAGAACGGGTAAAGTTCGTCAAAGGGTATTCAGGTAAAAGTGACTGGAATAAAATCCTTCTTACTAACAATGGCTTCACTTTTTCTATTATTAATGCATATGGTCCTAATGAAGCATCTTCTTCCTTTTTTCACGCTATTATAAATTTGCAAAGACTGATTCTAATCCTTTTATACTAATGGCGATTTAAATGTTGACTTCGATAAGCCTCCATCTCGATATCCTAATTCAAAATCCTGAGTGAGTTATGTGATAGATTCAATCTTGTGGATATTGTAAAGAAACTTTCACCCGACGATAGCATATCATGGAGAAAGGCAGATCAGACATCTCGAATTGATTTAGCTCTTGTTTCTTGGTCTATTCAAAGGGCAATAGTAAATGCTTTTTATCGTCCCGAGACATCGTCCGATCATAAAATAATCACAATTTGTATCCGCTCAACTGTAAATCGTCGCCGATATTCTATGCCAAAATGGATTCTTGGAGAAGAAAAGTTTGTGCAAAGGCTGAGGAATAATCTAAGCCTATTTCATTTAATCTGCAAGAAGTGTCTATTTGCCATATATTAAGGTTATTCGATCCACAGTCGCGAAATATCTTAAGGACAAAAAAAAGGAAAGATTAGAGTTTCAAGAGTCGATAGAAAATATGCTAAGTAACAATTCTCTTTTTGTCCGTTCAATAACGGCAGACATAGCGAACACTTTCAAAGTCGCAGAGGTTGTGCAGATGGAAAGGGAAGAAAAGGTTGAGGCAGAAATATATATAATTTAAGACGCAAATTCCTTCATAATAAGGGGAAATATCCTGCTAGTGGCATCAAGAGGATAGAGGATAACGGCGAGTATACTGACAAAAACGGATGACATTTTACAATATTTTTTGATAAGTTTCAAATGGGGTCAATACTAATAGGGGCTACTTTCCCCAAAACTCCCCAGTACACCAAGGATATAAAATTTACTGAGGATAATATCAGAGAGTACATCACCAAAAAACTCAAAACTGACAAGGCGGCTGGTCCAGATGGATTGACAGCTGGTATAGTTAAGTCTTGTGTGAATGAATTGTCTCCTTACCTTGCTAGGGTGGGTTCTTCAATGGAAATAAATGGAACACTACCTAAAGCTTTAACGGAAGGTAGAATTTCTCTCATACCTAAAAAAGGCGATGGTACGCATTTTAATCATTGGCGTCCTATAACAATCCTTAACATATCATACAGGATACTGTCGGGAATCCTGGCTAGTAAAGTGGAACCTTTTCTTAGTCAACGAATCGGAGTCACGCAGAAAGGTTTTTTGAAGAATCGGAAGATTTTGGATATCTCGAGAAACATTCAGACTGCCATTGACTCCACTAGTAAAAGAAATAAGTACGGGGCTATTGTCGGAATTGATTTCTCGAAGGCCTTTGATTCTATTCATCATGTTCACGTGTTGAAGGCTGCTAAAAAATTCTTACCTCGAAGTTTTTTTAATCCAGTCAGAGCTCTTTTGTGGAATGGTTCGTCTACAATTTCGTTAAATGGAACGGAGAGTAAACGGATTGTTTTAAAAAGAAGCTGCAGACAAGGATGTCCCTCAGCGCCTCTGTTATTTATCATGGCTATCGAGGATCTTTTACTTCAGTTAAATAAAAAATATAAAGGATTTGGGATCAAGTTTTATGATGAACTTCATCTAGTTGATGCTTATGCAGATGACGTGACAATGTTTGTTGAGGCAAATTCCGAATCTCAGCTGTGTAAGAGGGTCAGTGTCATTTTGAACTTCTTCCGTAAATATGGAAAGAGATCCGGACTTCAAATTAATGAAAATAAAACATTTGTTTTGCCTATTGGGTGTTGGAAGCCGGAAGAAGGAAAAAGGGTAGGGAACTGTATTTGCAAAAGTAAAGTGGAAATTCTTGGCATTGTCTGGGAGAGACAAGGAATGCATGAAAGTAATTGGCGGAAAATCAATGCCACTATCTACAAAAATATCAGTGTCTGGCGAAATTGGAACTTACAGAAGAGGATTGACGCTTACAACTCACAAGTTGTACCTTTAGTACTATATAAGGCAGTTGCTTCTTCTGTATTTGCTGAAAAAGCCGTCACTGAGGAAGAAAAGTGGCTCAATAAACTCTTCCACAGATCCTATTTAGAGACCATAAAAAGGCCCCGCAATCTTCTTGGGGGTGGGATCGCCCTTTTATATAAAATAATCCCCAAAATATATGTAAAGATTTTCATTGATCTGTCTTCCAAACCTCATCAGGAGTGGAGGAGACTCCCTGCTTCTAATCCTCTTTATAATAGACTTATGATGGGGACAGTCTTAACTAATGCCAAAACCTCTTGCTTGTCTCCAGAGTGGGGGGCTGCACAAAGATTAATCTGGAATGCTCATCCAATCTTTAAAAACGACTCCGTGATGGATATCATTTTGCAAAATGAGAAAAAGCCTTTCTTTTTTCGCAACCTGTTCCCTCCGGCTTCTTTGGAAGAGAAGGCTCTTGGAGAAGATATTTTTTGTTTTCACGACCTTGGGAGAGATTCAGTTTTTAAAGATGGTAGATTTTATTTTCCCCTTAACAGATCCGCTAAGAATTTTATATCTCCGATGCCTTGGCATCTTAAAATGAATTTTACGATTTTAAAAAACGAAGTACAAGGAATTTTATTGGAATATATGAGAGAGCTTAATCTCTCCCAGAAATGGCGTTTTAGAATTTTAGACTCATTAAAAATATAGTAGATGGTAGGAAATTTACTGCACAGCTTCAGATTTCTGGGAGGTGTATAAAATTCTTTCGACCGTGTAAAGACTGTGGTAAGGTATACAATGATATCGTACATGCTTTTACTGGTTGTCAGGCTATCTCCATCTTAAGAACTTTTATAAAAATCAACGTTCCTGGAATGGAAAATGGTCCAAGAAATATTATTCAAGCCATTCTTCTGTTTGGTTTGGCGGGCAGGAAAAAACAATCGTCGCTGGAGTCGAAGGCGATTGAATTCGCCATCCTAAATTCAAAAGCTCTGATTGCCAAAAGACTATCAACTTACACAGAATTAAAACCAAATGAAATTAGAGCTATTATACTGGCCGCAGCTGCCAGGTATACAGCTTTTAAATTGAAGATACCACAGGAAGACAATACCAATTGGACGCTCGCCATCAACCAGATCAAATATCTCCCAACAACAGCGCTGCAACATAAAAAGTTTTTAATACAAATAATCAATAACTTCAAAAAGAATATCAAAATTTACATGTTGATTAATTTTATTTGTTTATGTTACTTCTAAGTATAGTGTACTAGTACTTTGTATGTTATTGTTTGTTGAGAATTTAATTGTATTACCGTGTTTGTTTATTGCTGTGCATAGTTCTATGTGGATCACCATGTGGTTGATTTTCAGCAAGCAATAATTTTAAACTATAATGTTTATTTATGTATCTTTTACACAATGCTTGTCTGGAATATAAAATTAAGTTAAAAAAGTTATACAAAAACATATGAAGAAACTAAAGAAATTAGAAAAGTAAGTACATCTAAGTGTGACGTCACAAGACAT
>CP045900.1:5046626-5133176 GCA_013387185.1 Caligus rogercresseyi
TTTTTGAGCATACCGAAACAATAGAATTTGAATTTAATTAATCCAATGTACATAAACAATTCAAAACCAGAATTACAGATTTTTTCTCTGATAATATATCTAATGAATTTTCGTCAAACATAGGGATAAAAAAATAATATCTCTAAATATGAGAGGAGGGAAGAAAGAAGGGCAAGACATGCTCTGATGAAAAGACTAATATCAATGAGGGCCGATATTATCTGTCTTCAAGATATAAAGTCTTTAGTTTCGTCCTCTTGCAGCCTCAATTGCCCTCTATGTCTCCCTAGAGGTTGGCATTACTTCTTTACTGGTTCTGGGTCCAGTAGAGGGGTTTGACCCTTATTACAAGGAGGATCTCCGTTCTGTATTGTGTCAAGGAATACTCTAGCGTGAGTGATTGGCACAAATTACGTGTCACTTCTAATGGATTTACATTTTATATTATTAATGCCTATGGGCTAATAAGAAGTCGTCACCATTCTTTCAGGCTATCATTAATAGTCAAATCTCGAACAAAATACCTCTTATACTCATTGGTGACTTAAATGTGGATTAAATCAAAGTAATCATACTTACCCAAATGCTTCTATTCTAAGAATGGCTATTCTTCGTCTGAATTTGGTGGATCTAACTGAAAAATTGTGCAGTGGGAGTTTTTCTTGGTCGAGGAAAAAATCAAAGATCTAGATTGGACCTAGCTTTAGCATCTCCTTGCATTGCGTCTAGGATCAAGAAAGCTTTTTATCGCCCTGAGCCCTCTTCTGATCACAAAATTGTTGAACTGGAGCTGCTCTGTTTAGCCCGGAAATGTGGCTTTAAAGTTCCAAACTGGTTAGTAGAGAATGACAAATACAGGAAGAGTCTGAGCTCAAACCTTTTATTGGGCTTCAATAACAGGCTTTCTTCACATCAAGCAGTAACTCGCCTCTCAAAAATAGTTTCGGTAACCACAAAAAAAATTATGTATAAACAAAGAGTTGGTTCTGAGAAGCATGAACGTCTTGTGGAGGATATGCTCAACAAGGAGTCCTTTTTTGTGAGGTCTGTCATGTCAGAGGCCATAAACTCCTTTAGAATTTCTGAGATTGCTGAAGCTGAAATGGAAGCCAAAGTCATCCGGGAGTCTGATTCCAACAAACGATTAGGAGACCTTGCCAAAAAGATGGTTACTGTGTTTCTTCTCTCAGTCGAATAATTGAAGATGGTAAATCATAACTGATAAGCGAGAAATTTTGAAATACTTTCACGGCCGTTTTCAGTCTCTTGTCGGAGAAAGATTAGGTCATTTTCCTAAGCCAAAAAGACTTCCCCAACGCCATGAAGAACGTATTTATTCTTCTAAAGTAATCTTGAGTTTTATCGAGAAAAATCTCAAGAAAAACAAGGCGTGTGGCCCGGATGGAATCACTGGCAAGGTATACGCGCAATTCCCTGATGAAGTTGTTCCTTTTCTTTTAAAGATTGGCCAGGAAATGGAAAAGAAAGGTAAAATGCCAAGTTCTCTAGCGAGAGGTAGAATTGTTCTCATACCAAAAAAGGGCAATGGCACCGACTTCAGTCATTGGAGGCCGATTACAATTCTAAATGAGTCGTATAGGATTCTGTCAGGCGTTCTTGCTCAACAAATGCAAGTCCATTGAATGAAAAGATTGGCATCCATCAAAAAGGTTTCCTTAAGAATCGCAAAATATATGACGTCTCGCGTAATATTCAGGCTTCAATTGAGTCTGTCAATAGAAGAAAAAAGTTTGGAGCCATCATTGCTGTGGATTTCTCAAAAGCCTTTGACACAATTTCGCATACGCATATACTTAAAGCTGTTCGGAGACTGTTGCCAAAGAAATTCTTCAATCCTGTACGGGCCTTACTTTATAATGGTTCATCGACTCTATCTCTTAATGGTTATGTCAGTGATTCGATAACGTTAGGGAAGAGTTGTAGACAGGGTTGCCCTTCTGCCCTCTCCTTTTCATAGCAGCAGTCGAAAACTTTGCGAGGAACTTGCTACACAAATTTCGTGGTTTCGGTATCGATCTAGAGGGCTCCCGTCATCTAGTAGATATGTATGCCGATGACATTACCATCACTCTGGAAGCTAATTCGGAGGCCCAATAGTAAGAGAATAGAAATAATTTTGGACTACTTCTCCAAATATGAAAAAGTGTCAGGTCTCTCAGTAAATAAATTGAAGACTTCTATTCTTCCACTTGGCATTTGGCTCCCTGTTAGTGGACTTCGGGTTCGTTCTTGTGAAGTTAAAGCAAAGTTGGAGATTCTTGGAATTTTTGGTGTAGAGACGGTTTCGATCTGTCAAACTGGTCTGCTTTTCACTCACTGGTCTTACAAAAAATGAAAAAATGGAGACATTTATGTTTACAAAAGAGAATAGATCTTTATAACTATAAAATCATTCCTTTAGTTTTATACAGAGCATCATCCTCGCCACTCTTCGCGGAGAAGGCTATTTTAAATGAAAATATTTGGCTGTGCGCACTCTTTCATAAAAGCTATTTAGCAGCATTAAAAAGGAAGAATCGTCACCTGGGGGGTGGGCTGATTCTCCTTTCCTCGATCGTACCCAGGATTTACATCAAGGTCTTGAGGGATATTGCCGGGAGTCCGTTTTTGGAATGGAGAAGATCTGTGTCGAGTAATCAAGTCTACTCTTGGTTAATGCTGGGGACAGAATTAACCAACCAAATAACAACGGCCTTATCCCCCGTGTGGGGATGTGTTCAAAGGTTAATTTGGAGAAATACTCCAATATACGAAAAAGACTCCACTATCGATTTAATTAGGTCTAATTGTACTAAGAAGTATTTTTTTCAAAACCTGAAACCCCCAGAAGAGCTTGAAGAAATAGCCATAAAAGAGGGCATTTTAACTGTTCATGACCTGAGCAGAAATGGCTTTTTTGATGACGGGAGGTTTAGATTTCCTCTCTCCAGATCGGCCATTAAACATTATTTGCATAGACCCTGGCACACAAAGCTGGTGCATAATTTACAATATGGTCCTACCGAGAGTCGGGACATTTGTCTTAAGTTTATGGCCCTTTTGGACCTACCAGAAGATTGGGAACAGAGGATCCTAGATTCTCTATCTAAAATTTCGGATGAAAGGAAGTTCACCGCCCAGTTCCAAATATCGGCCGATCTCCTTAAATTTTACCGCCCATGTAAAGATTGTGGAGTTTATACAACACAATAATTCATGCCTTTGTGGACTGCCCCTGATTAATATTTTAAAAAAGTTTATTGCCCTCAACGTAAAAGGCATGGAAGACATCAAGGCATCTAAATACTGCAAAGCCACAGTACTCTTTGGTCTTGGCAAACGGGATCTCTCCGCAAGGGCGAAAGCAATAAATTGTGCCCTCCTCGGTGCGAAAGGATTAATTGCCAGCAGATTGACCACGGATAGTCCGATTATTCCATCGGAATTAAGGCCAATTCTAATATCTGCCGCAGCTCGCTACGCAGCTTTGGACTTAAAAATTCCCTCTGCATCTGACTCTTCATGGACATTAGCGGCATCTGTAATTAAATATTATCCCGGAATATCACACTCTCTTAAAGTAATATACAAAAGACTTTTAAAATATTTTAATAAACGCCACTAAATGTTTTTACTTTTTTGTAACCATGTGATCTTTTAAATGTATTTAGTTTGTTCGTTCAGTATCGATGATAAATTTTAAGCTATAATGCTTATTTATATAGTTTTACTATGTATTATTATCGATTTTTATATATAGTTTTATGTATAATTTTTTTTTCTGAACTGTGAATAAAAAAAAAAAAAAAAAAAAAACAATTCAAAAATATAAACCTAGACTACTAGCATTTTATTTGTATAAAGATTTTTGGTTCTAACGTTCCTGTCATAGCCGGTAATTGGAAACTCCAATGCCATTGTATGAATATAGTATATATAATATATATATATATTGACGTTTTTAAAGCCTTTTTTAAATGATTTCACACCGATGAGTATATCCCTCCTTGCTTCCCTTCTGAAGAGACTGAGTAACTCCTCATGTATCCGTGTGCTCATCTTGAGAGAGGACTCAGTGACTTCTCATGGATCCGTTCGCATCTTCAGGATTATTTGTGGACGACCAACATATTAGGTCCGTAGTGTGGGCTTTTTTCAAAATAAACATTCATCTAAGGGAAATGTGATCTTACAGATTCCTAACAGTGGGATGGAAACCCCGATAATGAATAAGAATCGACATTTGATTCTAATATTGCAGGGTCTATTGTAGAAAAACCAATTGTAGATTTACTTTCTGGTTTGTGTCCTAATAAGCATGATGATCCCAAGACTGGTGGCAATCATATGTTTGTTTATTTGAAGATAGGATCCCAGAATACGAATTGAGCCCTTGATTCAAGGCGAAATCAAATTAACAAACAAAAAACAATTTAACCATGTTATTTATATATTCTACACCAAGAAGAAGTCAAACAGGTAACCTCAATGTTAGCATTCTTAGGAATGACTAGAATATGTTTAGCACTAGATGATGTGAAAGGATATATCATTATATAATATGTGATTTCGACGCACATGCCATCTATCGGGTATTGTTACAGTACAACAATTTATCCTTCTTCATATACAAACATTTCATTTGGTCCTTTTTATTATTTATGCATTAACAAAAAATTCCAGTCATATTTTATTCAAGGACTAAGGCTTTATTATTGTATGTTGTATTTATAGGGACCTTTTGCAATAGGTGTATATGTAAGCTCATAACTTTATGTTTTAAAGCACTTTATTATTATTATTATTATTATTATCATATTTTAGTGGCACAATAAATAAATTATGCGCTTCCTGGTGATTATCATCAATGAATAGACACCTTCTTTGAACGATAAAACATGATTGTGAAAATAAATGGAGTTAAGTATCGCTGGTTATCACAATAAATATAATAATAATAAAACAAGGAATATTTTTTGCTAATTTGATCCCAGTTAATCTGATACTATGTTATAATGAATAATCATTGTAGCACTAAAATTGGATTATCGACATAAGGATCTTAAAAATGCCGTTGATCAAAATTGACCTTCCTCTCTAAGGAGGCGAACCTCTGCTCTCAACATTAAGATTTGAACAGACCTTATCAAACTATTTTTGTTCTTTCTATCACATCAGGATTTTATACAATTGTCATTTCAAATTTTCCTCAAGATCGTCTTAAACTTTATTTCATTATACGTTCATGAATTATAATGCATAGGTAAAATATACTTAAGTCCCAACAAAAGATAAACAAAGAAAGCAAGGAGCAAAGGGTTTGTCGGATATACTGAATTTGAAAAAAAAATATTTTTTTGAACAATGCACATAATTCAGCTTATCCGGAACAAAGTGACGTTTCTTAGCCTCTCGTTTATTAAGAGCTTGAGAAGACTGTCTGATAAGGCTCCAGCAGTCGTCTACTAACATGTATGTGTCCACCTTCCTGTGTATCGGGGTATCGGTATCCCATAAATGTAATATATTCTGATGGAAGTGTTGTCTTTTTTCATCACTCAATCGCTCAAGTTTTTCTGGAAAATAACCCGTAAAAAATTTTCACTGCTTATACTGATCACCAAGTTTGACTTTATGTAGACGAGATATGCAAACTAAGTGATTGGAAGACGTTGCTTTGCTGTCATGCTCGACTTACACATATAACAGACTGATTCTGGTTCATTCTTACATTTCGTCGGGAGCAGGAGGCACTTATGATTACATCCAATCAGAATGCAACTGAAATAAGGCAATAACTTTAGTCCCAATTAGAAGCCATTTATTACTTGCGCTTAGAAAACACTACAAACACCTATTTTATGAAAGGAGGTCTTAAATAAATCTGAAGGACAGTTTGGACAACAACAGCAGACCATTCTGTAAATAATAAGGTCCACGGGGTATGTAAAGCTATAAAATCTATATTGCACAGCAAATAAAATTAACTTTTTAATTACCTCTAACAATTATTCACGACACAGTTAATGTCCTTTAAAATTTGTAAATATAACTGAAGTACTTGTTCAGATTTTATATTTCTTTTTTCACTCGTCTATTACGATCGGCTAAATCTGCCAAAAAAAAAAAAGAAAAAATCCTCGCTGCTTAGTCTAAAATCACATCATGTATAGTGCCCAATCCTGATTTATTTAAGAACTCCCTGTTTTATGCTAGGAAATACAATATGTTAACTAAAATAAATCCAGATAGAACTAAACATACATTAACGACACTAACTTTACAAATTCGTACTCCGTAGAACCGACGAATACTTAAAATAGCAAAGCAATTTCTAGCTTTTCGACAACAGCATAGTAGTCTTAACCATTACCAACCGTACAAAAACAAATTAAAGCATGTGACTAAAAGAAAAAGTGACAGAAAGATATTGAGGTTACTGAAAGCCTGTTAAAAAGTAACAATTTGAATGCTATATAAAATAAACTTTAGCCTTTTTACAATAGCCATTTTAGCAGCATTGCAACGTCTTATATATTAAACCATTCTAGATCCATTTTGCCAATACAGTTTTGCTCCAAATTAATATAAAAATTAGTTTTTGAAGCGAAAGATCAAGTCTGTTCCTACATTCAAAACACTACATAAAATGGTACTGCTCTACCGATACGATATCTGTTTATAGATCTTACTATTCCATTTCTTACACGTTCAAAGCTACTATTTCTTTGTTTACTCTAGAATTGAAATAACAGCATTACATTTATTTGATTGATGAAGGAAAATGATTCAAATAAGATAAGTGTTAGTCAAATATGGCGTGATGAAGAAAAAAACAGATTTGGCTTTAGCGATATGAATTTAGGTAGAATCCGTTATTTCTATGCAAAGCAAAAAAAGTGAAACATTTATAAACCACTGTTATCATTAAAATTAATGAAGGCACCTTGAATGTTTTCTTTAGTTTAAATGCCCATGTTTGATGAATGAATATGATAGATATGGTTAACAAAAAGGTAGTTCGTGCAAACTGACCAATAAACATTATTTTTATATCTGATAACATTGTTTTCTTTAATTTTATATCTCTAATAGTCATTTATCGCGAAATATAAGCAAACGAAACAAACATTTTTTAGTATGAACTTTATTCTATAAATATTAATAGGTAGAATAAGAGGATTTCATTCAAAGGATTCGCCAATGACGTGATGGATGTAGCCCACTGAAGAAGAGATAATAATGAATATGTTTAAGGATGGCATGATTATCTCTGAATTGTTGTTCACTCCTCAACAGCAGCAAAACTTTGGAGCAGTGTGCAACCTGCTTTTATTATTGATACATTTATTTTTTCATTCCACAAGTCACGTTTAAAAACAATCACTTTTTTCATATTCCTAAGAATAATATGTGGTTTTTTTAATTTATTCATCCAGTTTGGATGTTTGTTAAGATAAATAAGTAGGAAAATGCACAAATTCAAATTAGGCCAATCGCTTTCAAATGAGAACTTTGTCATCTCCCTGAGGAAATTATAGAATGTATACAGGCTGTGTTTCTGTACTGACGTCATCAATAGAAAAGTAGTTAAAAATGTAGGAGAATGTTTAAAAGTATTCATATGATTGGTGTTCACAAATAAAATATATCTTGATGTTTTCAATGCAAAATATCATATGATTGTCCAAAGAGACAATAAAAAGTTCGGCTAGAGATTACTTTATACACGACCTGACATAGAAAGAGAAAAACAGCTGTTGATTAGAAAAAATAGAGACATCTTGCTTGTATCTCTCTGGCATCTCTTTTATATAGTTAGAATTAAGCACCAACCTCTCCCTTTTCTCTGTTATTAATAAGCTGTTGCAATTATTAGTTTTCCGTTATCATAAACAGCTTGAGCTTTTCTATTCTTGAGGAGGAACCCTGAGATGAAGAATGGAGTAACTCAAGCTTTTTATTATAACGCAATGATAAAAACAAAAACAGCTCATGGCTTATTTCTTTAAAAATGTTATAAAACATAAAAAGATATGTAGGTTCCTTTCGTCCAGGATTCTGTGTAATACGTAACTCCGTACACAGGAGGGAACTCCGTATTAAAGTTCATCCTATTTAAATTAGAATTTAAGAACTTAAGTTGTTTAATATAACCTACAGCTTATTAATAATAGAAAAAGGGAGAGGTTTGTGATTAATTTGATACTATAATAAAATAGATTCCAGAGAGATACAAGAAATATAAATCTACGTTTTCTAATCGACAGCTGTTTTTCTCTTTCTATGTCAGGTTGGGTATAAAGTAATCCCTTGATAAAAGTTCAGTCTCCACGGCTTAAACAAGAAATAAAAGAATCCAAATAATATTAAGAACCATGCACGAAAAATGTCAAAGGGTTTCGGGTTTGTCTTTAAGACAAGTTAGCAGCAAAGTTGTCATCTGAATATAGGACATATATTTATTTCTTCTTAAAAAATGCATCAGCATGATGTTTTGCAGAACCAATTAAATGTCTTGATCTTTTGAAGACCCCATTAGACAAATGGCGGAGGCTTGATAGATATTTTTACTGAAGGTTAGTAATGTAAGTTTTTTTGGAGATAAAATTATCAAGATAAAGACTGTCAAATATTGAGTTTATAATAGTAAAATCCTTTTATTTGATCTGTTATCAAATTTTATCATATTATCATTGTTTGTATAGTTTTGAAAGTATTTTTTTGTAATCCAAGTGTAACCTTATTTTTGTTATCTTTTAAACTGCAATGTTTGATCAGATCTGTATTTTTAACTAGCGTATGCTACTCGGCGTTGTCCGGGATTTTTCCCTGGAATGTCCACTTAAATCCGAAATCATCTATTTAAAATTTTATCCTAATGCATTATTATTATTAATCCTTTTTTCCGCATAAAATATACAAACGGAAAACAAACTTTTTAAGGAAAAACCAAATAGTCGAAACATACCTTAACACCTTTAAGTCATCCACATAAAACTTGGCCCAAAAAACGTTTTGGCGAATAAAATATACACGGCAATAAAGAATTTTCATGGAATAAGAAATAGTCCAAAACACACTTTAACATCTAGAAATCGTCTACAGAAAATGTTGCCCAAAAACATTTTGGAGAATAAAACAAACATGCCAATAATGAATTTCCCGAAAGTCTCTAACATCACGAAGTAAAATTCATTTTTCCGATCATAAAATGCTTTTATTTCATATCTGCTACAGCACTACGGAGTAATAAAAAAAATACTTAAATAACAATTATAAAAACAAAATAAAAACTCTTTTGGACAGTTGCATAAAACAAAACATAGATCAACAAGAAAGTTTTTTGTAGATTTTTTTATTATTTCTTTCAATTGAGAGAAAATATGTATTGTAGGATGATTCCCTTCTTCTATTACCGAGTATTTTATGTCGATGTATGTAGATCAGGCTTGTGAACGGAACGCAAATTGAACGGCGTTCAGCTGAACGCACGTTCAATGAACGGAACGCTGAACGGAACGCAACTTTTTTTTGAACGCTGAACGTTGAACGCAAAAAAAAGAGTTTGCGTTCAGCGTTCAGCGTTCAATTTTTTCCAAACATTTCTTGTACTTTTTTCGGAAAAATGTAATCACTACGCATTACTTTTTTCTGAAATTCTTTTAAAAAAAAAAGTCATCACTACGCATTACTTTTTTCGTCAATTCTTTTCAAAAAAAAAAGTCATTTACTACGTAGTACTTTTTTCGGAAAAATACGTCATCACTACGCAGTACTTTTTTCGTAAATTTTTTCTAAAAAAAAAAACGTCAACCCTACGCATTACTTTTTTGGGAAATTCTTTTCAAAAAAAAAAAAAACGTCAACCCTACGCATTACTTTTTTTGGAAATTCTTTTCTAAAAAAACGTCATCACTACGCATTACTTTTTTTGGAAATTCTTTTCTAAAAAAAAAAAACGTCATCACTACGCATTACTTTTTTCGGAAATTCTTTTCTAAAAAAAAAAATGTCATCACTACGCAGTACTTTTTTAAATATTTGAACGCTGAACGCTAACGGAACGCTGAACGGAACGCTAATTTTTTTTGAACGCTGAACGCAAAAAAAGCTGAACGCTCACAAGCCTGATGTAGATCATTGATTGCCTACTAGGGCTGTCAACGAATATCGAAATTCGAATTCGAATAGTATCCCAAAAAGCGAATTCGAACGTGAAAATTAATATTCGAATGTTAAAAAACCTTTTACTCTTTTCTAAAAAAAACGTCATCTTTTCTATAAAAAAGTCAATTTTTTTCGGAAATTATTTTCTAACAAAAATTCGAATGCATCCGAATTCGTGATTTTTTTCAAACGAATATTCGAATACCATTTTTCAGCTATTTGACAGCCCTATTGCCTACACATACACCTTGCTTGGCAGCCATTTTAATTACATTTAAGACGTCTTCACGTGATTGAATGATTCGTCTCAACTGATATCCAGTTATTAAATAGGTTGGTAGCTAAAAAAAAGCAAATGCCATATTACATATTAGTTAAGTGAAACTTTAAATAAGACTAAGAAAGACTCTGAATTTCTATTCTTTCTTATATAAATGAAAGCTGGGTATTCTAATACCTTCTTTCTAGTCGCACTTCAGCCATCAAGCCTTTAAATCAATATTATTTCCTTATATTATTGGTGATTAATTATTATTCGACATGTAAGAAACACTGACCGTGTATTTTCTTATCCTTTCCGGGCAAAGCAAGAGAGAAATAGTGCAGAAAAACGTCTGCATTCAATAGAAGGACCAACCTCGACCCTTTTTTTTTGCATCAATGGGTTTCAAATGATCCTGTTGAATGAGTTGTATGTAAATAACTGTTGCTTGTGGCCTTGCTTTTTTACAGATACAACAACTGATTATATATTTTGCTATTATTTCTGATGAAATAATAATAAATTTTTGAAAGATGGAAAAAGTGTATATTAAGTAAATAAAATTCAGGACTGAAAAAGAAGACTTGATTAATTCTTTAAATTTAACTCGTGTAGTTTGGGATCCACGGAGACGTTTCATATATTGTTCATTCTCTTCTATTTCGTCCGGATAGATGTAAGTAGACACACGCGAGCTAATTATCACTCTCGATTAATATAATGTCCGAGCCCATGAAGCAGCATGAGTGAGTCTAGCGCTGTAAAAGCAAAGAAGATGAAATCTGCTAGGAGGGATCATGCGCAACTATGGTAGATTTTTCAAAGACACGTAGGGCTCGAGCTAAAAACTCAAAAGTTATCAAAAGAGGACCCCAGGCTCTTGGCTGCCCTCAAGAAGTCTGTCAAAAATTGAGGATCGCTCCTGTGGTCTATTGTAGTATGAGCCATGTAGGCCAAGTAATGCCTCCTCAGGACGGAGTCAGCCTGGAAGGACACTGTGGCCTCTACAAAGGATTCGGTGTTTCGTGTACATGTAATCCTAGAGGATAGTTGATACCATATGTGTCACATGGTCTTTTTGGTTGAGTAAATTGATCTTCAGAACATCTCCTTAATGATTCTGGTGATTCTGAACTAATATTAAATTAACCTGAATTACACTATACATAATGAACTTTTAGGTCCTTGACTAGTTTCTATCTCTTTTATATATTGACCAAATTAATTGTAGCTTTTGAAAGTAGGCTTCTTATTGACTCCATAACAATAGATGCAGTGATTTCATAAGATTCATACTATTTTATTGCTGTGATAAACTTACCTTCTTCAAGGATCGACAATACTAACGTTCTTATTAGTTAAATAATGCAAAATACCCAAAGTAAAAGATCCGCTCAGCTTCATCCACGAACTCGGTGGAAAATCATTGGCGAATTGGGGGACGATAACGTGGCAATAATTAAAAGCAAAAACTCTTTCAGGATAAGAGATAATTCCTCAGCTTGCAGTCATCAAAGACAGCATTCAAAAACATAGTGCTGACGGCAATCAATCCTTTGGCCGAAGCTTCAAATTACACTTTTCTGCCTTCAAATTTTTTATCTTTACATCAGAAGAAAATTAACGGAGGCTCGCATTGAAGACGTCTATCAATCCGATTAAATGGCTAATTTATATTTTTTGTTTGAATAAATACTGTCCCCTGCTTTCATTAATTTGGTTTTTCTTACTCTAAATTTTATTTTTGAGTTGGGATAATACTTAGATCCACCCAATAACAAACTTCTATTACATTCATTTTATTATTTCGATATATTTGGTTAGTAATATTGTATTCTGAATGTATAGCCACCATATTTTTTTATAATCGGGTCAAATTAATATTATATATACAAAAAATATCAAATACACTTTTATGAAATGTTACTTACATGTTTAAAGACAATCACAATATAAACTAGAGGCATATATACACTCAGAGAGTGTGTACCTCCGCCGATCCCCACAACATTCCTATTCAAACATTCTCCCTTTCACACGCCGATTTTCTATCTCTAATCATTGTTCCTCTCTGTCAGTGCCTTAGAGTAGCAGAGTCTGGACGAGATGCTGATGAGTCATAACAAAAGCTGACAAAATCTCATAACAAACAAAATTTCATATCATAAATAAATAGGTTTTGGATTGAATAGCCAATTTAATGTTATCTTATAAATCAAGGGGATATATTTTAATGTAAAAAGATGGCTATTGAGTTGAATTTGCTATGAATTGCATTATTTTATGATTTTGTCACTATTTTGAGCAGAAATGGATTTATATGTTGAATAACAATATTATTGCATTTCTATTTTATTCATAATGTAGGCAGAGCCCTTCATCAATCACGAAACCTTTTGGTTTTATGTTTTATATCTCTAGGATCAGTCATCAAATAGGTTTCTCTTAAAACTTTACCTAGAATAAGAGCAACAAATGATCTTTCCGGAGTAAAACAACAACCTTGGAAGCATTCCCATACTGCCATCGGAGAAACTTATGTCTAAAGGCAATCCATCGTACATTGCACAATTCAAGAGTAGAATGAGGCTACTGCCAATATTCTCATTTTACTCTTGAAACTGATTGGACTCTCGAAATATTGAAACCGCTATGGAGTTGCTCAATAAGAAAAAGACTTACGGAGCTATCATAGCTGTAGATTTCAAAAAAGCTTTTGATACCATTAAGCACGGTCATATTTTAGAAGCATTAAAAAAGTTTTACCTAAAGAATATTTTAATCCAATAAGAGCTCTTCTTTATAACGGCTCATCAACTATATCTATGGGAGTCCTAGAAAGTAACCCTATTATTTTAAAAAGGAGTTGCCGTCAAGGATGCCCTATGTCACCTCTTTTATTTGTTGGGAGCACTATTGATCTTAGCAACAATATATCTAAGAAGTATTGAGGTTTTGGAGTAGATTTTGGACCCAAAAAAACATATTATAGATTTGTACGCCGACGACGTTACACTTATGTTAGAGGCAAAATCAGAAAAACAGCTGGTCAAGCGGATTGAAGTTATACTCAACTTCATTAAGAAATATGAAAAGAGGTCTGGTCTGAGAATAAACAAAAAAAAAAAACGGTGATTCTACCCATTGGTGTCTGGAATCCAGGACAAAATAAAGTAATTGCAGGATGCTCAGTAGAGGGAAAAGTGGAAATTCTAGGAATTTCTTGGACTTCCCAGGGAGCTTCGGAATGCAATTGGTTGAATATGCAAAAACATGTGGTACACAACATTCAACGTTGGAGAAAATTCAGTCTCCAAAAAAGAATTGACTTATACAACTATTCCATTGTTCCTTATGTCCTGTACAAAGCATCATCTCTTCCGTGGCTTGCAGAAAAAGCAATCTCTCAAGAAAGCTCATGGCTAAATGAGCTGTTTCATAAGAGTTATCTGCCCTCTTTGAAGAGACCGAGGTCTCATATCGGAGGAGGGCTATCACTGCTTTATAAAATAATTCCTAAAATCTTTCAGAAAGTGGTTGTGGATTTATCCGTTAATCCGAACCAGGAATGGCGAGCTGTGTTTTCTTCAAGTTCAGCATACTTTTTACTCATGTTTGGGACGGATGCTACGAACGAAAAATTAATGGAATTTTCCTCTATAATAGCATCCATTCAAAGAATAATTTGGAAAGGCACGCCGCTTTTTTCATCCTCATTTACCATTGACATAGTTCGACAAAACATTAACAAGCCGTTTTATTTCAAAAACCTCCCAGGGCCAAAAGAACTAGAATGGAAGGCTTTATCAGAAGAAATTTTGTCTGTTCACGATTTAGACAGGGAGCCTCTATTTAAGTGTGGAAAATTCTTCTTTCCATTAAATAGAGCAGCAAGGAATCATCTTCCACCGATACCTTGGCACTTAAGGATGTCCTTTTCACAAAACACAAAAGAGGAAGCCGAGAAATTGTGCGATATATATATAAGAGAGCTAGGCCTCCAAGCGTCGTGGAAGAAACGAATTATGAGTTCTATCTCCAAAACGATAGATGAAAAAAGATTTACTTCCCAACTTCAAATTTCTACAAAATGTTTATTTTTTAATAAGCCATGTAAAGACTGTGGACAACTATATAATTCAGTGGTCCATGCGTTTGCCAACTGTCCTGCACTCCTCTTCATAAGGGAATTTGTCAGGGTCAACGTTAAAGGAGTGGAAAAAAGAATTGTCACGGCCATAATTCTATTCGGACTAAGTTCGAATCCCATAAAGGCTCCTGCGAAAACACGAGCTATGGAGCTTATTTTATCGAGTATTCGCAGCTATTTGGCGGAGAAATTAACTCTTGACAGAGTAATTGTTATTGAAGACATTCGGGCCATCATGATCTCGACGGCAGCGCGATACCTGGCCTTTAGTGTGAAGATCCCTACAGTCAATACCATTCCGTGGAAATATGTGGGGGATCTTGTAAGATATTATCCGTCTTGCTCCGCTGGACATCTCCAATTTCTGCAACGGATTATGAGGCAATACAGAAAATTTGTTAAAAGACAAACAAAATAATATATTCAATCTTTAGCATTTTATTTACTATTTGCACCTTTGTTTATTATATTTTTATGTTTGAATACAATATTGTTTCCTAAATGTTTTTAATGATAAATTTTTGTATATAGTGCAGCTAGATTTTAGATTAGAGATTTAATTTTAAACTAAAATGTTTATTTATATATAATTTTTATATGTAATATCTCTAAATCAATAAAGTCTCTTATAAATTAAAAAAAAAAAAAAAAAAAAACTGATTGGACTCCAGAACGATCATTTGTTGCTCTTATTCTGGGTAAAGTATTACGAAAAACCTATTTTGATGACTGATCTTATAGATATAAAATATAAAAACAAAAGGTTTTGTGATTGATGAAAGGCTTCCCACATTACGAATAAAATTAGAAATACAATAATATTGTTATTCAACATATAAATCCTATTTCTGCTCAAAATAGTGACAAAATCATAAAATAATGCAATTCATAGCAAATTCAACCTCAATAGCCATCTTTTTACATTAAAATATATCCCCTTTGATTTATAAGAATAACATTAAATTTGCTATTCAATCCAAACACCTATTTATTTATGATATGAATTTTGTTTGTTATGAGATTTTGTCAGCTTTTGTTATGACTCATCAGCATCTCGTCCAGACTCTGCTACTCTAAGGCACTGCTCTCTGTTAGCTCATTTTGCATATTAAAAAAGCACTCAGAGATGGAAGACGAAGAAGTTTAAGCTACGTCACTGGGTTAACATAGTCCTGAACTGATATATGAACAATAATACGTCAATGAATATTTTTTTAGCGTTTGTTCTTTCCTACTCCCTGAATAGAGACCCCATTTCATTATTATTATTAGTAGTATTTTGCTCATTTTGCATATTAAAAAAGCACTTAGAGATGCCAAAATTTAATCACTTGTTACTTTTGGCATTTCTAACAACTACACAAAGTTTCATTCGAATCCGTTCAGTACTTTTTGAGTTATCCTGCTGACAAACTAACAAACTAACAAACCAACAAACGCCAGTGAAAACAATACCTCCTTCGTCGGAGGTAACTAGAGGCATATATACACTCAGAGAGTGTGTACCTCCGCTGATCCCCACAACATTCCCATTCAAACATTCTCCCTTTCACACGCCCGATTTTCTATCTCTAATCATTGTTACCTCCGCCGAAGGAGGTATTGTTTTTCACTGGCGTTTGTTGGTTTGTTTATTTGTTTGTCAGCAGGATAACTCAAAAAGTACCGAACGGATTCGAATGAAACTTTGTGGAATTGTTGGAAATGCCAAAAGGAACAAGTGATTAAATTTTGGCATCTCTAAGTGCTTTTTTAATATGCAAAATGAGCTAACAGAGAGGAAACAATGATTAGAGATAGAAAATCGGGCGTGTGAAAGGGAGAATGTTTGAATGGGAATGTTGTGGGGATCGGCGGAGGTACACACTCTCTGAGTGTATATATGCCTCTAGTTTCCTCTCTGTTATTAGAAGACTGTCGGGCGGAATGGTAATGAAGCCACAAGAATCGAGGATTTGTCGTATTGCCGCACTAGTAGTTCCCAAACTTCATCGGATGCATAACGAAATTGTCGATAGGCTCAGCCTTACACATTTCCGCGAACTCCTCCTTGACTAGGGGCTCCTCAGCCTCTACGAACCTATAGGTGCTGTAACTCCATAGTACAACAGAAAGTCCCGGATCCATCCAGTCGGATTCGCTTTCTTCCTGTCCGTAATTGATCCTGATTTTCCCCGAGCTCGATTCCAGCATAGCTTCTGAAGCTCCGGCAACATTAAGGTAGGACACGAATTCTTAACGTAGAGGATTTTAAATATAGACGTGGTAGAGCTTCTCTTCATTTATTGGATTCCAGAACAGTAAACATTCTTCCTAAGATTCGACTGATTCTATTTATAAGAGACTTCACATTTATATGTTGTCGCTATAACTAACACTATTATTATTATCATTACTATAAGAAACATAAGGCTTATGATTTTTCAATAACATTGCAAAGATAATTAGTGTTTAGGTTTGGTGAGTGAATATATATATATATATATATATATACTAGCGAATATTACCCGGCGCTGCCCGGGATTTTCCAACTTGACAATAGTCTGGATGAAAAAAAAATCACACCAATAATTTTAGTATTATTTTAATTTTCATATTAAAATAAATTCTATGAAAAGTCGTCCTAGGGTCTTCATTGCCATTTTTTCTGTTTTGTATTCCTTAAGGCTGGGTATTTAAACATCATAAAAGAAGAAATCACACGAATAATTTCAGTGATGCCATCGCATGTGACTTGTCATATTAAAATCAGTTCTTTAAAAAGTTGATATTGGGTATTCATTGCCATTTTTTTCCGTTTTTTTTACCTTACGGCTGAGTATTTAATTATCGTAAAAATAAAAAAATACATGATAATTTCAGTGATGTCATCGCGTGTGACTTTTCATTTTAAAATCAGTTTCTTAAAAAGTTATCATGGGTTTTCATTGCCATTTTTTCCGTTTTGTATTCCTTAAGGTTGGGTATTTCAACATCGTAAAAAGAAGATGAATAATTTAGTGATGTCATCACATGTGATTTTCATATTCAAATCAGTTCCTTAAAAAGCTGTCCTTGGGTCTTCATTGCCATTTTTTCCGTTTTTTGTTCCTAAGGCTGGGAATTTAAACATTGTAAAAAGAAGTTATTTTTAAGTCGTTTCATAGAGTGCCTATGTTATTTTCTTATGAGAAGTAGTTCTTAAAAAGTCGTCATTGCATTGTCATTGCCATTTTTTTCGTTTTGTATTCCTTAAGGCTGGGTATTGACATCCTTCTCCATCTCTAGCATTACTGAAATTTGATTAGCACGATGTTGCAATATAAAAAAGTGTTGATATTTTCCACAAAACTTAAATTTGGAGGGACATACAAAAAGAAAAATATTTTTAAGTAATCATGTAGAAAACGAATTTTCCGGGAAACACTCAATAAAACAAAACACGTCTTAGTACCTCAGTCTTATCCACAGAAAATTTGGGCAAAATCTAACTTGCAAATTTTAAAAAAATCAACAAAAAACCTTTTTGGCGAATAAAATAAGCATATCGATGACGAATTTTCCGGGAGTTGACAACCCCACTAAAACACTCCCTGAGCTCTCAAAACTATTCACTGAAAATTTTGTCAAGATCTAATGACCCGTTCGGGAGATACAGGGAAACGAACGAACGCACAAACGAACGAACGGAATTCTTTTTTTATAAGTATAGATATATATTAGGGCTGTTCTTATTTTTCAAATGTTTGAAATGTTAGCAGCATTGTGGATTTCCTGTTTCTTGGTGATAAAAGAAGACGACATACAAAATTTGAACAAAATCGGTCAACATTACGAGGTCGCGCAACGAGGTCAAAGTTTTAAAAATTTAGTAAAAATATAGTTTTCCGCAAATTTCTTGAAAATGGTGGACGTTACAGACTTCAAAAATAATTATTAGTTTAAAGGAAAACTTATTTACTACCAGACGTTTGTTTGATGTTTTTTATAAAACAAAGTTTTCAGTAAAAACAAAGAAAAAATGGAGTGTGTAATGTAAGCATATTTCATAGCTTTTTTGTACCAATTACTTCACTCGCCTGTAGAAGATGACTTGTTCGCTTCAAAGTAAAATAGTACTTTTAAGTTTAGTAAACCTTTGAATGATAAATCCAAAAATGACCTTGTTTGCATTCTATCAATTTAGATTCAGTACAATCTGAGTTTACATCATATGATTCAGAGCCTGTATTGACCAATAAGAAATCGATTATGAAAAAAAAAATAATGTATTCTTAGATTTGCGTCAAGGTATCCTCTCAAAATTTTACTTTGTCTCTGACGCATTTATAATGCATTTTTTGCGTCATTTTGTACGCGGGATATGATTTTTTAATGTAAATATAACTCTCTACTGATTAACTTGACATAATTTAGTATACCAAAATATTAAAGCTGGATTACCAAGCTTTTACTTGATATGTTTGGTGTTCTAAAAATCGCAATACTTTACGAGATATAAGCAAATACATTTTTGCACGTACTCTCCCAAAAAAATTGATCCTTTGATATTAGAATATACAATTACTGCTTGGTAACCAGTGTTACCTGGATAGAAAAGAAGAGAAAAAAGAGAGGCGAGAGAGTATATTGCCTCACTTCTCTCGCTCCTCTTTTTTCTTTCTCTGGTTACAGTTACCAAGTGGTAATTGTATATTCTCATATCAAAAGATCAATTTTTTGGGGAGAGTACGTTCAAAAATGTATTTGCTTATTTCTCTTAAAGTATAGCGATTTTTAGAACACCAAATGGATCAAATTAAAGCTTGGTAAACCAGGCTTAATATTTTGGTATACTAAATCATGTCAAGTTAATAAGTAGATAAAGAACAAAAGAAGGGAGAGAGTATTTTGCCTCACTTCTCTCTCTTCTTTTTTTTTCTTTCTTTTTCTATCCAGGTAACACTAACAGCAGTTACCAAGTGGTAATTGTATATTCTCATATCAAAGGATCAATTTTTTGGGGAGAGTACGTGCAAAAATGTATTTGCTTATATCTCTTAAAGTTTAGCGATTTTTAGAGCACCAAACATATCAAATGAATGTTGCCTTGCATATCTGATTAATTATTATCACATGTATCGGATATTTTGATTAGAAATTATGATTGTGATAAATAATCCTGATATAATGAGCTAAATAACGCTCATAATTGTCTTTGAATAATTATTGTAGGACGATTGTTTGCATACGGGCCTGTATAAATATTTTCCATAAGCATAATTAATATATGATCACATGTTCGTTTTTTGTCTATCAAAAGTGAAAGCCTGTCCAAGGGAATCACAAAAATGCATTTCAAAGCCCTTCAATTTGGGTAATATTTGATTATATAATTTTGTAACAAGTATTAAAATGTATGTGTATTTCTTATATATCTGTATGAACCATGTTTTTTTACTATTTTGATATACTAAGAAGCTGCACGCATATAAATCAAAATGTATTGCTAACAAGTAACATTAATTTTGTATGTAACTTCTATCTTACCGAAATTCTTAACATATAATTAATAATTGTACATATGTGACGTGAAAACACTATTTGAATACAGGATTTTTTTGGGTGAAAATGAGACTGACCGTTTTATAGTATTCTTCATTTACTCTTCTCCATTTTGTATTTGTATTTTTTTTCAGTTAGCCCTCTAATTGATGCGATATTTAAGGAATAATTGTCGATGAAGAAGCTAATCAAATGAAAAATTGGCCAGGAATATTGGCATTATCTTGCCCGCTCTTGTGTTTTTAACCAATCATATTACGTTGTTCATAGTTAATGTACGTTTTCTAATATTAAAATGGAGTAGGCAGTAGTCTCCCTTATTATATGTATTGTTTTGAATTTAGATCCCCCCTTATTTCTCTTTCTCTCTCTCTTCAAAGCATAATTCTAGCCATTGTTTTGTTGGAGCATGTGATTGGTGGAGCTTCATGTCGATGCGCAGGGATACCAACATAAATATTTTGAAATGATTCCACGACAAATTACGGCCTTCCATCTTTGGAAGGATATTGCGCATTGAAAAACCTTTGATTGTAATAAACAATCGACATAAAACAAACTGCTTTTCCAACGAATATGATCGAAAGTCAGTATTTTTTGTATATAGAACATATAATTTCAAATCATAAAAAATGGAAGCATCATCGTATGAAGTAAATATAGCCAAAAAATACGTATAATAGTTTTTCTCCTTTTCTTATATTTCGTTCTGTATTCAATAGTGTTCTCACGTCACATATATCAGTCCATCAGCCGAGGTCATAACATGATTTTCATTCGTAACCCGCAACTACTTTAAATAACTATGCTTAATTATGTTATGGCATTCAAATAATTTTTATATTCTATATTTGGTTGTATATAATTAACCAATGTATACAACCTAAAAAGCCGTAAAAGAAGAAAAAATACTGTGCGTCAGCTTAGTTCTTACACAAAATTAAGCGTTAAAGTAAAGTAGCACATGCATAACAAAAAAATTTCCTTTTTTCCAAAGGAATTGGCCAAAATTTAAGTTTTTCTTTAGTCCGCAAGGGGCGCTTTGATGCTAGAGCTCTTTGAAATAATAACAAAGTCCTTATATTATTTATATTCGAAGACGCACAATGCTGTAGTAATTTGATATATTTCAAACTTAATCGTTTTAAACCGGTTTAAATAGGATTGAAACGCAATTTCATGGACTATCGACATGTAACGTTAGAGAAAATAACCAAAATTTTGGCCTATTTTTTGTTTACTTTTCCTTGCATGCGCTACTTACTTTAACGCTTTACACAAAACCAACCACATCAGAACTTAATTCGGTATCAACTGAAGTAAAAGGTTCTTAAGTACTATCTTTATTTTAAAAAGTTTTATAGAATAATATTACATTGTTAACCTTTTCACCTTGATCCTTTGTTGTCGGATCTTTTTAATCGCAAAAGTTGGTAATTTGTGAATAATCAACAAAATACTTTATATATGTATATATATATATATGTATATATATATATATATATATATATATATATTTATATATATTTATATATATATATGTATTATATATATATATATATATATATAATATATATATATATATATATATATATATATATATAATATATATATATATATATATATATATATATATATATATATATATATATATATACGAGGTATGATCAAAAAGTATCCGACTTTTGGTTTTATTGGTCAAACGAACACAGCTATGGGGGCAGGACTTGCTGTGTGGTTGGGAGCATGACTACTGCGCATGCTCATTTTTTTCTACAGCTCCAATACAAGTCAGTCGGCGTCAGGCCATTCATGATTGAACAGGTGGAAGTGAGTGTCGTCGATTTTATTTTCTTTAAAATGTCAGAAAAAGTCGAACAGCGTTATTGCATAAAATTTTGTTTTAATCTTGGTGATTCGCAAGTGGAAACAATTCGCAAGATTAAAAAAGTGTTTTGGAAATTAAGCGATGGGCACCACACAGATAAAGGAGTGGTACAACCGCTTCAAAGATGGCCGCTTGTCAGTTGAAAGTGAACCACGCTCAGGGAGGCCCCTCAACATCGAAAAACGATGCCATCATTGATCAAGTGAGGAACCTGGTGATGCAGAACCGCCGAATCACGATCAGAGAACTTGTAGACGAGGTGAATATTAGTTTTGGTTCCATTCAATCAATTTTTGCTGTTCGACTTTTTCTGACATTTTAAAGAAAATAAAATCCGACGACACTCACTTGCACCTGTTCAATCATGAATGGCCTGACACGACTGACTTGTATTGGAGCTGTAGAAAAAAAATGAGCATGCGCAGTAGTCATGCTCCCAACCACACAGCAAGTCCCGCCCCCATAGTTGTGTTCGTTTGACCAATAAACCAAAAGTCGGATACTTTTTAATCATACCTCGTATATATATAAGCAGACTCAAAAGTGAAGATATAACAAAGTCAATCCGTTAGTATCCTCATTAAACACACCTTAGAGAGCAGCTTATTAGATTTTTCATTTATAGGCATAATTGGGGCTTAGAAATAAATGAACAATTTTATATAAAGCTGTATTAAAACAAGGATCTATCTCTCTGTCCTCATCTCATTAAGGTTTAGTGCGAAAGTGTTGTCGATCCACACACCTGGGACTATTTGTTTTGTTTTTTTACATAAACGAACATTGTTTTAGTTTGTATTAATAGACTCACGGGAGGTTCCAATCATTTGACGCAGAAATTGGCGGGAAAGGTTCCAATGTGGTTGACTTTGGGAACTTTACAGTTCTCTTTGAGCTTTTTATAGGCGGGTGACATGGGATCTTCACAGTGGGGATCAGTGTTGTTCATGGAAGAGCAGGTATAGCAGTCAATGGAGGATGATCCTAACAAGGATGAAAAATTCAATTAACATTTGTTAAATTATAAGTATTTAAATATTAAATCATATTTATTCAAAAACCCATATATTTTCGGAGGATATTCCAATTATTTCATAATAAATATCATAAAGAAGTATGGGAGTAAGCTTAAAGGAGTTTTTGACTAAAAGGTATACGAATTAAATCTTATTCCTAAAGAATAAATATATCAACACGAGATGCAACAGAAGTGAAATAAGCTCCTAGGGAGTTATTTGTATGAGATTCACCAGTACTTTATTTTAATAAACATTATAATTTACTCACTTCGACTTATCTAAAACTGTTCCGCGCTCTTCGTTGATTGACTACTAAGTTAATTTCATTTAGAAAAATCACATCCCCAAAAATAATGGACATTTTGAACTTTGCTTTGCATACTCAGGTGGTCGTTTTATAAGTTAATTAAACCCTCCCTCTTGGACCAAATGATTGAATAGGCACCCATATGTTCATTTCACATTAATGAGTTTGGAAACATTATTGAGTAAATAACTAATTATTTATGAATTTTATGTAAAAGATTAACTGAACAACAGATTTTTTAACTAAATATTACATTTAAAATCTTTATTAATCAAAGTATGGACAACTTACAGTTGAATGAATTTGGTGAATAAAGAGTTAGTTTAGTATTGTGTTCTGATATATATATATTTCTTTAAATAGGCAGTATAAATAGTTAGTTTATTATTTGTTCTGATTATATATATATATATATATAGATATATATATAATATATATATATATATATATATATATATATTAGGGTTGTTCTTATTTTTCAAATGTTTGAAATGTTAGCAACTTTGAGCATTTTCTGTTTCTTGGTAATAAAAGAAGACGACATACAAAGTTTGAACAAAATCGGTCAACATTACGAGGTCGCGCAACGAGGTCAAAGTTTTAAAAATTTAGTAAAAATATAGTTTTCCGCAAATTTCTTGAAAATGGTGGACGTTACAGACTTCAATAATTATTATTAATTTAAAGGAAATCTAATTTACTACCAGACGTATGTTTGATGTTTTTTAATAAAACAAAGTTTTCAGTAAAAACAAAGCAGAAAGGGAGTGAGTATTGTTAGCTTATTTCATAGCTTTTTTGTATCAATTAACTTCACTCGCCTGTAGAAGATGACTGTTCGCTTCAGAGTAAAATAGTAATTTTAAGTTTAGTAAAACTTTAGATAATAAATCCAAAAATGACCTTGGTTGCATTCTATCAATTCAGAATTCAGTACAATCTGAGTTTACATCATATGATTCAGAGCCTGTATTGACCTATAAGAAATCGATTATGAAAAAATAAATCATAATGTGTTTCTTAGATGTGCGTCAAGGTATCCTCTCAAAATTTTACTTTGTCTCTGACGCATTTATAATCCATTATATGCGTCATTTTGTACGCGAGATAGGCTTTTTTTAATGTGCATATAACTCTCTACATATTAAATTGACATGATTTAGTATACCAAAATATTAAAGCTGGTTAACCAAGCTTTCATTTGATATATTTTGTGTTCTAAAAATCGCTATACTTTAGGAGATATAAGCAAATACGTACTCTCCCCCAAAAATTGATCTTTTGATATGAGAATATACGATTACCATTTGGTAACGGCAGTTAGTGTAACCTGGATAGGAAGAAAAAAAGAAGGGAGAGAAGTGATGCAAAATACTCCCTCCCTTCTCTTCTCTTTCTATCCAGGTAACACTAACAGAGTTACCAGATGGTAATCGTATATTCTCATATCAAAAGATCAATTTCAAAAACCAGCTTTAATATTTTGGTATACTAAATCATGTCAATTTAATATATAAATCAAAAGTTATCGTTCGTCGTTCATCGTTAATTTTAAATTGAATCGTTCGTCGTTCATCGTTAATTTTAATTGAATCGTTCGTCGTTCATCGTTTGTTAGTCGTTTGTCCTTCTTGACGACATTTTTTTTAGGAAGGAATTTTTTCTTACCATTCTGAAAATAAGTGATGATGTTTTCTAAAAAGGAAATTTTCCCAATAAAATGAAAAATCTATGTCTTTTTTTTGGCGCCAAAAACGAACAACGAACAATAAGGAATTTTCCTTGTCGTTTGTCGCGAACAGCAACAAATGAACAATAAATCAACAAGTCTTATAATTATATATAATATTATATCGATAATATATATGTGTGTGTATGTACCTATATATATATGTTATACATATTATATACCTATATATATGTATATACATATATATATACCCTATATATAGGTATATATTGGCACTTGGATGAAGATGATGTGTACTTAAGCCACGGACTTAACTCATAACTGGATACCCAACAGAGAAAAAAAAGTCAGGCCATTTAAAGAATCCTTAACTTAAAATTCCTGTCGTACACGGGAAGCAATATGAAGTCTTGGCAATAGAAAAAGGAAATCCTGCAATATCACCGCGTGCTATGTTTCAGCAAAAAGCAGTCCCTTAATAACGTCCTGTATAATACTTGCATCATTTATTCTTTTTTCTATTCCGTAAGACTTATTACTTAGACTTTATCTAATTAAAATGAATAAATGACTAATTGTTTGTGCGCTACGCTCACCATAAACTTTACCTGATTCATGTGGAAGTAATGAATTTAGATAGTCTAGGTGCGCATACGCTGAACCTGAATCATGAATCTGTAATAACACACACTACAAATCTTATCAAATTGGCTTCTTATCAGTGCTTGTCATTGTATGATACTTTTCTAGGGAGTCCTCCTGAGTAACACTCTAACAAAGTAAGAATTATCCAGAGTGAACAAATTGGGCAAACAATGTCTGAACTTAAAAATCAAACAATGAATTGTTGGATCCTAACTAAGAAGATGTAAGCCCATTCTATAATAAATCAGGTTACCTGTACTAAAGGCCATTTATACATATAAAAAGTTACAATCTGAAAATCGAATTCATAGGTCATTTATTTGAAATTAATACATAGAAAACTAATAAATAAAAATGATAAAATATAAACATAAATAAACATGAAACAATTTATTAAAGCTATAATATAGGACCAAATCATGTAACAAATATCGTCTTTAGTAAATAAACTCAAAAAGATTTTTTATTCCACAAATGAATTTCTTATAAACAAATTAATCATCTTCTATTATTACACGTAATTAATCATTAATTACTCAAATAATTGAATTTATTAAATAATTAAAGTGTTATTTATAATATATAAAAAATTTATATCGACATACGAATTGTTTTTGTGAGCTTCTAAATCTACCCTCAACCGACGAAGCTCACGTCCAAAAAATTAAAGATTTGGTGTTGGAAAACCATCTTTGAACCATTAAATATCTTTCTGATGATATTGTCATATCAAAAGGCTCAGTTTAATTCCTTTTTGAAAAATGTGCAGGCTCTCATACACGTCAAATCGGAAGTGGTACCGAAATCATTGATTTTTTTTAAAGAAAAAGTCTGTGAAACAATGATTTTCGAATAATTAAAATACAAATACATTTCAACTGAAGATGAGCCTTGGATCTACACTTACAATCCCGAAACAACCGACCAATCGAGTGAATATTGTGCCAAAGGTGAGTCAAGACAATAAAAAACGCCAAAGTCGTTCAAAAATCAAATCTATGTAAACTTTTTTTTTCGATTATCGTGTTGTTTCTACATTATGAGTTCCTTCTGCTGGGCCAAAAAAAAATAAGGGATTATTATTTGAACGCTAAGTGTTGTTTGCGCAACGCTATCCGACCGAAGAAGCCGGAGTTGTGGGGAATCTACACTTGGTTTTTGCACCAATATAATACATACACCGTCACTCACTGTGCTGATTATTCGTAATTTTTTGCCAAAAAAATCGATTAATATCGTTCTACATCCACCGTATTCACCTAGCTTGGCTCCATACGATTTTTTTTTTTTTTGCCTATATGTTTCGATAGAATTGCATCCGATAGGATATAAATAAGCATATAGCATTATATTAGTCTATCGAACCTAGGATCTTATCAATGAGGTAGACCAAAAATGACCATCCCCTCTCATACGATTTCTAGCTATTCAGATAACTGTTGCAGCCGCTCCGGGAAACCGTTTCGATTCGGTAGAAGAGATTCAAGCCACTGCGAAGAAGGAGGAACTAAAGTCAATTCCTAGAATCTATTATTACAGCTATTTCGAAGATTGGAAAATCCGTAGTAATAAGGATATTATGTCATGTGGGAGGATTATTTGAATGGGTACTAAACTGATTTGCATGAATGCATAATTTTCCAAATAAATGCAATCTCTACATACTTTTTTTTTTTTTTTTGCCTATATAGTTCGATAGAATTGCAACCGTTAGGATATAAATAAGCATTATATCATTAAAATTAGTCTATCGAACCTAGGATCTTATCAATGAGGTAGACCAAAATGACCATCCCCTCTCGGGATTCGAACCTGCGCCCCCCAACATTGAGAGTTGAACACGCCTTAACACGCACGGCTATCGAGCTCCCCTGGACACAGTAATATGTAGTGCAATCTAACCAATATGATTATTTTAACACTGTTTTCTTTCATTTTCATTGTCTGATAGTTAGAGCGGTGAACCATTTATCGAAAGACATGATGAAAAAAAACATTATTCAATAACTTAGAACGATTGGTTTATTTATTTAGTTAATAATAATTTATTTGAATGAAGGAGTCCATTGAAAGGATTCCCAAGTGATAATGTTGGAGACCCTATCAGAAGAGACAATTCCTGTTAAAAAAAGGATGAATTGATGTTCACTTCTCATCAGCCACGAGTGAAGAACTACTTTATGCCATAATGCCAACTGTTTTATATTATTTTCCCTCTCCTTTTCTTTCAACCATCACGTTGCTCAGGAAACACAACCTTTTTTCTTATCTTCATTCATGAGGCACCCCAATTGTGTTACGTCACATGTAATGCCAATACTATGTAAAAGGAAAAGGTATTCTAAGCCGTTCCAGGAATTATTAACGCGGAATATGATAGTAGTAGACTCCTCATTATAAAAATAATTATTTCTATTTTTAAAAGTACAACTAAATGTAGCCCCCATTTGGCGTCATCAAAAGTTTGACTCATATTACACTCAGTCATAGAATTATGATTAATAATAACTACAACAATAATTGCGAGTTATACTTAAGAAAATACTATAATTGTATAATTGATATGATTCGTGTATCCAATTCATCCAAAAGATATATATATATATATACAGGGGCAGAGTGGCTACTGGAGTACCGGGACTATTCCCGGTGGGCCGCTGGCCTCAAGAAACATCAGGCCCGGCAGCAGGCCCAGGCTTTTGGGGGGTCCTACATTTTTATGGGGGGCACAGTTGGCACATTCATAAAAAATCGGGCCCACGTCACTCAGTGGGTGGGTGGGCCTACGTCACTCGATGGGCGGGCCTGGCCCCCCTCAGCCCGCCCATCCTGCCGGGCCTGAAAATATAAACGGCCGTTGACAGCCTCCCAATGCATATTAGGGCCTATATAAGGCCGGCGAGGGCATAATTGTCCCGGTGGATAAATTCTTCCCACTCCGTTCCTGTATATATATATGTATTTATATATAATATATATATATATATATTAGGGTTATTCTTATTTTTCAAATGTTAGCAACATTGTGGATTTTCTGTTTCTTGGTGATAAAAAAAGACGACATACAAAGTTTGAACAAATCGGTCAACATTATGGGGTTGCTCAACGAGGTCAAAGTTTTAAATATTTAGTAAAAATATAGTTTTCCGCAAATTTCTTGTAATGGTGGGCGTTACAGACTTTATAATAATTATTAATTTAAAGGAATCTAATTACTACCAGGCGTATTTTTGATGTTTTTTACTAAAACCAAGTTTTCTGTAAAAACAAAGGAAAAAATGGAGTGCGTAATGTTAGCATATTTCATAGCTTTTTTGTATCAATTAACTTCACTCGCCTGTAGAAGATGACTTGTTCGCTTCTGAGTAAAATAGTATTTAAGTTTTAGTATACCTTTGGATGATAAATCCAAAAATGACCTTGGTTGCATTCTATCAATTCAGAATTCAGTACAATTTGAGTTTACATCTTATGATTCGCCTGTATTGACCTATAAGAAATCGATTATGAAAAAAATGTGTTTTTAGATTTGCGTCAAGTATCCTCTCAAAATTTTACTTTGTCTCTGACGCATTTATAATCCATTATATGCGTCACTTTGTACGCGAGATATGTTTTTAATGTACATATAACTCTCTACTTATTAAATTGACATGATTTAGTATACCAAAATATCAAAGCTGGTTTACCAAGCTTTCAATTGATATGTTTGGTGTTCTAAAAATTGCTATACTTTAAGAGAAATAAGCAAATACATTTTTGCACGTACTCTCCCAAAAAAATTGATCTTTTGAAATGAGAATATACAATTACCGCTTGTAACCACTGTTACCTGGATAGAAAGAGAAAGAAAAAAGAGAAGCGATAAAGTATTTTGCCTCACTTCTTTTGCTTCTCTTTTTTCTTTCTCTTCAAATCTGTCTGGTAGTAAATTAGATTTCCTTTAAATTAATAATAATTATTGAAGTCTGTAACACTTACCATTTTCAAGAAATTTGCGGAAAACTATATTTTTACTAAATTTTTAAACTTTGACCTCGTTGTGCGACCTCGTAATGTGACCGATTTGTTCAAACTTTGTATGTCGTCTTATTTTATCACCAAGAACAGAACATCTACAATGTTGCTAATATTTCAAACATTTGAAAATAAGAACAACCCTAATATATATATAGATATATATATATATATATATATGTATCATGTATGTACTAGCGGATGTTACCCGCGCTGCCCGGGAATTTCTAACTTGAAATAGTCTTGTAATAGAAAAAACAATCTTACAATTAATTTTAATGATGTCATCGCATGTGATTTTTCATATAAAATCAGTTATTGGGTCTTATTTGTATTTCTTCCTTTTTCTATTACTTAAGCTAGATATTTAGACATAAAAAAAACCTTAAGAGAGAGTGCGACTTCCTATCTTTAGAAAGTAAAGTTTTAGAGTGATGTCACATCTTTAGGTTTGGAATATATTCAATAATTACTTCATAGTACACTATTTAATTACTTCTATCTAAAACATTAATTGTACCCTATCTTCTACTGTAGCGATATTTTTTTTTCATAATTTATTGCTACACATATTATTACATTTATACAAAAACTCTGTGTACGATGTATGTCACTAAAAGTTGGAGAATTTTAGAATAGAGAAAATGTTTATGTTAATGATTTATTGCTGTACTTTTTCGCAATCAAATTCCATATTGGTGAAAATTGGCCACAGTCATGGACCCGAGGTTCCGTAGAAGCTTTACAGGTGGTGGGGATGAAGTTATTGGACATGGCTCTCCATTGTTCCTATATGGATGCTTTTAAGGCACTGTTTCAGTTTCAAGGGGGTTTCTAGTAATCAACATAAATATAATAGATGTATGAGTGTCCGTTCCGTCATAAAAAAATGTCTGATAACGAATTATAATGGATCCCAAATTATGTTTTGGTGTTGGTAATGCCACCAAAAATTGTCTACCGTTAAAAACCAACACTTTCTCTAAGATGAAAGTGGTTTAAAGTTCTTGTCGGTACTCTGCATTCTTATGTACTTAATTACAATTATTTCTTAAACTATATAAATATGTTATAACCGAATATTGAATTTAAATCATTGTTGAGGGCAAACTATATTATCTTTTTCAACTTCTTTTTTGACACTATGTTTTAACGAAAACGCCGTTCAGTCATATTGTGCCGGTGCGGCGATCCGGATAGTTTTGGACCACATTCACACATGCACTCTTCTCCTGTATAAGTTTTGGTATTTAGCTGAAATATTTTAAAAACATATTCAATTAAAAAGAACTTATTTTATCTATGAATTCAATTTAATTTTTATGTTGTTTTAGAGAAAACTATTAGAGAATGTTTACATTTTTATTGTTTTTTATATTTTTTAGAAATAGTATCTTAGTCCTATGTCTTAAACAAATTTAAAGAGTATCGATCCTTGTTTATGGAGACTAACGATAATGTTGAACGACGATCTATTTTAAGACTTTATTTACTTAGAGTAATTATAAAAATACATAAATAAACATTTTAGTTTAAAATTAAACCTCTAAACATAAGCAAACAGCAGTTATTTAAACGATCAATAGAATAATATAAAAAAAACTTCTACAGGGCTGTGCAAGTAATTTGGAATAAGTTCACAGCCATCCAGATTAATAAGGAGAAGTTCTAGAGAACTATTTATTAAACAAAAAATACCATTTGACAATTATGGTCAACTTTTATTTAATGTGTCCTCCTCCAGCTTCTACCACAGTCTCCACACGGGACCTGAATGCCCTCACTGACCTGGACACCTCCGCAGCCTCCAAGGACATGGCCACAGACGTGGAACAAAAGAGGAACAGCAGAATGACAGGTGGATCTGTAGGGGGCTTCTGAGGTCCCCATGGTCTTCAGGGCAAAGAACCCGGCTGCAGTGATGGTCCTGGTGTCATCAGCAGTGAGGGCCACGTCATGCCGCCACACTTCTTTGAGCCCAAGCAAAAGGTCAACAAGGAGGTGTACTTGGAGGTCCTCAGTAACGTGGTCAAGCCTTGGATAGACACTGTGGCCTCTGGGAGGAAGTACACCTTTCAGCAGGACTCTGCCCCCGACCACAAGGCCAAGACTGTGCAGGCGTGGCTCAAGGTAAACGTGCCTCACTTCTGGATCCTCAGACCTGGTCCTCCAACTCCCCAGATCTCAACCCTTGTGACTACTACCTGTACATAGGGGAAGTTGGAGGGGGAGGCCTGTGCGACCCACCACAACTCTGTGGAGGCCCTTAAGTCGTCCATCACGTCTGTGGCCATGTCCTTGGAGGCTGCGGAGGTGTCCAGGTCAGTGAGGGCATTCAGGTCCCTTGTGGAGACTGTGGGGGAAGCTGGAGGAGGACACATTGAATAAAAGTGACCATAATTGTCTAATGTGTATTTTTTTTTTTATAAATATTTCTCTAGAACCTCTCCTTATTGATCCTGGAGGCCATAAACTTGTTCCAAATTTACCTGCACGGGGCTGTACATTATAACCGAATAAACGAAGCACGTTAACAAAAGAAATTAAAATATAATAAAGAAATAACATTAGCTTATACTTTGAAAATCTTTGCTAGCTTTTATATAGCGGATTAGTCGTCGAAGGAATTTCAGGCTTCAATGCGCGCCATTAGGGTAAAACTTCATTCATTCCCCAGGTTATGTCCATTGGGTCTCTGAAGCACAGGAATCTTCATTGTTAACACGGAATAGCGTGCAGAGGTAGATATTCCGATTGATTTAATGGAGTGTTGATCCATTAGGGGATGAGAAGTACCAGGTGTTCAGCTAAAAGGCTTCGAATGATTGGCAAAGCATACTACTCAATGGCTTAAGACTTGGGATTGTTTGAACGTTGTTTAAAAGTTGTGTTTTTAACGATAAGCTATAATACTATAAATCAAACAGCAGCGATGTTTTTCGTTTATCGCCCATTATATCGCACACAGCAGCCACTGAATATTATTATTCTTAAGCACAAATTATTTTTCAAAATATGAAGCCATGTTGGCTGCACTTGACCCTTGAAACGTTCTAGCAAAGGAGTTTTAATGTACATGCACGAGCTACTTTATTATTAAAGAGCCTGCAATTATTCAATAAATTGCCTTGCTATGAAATTGCACCCGGATAGAGTTCATATTATGTACTTACATTTGATTACAATGCATGCACAATTCTTATTTTCCAAAGCATAGAATAATTATATTTCATATAATGAACTATTCCTTGACTCTGTATATATGATAATCATGGGTCAATTTGTATATCGCAATACATACTTTGACTAATGTACACAGCTCCGGGACTGCCTATGCTAATCAAGAGAATGCATGCAAAGAAAGTTTTTAGTCTAATCGACAGACAACAAATTCAGGTCAATAGGCTCATCATATATTTAATAGGTGTATAAAGAGAATAAGATAAAATTCGTAGATATTTTTGGGTAAAAAGGGTCAAAGAAAAAAACATCTTGGAAATCCAAGTAAAAATGATCAGAATGGGGAAGGAATATAATGACTTATGGAAAAAACGTCAAATATATGGGTTTTTATTATTTTTCTCTTTTTATAAATATAAAGTCTATCATTTGTATTTTATAGAGCCCTATTGTGGGTGTCCAGAAGCAACGACCAAGGAAAATCGTCCTTGAAAAAAAGGACTAAGCAAAAAAAATGGTCATGAAAGAAAAAAATAAGAATAACATATGAAAAAACGGATAAAATACAAAACATATTTAGGTTATAATTCCAATCAAATACTTGCCTATGTTTGTATTTTGGCCAAAGGTTTTCCTATGTCATTATTTTCCTTTTCAATTTGATCATTTCTTCTGCAAGGGGATCTTCAAATCTTAACAAACATTTTATTATTCATTAATAGCAAAGTAATGGAATGACTCAATGAATACAAATGAATTGCTAGAGGCGAAACTTCGAATAAATAATTATAATTTAATATCCCCGACATCCTTTCTTAGAACACTAAAGCTTATTTTTCAATGTTCAATATTCCAAAAATCCCATAGAAGTATAATTAATCGAAAGCCTAACATCATTAGACGTCTAAGTAACTTACTTTGAAAAAAATCAGCTCTTCTTTTTTTTTTTTTTTTTTTTTTTGTATTTCAAATACAATTAACTAAGACGTTGATTTAACATTTGTAAGAATACAATAAGAATAAGGCAGTCGTAGGTATTAAACAAGACAGGTTAATAAAAGGTGCTTAAGTAATTTTAATATGAGGATATAATAATAATAAAAGATGAAAAACAAAACAATAGAAGAAGGCGTCAAGAGAGTAATATGAGGCGTGAGGCTCTATTTGTAACAAACATCTCCTCCCACCGAAAATCAGCTCTTCTTGACCTGAGCCGGTATTGCATTAATTTTCTAAACCTAGAGCCTTAATCAGACCGAAATCACTGAACAACAGACTTACTTAAATTAAGAGACACAAGATCATTCAAGCAACATACTCAATTTATTAACTAAAAATATTTATGTTAAATGTATTTCCTATATTTATTGTTTTTGAATAAAATTTATTTTTCTCCCTCAAAAGATGATGGTATATATCACAAAACTATTGTATCTATTGAAAAGGAAGCCTTGGCTGTTCTAAAAAGGGATGTCGGGAAAATGAAATTATAACGTATTTAATATTTATACGCTGTCGAAAGCCTGGCCCTTCAGAGATTCATTGATATATTTCACAACTTTGCTAATAACGAGGCTATAGCGTCATATCTGAGGATGTGGAAACCTTAGAGCCTTTGGAAGAGAAATATTTTTGAATTTGTGAGTCGTAAAAATGATGGGGAGGCGTGTTTATATCAGTCGAAGTCTAAATTTATTGTTGCGATTTTATTCTTGAATATTAATGTGATATCATCAATAAGGACCGTTTTAAAAAATATGCTTGGGCCAAACCCCAGGCGTAGGAGACAGGGATGCAACTGCCCCCCCCCCCCGCCCCACCCCCAAAAAAAACCGATTAAGTTATCAAATTCGGGCATTTAAGTTGAAGAAAAAAAAATTAAATTATGGAAGCAACCGGATTTTGAACTATACCGAATAAATATAATGTAATGATAGTATGTAAATACTATAAAAAAATGTTAATCTACATAGCTTTCTTTATTCGATTAATTTTTCACCGATTTAACAGTCCTTGTTTAAATTCGGGCAAATTGAATGCTGCCCCCCCCCCAAAAAAAAAAAAAACCAAATATCTCCCCTACGCCTATTGACAAACCTTATCTTTAAAAACCTTGGAATAGCTCTTTATATTTTTTATACAAATGGATCGACACAGCGTTTCTAAATTAACGTTTTTATAGATTGCATATGAGAGGTTCCCGACACGCTTTCGTTGCGGCTATTACTATTTTTTTAACCCTTAGATATTTCATTTTCGGAATAATATTATGTATCAATACGTTGAATTGATGTTCATCTTTGAAATTTATTTTAATTGAGTCATAAGAAATATACAGAGCTGCGACTACCGATGTAAATCGATATTCGATACTACCGCCAATAGATTTCATACCAAACCGATTATAACGATATTCGGTAGAAACTACCAATACAGTACCGATTGACAATCGGTACGGTTTATCTGAAAGTAGACTTTTGTAGCATTCACATAGAGACATAAAGATATAGAGAGCTTATTCTCTTCAATAGCAGAGAATATCGTTCAACTGTCGCTTTGCCCAAGCGCTCCCTTGTTTGAAGAACTTTAATTTCGAAAATAAATAAAAAACTCTAACTTATAGTATTATAGAGCAGATACATGAATAGACATTCAATATAAGCTCATATAAAAGAAAATAGAAAAGAAATAGAAGCGCAATGCAGGCTGGAAAGGAGTATTGGCTGTGTTGCCTTCGATAGAGTTACACAGCTGACCTCATTATATTCACAAAAATGTAAACAAATTGAGTTAAGAACTATTTTCAGTATAAGTGTGACTCTCCTATATTCAGATCAAGGTCCTGTATAATAAGGTCTGGGCAATAAAAATAACATGTAGCAGTGTCATTACTCAATGACGCACTGGAGAACGATTAATATATATATATATATATCAATCTCTCTATCTATCTATAATATATACATATATATGAATGTGTGTGTTTGTATAATAAATAAAATAAATATTATAAAAATATAATTATATATATAGTATATATTAGGGGGTATTATAAAAACCTAATATTAAGATATCAAATTATCCCCCGCGAAAGTTGCGTCATAAGAAACTAATGATCGTAAAAAAATAATTTTGGTTTGACCCCCCCCCTTACCCCTCCCCCCCAAATTGTATTCAAAGGTTTCGTTATGAAACAAAACTTTTTTGTTATACTTATTTGAAAAATTTTATTTTACACAATTTAGTTAGGAGTAATTTATGACTTTGTTATTTTTGCAAATTTTCGTAAAATATATTTAGTGCCAATAAACGAACATAAGTGCTGACGCACCCAACATTTTTTAAATAACGGCTCCTACTACGGTTTCTTTTATAGTTTCCAGAAGGAAAAAGAAAAAAAGGGTACTCATGTTGATGTTATTTTTTAAATACGTTTGCTTTTCACATCTTTTTTTTTTTTTTGTACACTCGGTACTATTTATTCAACATCTTCAAAAACAATTCACATCAAAAATTATTCTTCAAACGGCATAAACACAACAAAACATTATCTTATAGGGTCGAAATCTTGGGGAGAGGGGTTTTCATACTCTGCATTGATATAAATATACTGAACTTTAGTTGTAATAAAGTACTCATGTTGATGTTTTTAAGTTATTTTTTAAATACTTTTGCTTTTCAATCTTAATTGTTCATACAGTAACCCTTCACATGTTGAGAATATAAATCATGACGTTGATTATATCCATAAACTTTCGTTCATCCATAAATTCAAGCTTTTGCTAACAGGTCTCCAGGAGCATTACATGAGGCCAAAAATGGTCTTACCAAAGCCAACAGAATTTTAAGATCCTATATTTCACAAAACGTATGACCTATTTCTCTGAAGGATCCAATCAGATCTCTATATCTTTATATCTCTATGAGTTATACTGCTAGGATTACATGTTTTGTTTTTGTATTGCCCAGACCTTATTACACAGGGCACAAATAAAATAAAAAAAAGTTTCTGGGGATATATCAACTGATTTGATACCTAATGGGACCCTGATAACTAAATTAAAAACCGTTTTGCTCAAACAGGTCAAAATTTTTTGAAATTTTGAGTTTTTTGTTTTCGATATTCAACTTTTAGACAAAATCACAACTTTTTTGTTTATTGAGCTACAAAAATGGTATGGGTGTTTTTGGAAATGACATGGTCATATTAGTGGGGCGGAGACTAGTTTAAGTTGAAAAATAATCAGAGAGGCCCAAAAAATTAAATTTATTTTGGTAAAATGACCAAATTTTGCATATTTTTCAGTATACATATTATTTATATTACAACTTCGTAAGTAAAACAAAATTATTTTTTAAGCTTTTTTATTTCTTACTATACAAAAAACATATTCATATTGAAAATGCATGGAATGCTAATTACTAGCAGTATAAAACTTCTCTCTAAAGATCTCCTCTTGTGCTGCAAATTAGGATAGTCAAGAGCTATGCTCCAGCAATAGTCAGCCATCATGTGGCTATCCCATATTTCTTGGTACCTCTTCTACATGTCCCTCATGTCCTGGTGAAACCTCTCACCCTGCTCATCACTAACACTTCCAAGATTTTCAGGAAATTTCTCCAGGTGACAGAAAAGGAAATTAAGTTTGATGCTCATATATGCATTAGCTGCTTTTAGCTCACAAACATACTGTTTACAAGCTTCACATAATTGCTTGACTTGTTGTTTCCAAGAAAATTATCCACGACCAAGACAAAGGAACTCCAAGCATCTGGTTCATAATAAAAACAAACAGATGATCATTCATTAGCTTTCGGATCTGAGGATCATCACAAATTCCTGCCTTCTTTTTTACTCAGTCCAGGGAAAGCATCACAAATGTATTTAAAACAGTCTCCATTTTGTCTAGGGCTTTGACAAATTGTTTCATTAATCCTTAATGTGAAGAGGAGGGAAAATGATCATTGATCTCTCCACCAGAAGCTCAACAATAACATTTTTCTCTCCAACAGTCATATGAGTCCTCTCTGGCCACTCCTTCCTCACCCAGTGTTCCTCCCTTGCCCTATTATCCCAGTGAAAGAGAAAGTAAGGGATTCGGTTTCTTTTAGTTTGGTGACATGGGCAACTGGAATGGATCCATATTTATTTCCATTATAGGGCAGAACAACTTTGAGACTGTATTTATAACTGTCAATGAAAAGTCTCCACTCTTGAGAATTGTAGTTACTTATACCTAACTTATCCAGGAGACCAGGAATGTCATTACAGTCATCTTTCTCAGAGAAGAAAGGAACAAACTCTGAATCTCTTGTTCTGTAGAAGGATTTGTTGTACCACTTTAAAGCATATTATTCTCACTTAATCTAGAGGCCATAAGTTCTTCATATTTTTTGAGCGAGTTTAAGTCTCTCGCAAGGTCATTTAATTCACCCTGGTTGAACTGCTTCGGCTAGGATGTTGTACCTTCAAAGTGTAAATCATCATCATTGTGTGAACTATCACATTGCAACTGCTCAGTCGCACTCTCATCATCTGTAACATCTGGAAGTGACTCGAACACTGGAATTGGAACATCTTCACTGTGGGGCACTGGTCTGATAGCAGAATCCAAGTTTGAATACTTTAAACTCTTTCTGTTTTTTTAAATACCTAAACGGTTTATAGCGCAACAATGACAATCATCTGAGTGGTTTTTTGGTTCTCTCCACACCATAGGTACACAAAAACTTGAGTTCTTCTTCTTGCCTTTAGACATTCTCTAAGTTGTGTAATGCAAGTAACAAACACAATGGGAGGGGCCCACTCTTGTATCATTCTTTATGAGACACAATTTTAAATATTAGAAGCAATTTTGCAAAAACGGTTTAAGAAAATATATGTATATGTTGATTTATCTTTATTTATCCTCTCAAAACCTATCTCCGCACCCCACTAACATGAGTATGCCATTTCCAAAAACATCCATACGAATTTTAAGCTCTATAAACAAAACTTACAAAAATCGCCCGAAATCGGTCAAAATATTTTTGGCTTTTTTGGGCCTCTCTGATAATTTTTTCAACTAGTCTCCGCCCCCACTAATATGACCATGCCATTTCCAAAAACACTCATACCATTTTTGTAGCTCAATAAACAAAAAAGTTGTGATTTTGTCTAAAAGTTGAAAATCGAAAACAAAAAACTCAAAATTTCAAAAATTATGACCTGATTGAGCAAATGGTTTTTAATTTAGTTATCAGGGACCCATTAGGTATTCAAATCAGTTGATATATCCCCAGAAACTTTTCACTGTTCCCCAGTGTTATCATAGAGATATAAAGATATAGAGAGCTGATTGGATCCTTCAGAAAAAGCGTCATTGTGACTGTAAAAACTTTTTTTTAATATACAGTAAACCCTCGATATAACGAACTATATGGGGGGAGGGCAGGGTCGTTATATCCGAAAGTTCGTTAAAGGGGGCTCTGGAGTGTAAGGTATATCCTGCAGGAGTGACGACGAACTGCCGCTGGACACATTTGGCAGATTAGTGAAGGAGGTCGAAGTCACAGACACACTGCTGGTCTCAGACTCTGTCCTAGACCTCTTCTCGGCTGGGGAGGGGCCAGCCTTGAAGAAGTCAGAGATCTTCGTCTATGTCTTCCTCTGCAGCACTTCACGCATGGGTTCAGACCGCATGATCCGCAGCAGCTCATAATTCGGGTTCCGGTAGCCTAAATATACGAACTTAGGTTCGTTATATTCGGGGCTTGTTCGGTCATGGACAAAAAAGGTTCGGTAGCCTCAGATATAACGAACTTAAGTTCATTATATCTGAGGCTTGTTCGGCTAGCTCCAGGAGGTTCGTTGTATCCGAAGTTCGTTATACAGAGGGGCGTTATATCGAGGGTCTACTAGAGAGTTTATTCTCTTCATCATTCATAGATTCTATCTCTAAGATCAGCTTACGATGACGTCGTATAAATTACTTTGTTTATTTTGCACACACAGAAACATTAAACGCTGTTTCTCTGCCAATGAAGGAATCAGCTCTCTATGTCTTTATATCTCTATGCTTATTATACAGACCTGATTAAGATCAGCGTTATATTATTGATTAAAAATGCCAAACTGCTCCGCATATAAGTGCTCTTCGATCAGTATAATCAGTAATTATAATTACATAGAAGAATGTATGTATGATTCTATTATTTCTTTCTGACCTTAGGTTTATGAATGGGCAAAGAAAGTGAGAAAACGGAAAAGGGAAGGTTCATATAATCGAAAGAGGAGTGAAGAAGAAATACAAAACTTCGACAAAATATTAGTCTCGATTATTGTTACTCTTTGCTGATGAAAGTACTTGCAAAAGGAAATCCATCGAGGATGCAAAAACGATTGAGTACATGGCTAATAAGCTTCGAATCGTTCAAACTCAAAATTATCTATATAAAAAAGGAAATCAGGTCTTGAAAGTAAAAATCATCATATCGACCAGCAGAAAGAGTCTTTTGGCACTTTTTAATCATTGACAAAGCTGCTTTATTAAAGAAAGATTAAATTCACTTGCATATTGCAACCCAAGTTGCAAAAATTCTTAGAAAAACGGTAGGTTTTTAATTATCTTAATGGACATATGCTAGATGTTGCCCAACAAACAATCACGTTTATAAATTAATAAAAGATATGGGCAGCAACTTATTCCCGAATAAGACTTTATCATCAAGGAAGAGTGACGAAAATAAATACCCTCCGACTACATAAAAAAAAGTCATGATAAAACAGTATTATCAAAGGACAGTAAAAGTATTCATTATATTATTAAAAACCTATCACATTGTTATTCTCATGTTTATTTATGTTATGCAAATATATGTTACAATAGTTATATATCTTTAAAATTGTACCAAGATTTCATTAAATATATAAATAATATTTTCTATTTTACAAAATTATTATAGGACTACTAGTTTAAAAAATTAGCGAATCTTGTAAAATCGTACTACCTAAAATCTCAGTTTTCATTCTTCATTATGGTTACTAAGTTTTCTTCTCTTCTGTTTGTTCAAGTTTTTCCTTCGGTAAACGCGTTGCGCTTCGAGTTCTTTTATATTTTCTTGGCTTATATGCAGTCCGAGGCTTATACTATTCATTGAATACTAGAGTACCTGAAAGTGCATTTAATATCGGACAATAGAGACAGTAAAAAACTAGAGGCATATATACAGGCTTGTTGATCGGAGGTTTTTCTGATCGGCGATCAATAGCGATAAAGCGATATTTGATCGCTGATCGCAGTATCGCAAAAGGTCCTGATCTTTATATCTTTTGATCGTAAGAAAATCACTAAAAAATAGCGATCCGATCAATTTGTATAAATAACTAAAAAGAAAAATGTCTGTAATAAGGATTTTGAGACATACCCTACATTTCTTAAAACTTAACCAGCTGTCACATTGACCAAAATCCATTAGTTTATAACTAATATTTGTTTAGAAAACACAAAATACAGACTAATACTAATGGAAAAAGCCATTGTGTGCTATCCTGATATATTTTTTGTCCTAAAATCTACAGACACGCGAATATTTAGAAGTCATTGTTTTGGAGCTCATAGGCTATCGGAAACATTTATTCTGGCATCTCCTGTCTTAAATATGCAGACATATGTCAATTGTGGAGCCAGAGTGTTGGAGCTCATAGGCTATGAGAAACAACCATTCTGATATGTTGTCCAAAAATATACAGACAGGCATAAATGGAGAAGTCGTTATTTTGGAGCTCATAGGCTATGGGAACAATCATTTCATTGCCATATAAAGTGAATACTTACAAAGGTTTGACTGTATATACATTTAAATTTTTACTTAGAATTAGTATTACACAGGCTTGTGAACGGAACGCAAAATTGAACGGCACCTTCAATGAACGGAACGCTGAACGGAACGCAACTTTTTTTGAACGCTGACGTTGAACGCAAAAAAAAAAGAGTTTTGCGTTCAGCGTTCAATTTTTCCAACATTTCTTGGACTTTTGTCGGAAAAAATGTCATTAATTTTTTCTGAAATTCTTTTTAAAAAAACCGTCATCACTACGCATTACTTTTTCTGAAATTTTTTCAAAAAAAAACCGTCATCACTACGCATTACTTATATCTGAAATTATTTTCTAAAAAAGAACAAACGTAATCACAACGCATTACTTTTTTCGGAAATTTTTTTTCTAAAAAAAAACGTCATCACTACACAATATTTAAACGCTGAACGCAAAAAACATGAACGGAACGCTATTTTTTTTTTTAACGCTGAACGCAAAAAAAGCTGAATGCTCACAAGCCGGTATTACATAGGTAATTTTTTTGTGATCGCAATTAAATTGATCGGATCGCTGATCGGAAAAATCCCTGATCGTTATATCGCTATATCGCTAAGAATTTCTGATCGCTATTTTTGATCGGATCGCTATTATTTTCCTGATCGCTCACAATCCTGATATATATACCTCAGAGAGTGAAAACCTCCGCCGTCACGGGATCCTTATGAGCTTCCGAGGCGGATTTTTCAAGACTGGGGCGGCGTAGAGGGACTGGGGAGGTTCCTTCGACGGAAATTCCGAGAGGAAGACGCCCCCGGCACCCGATTTCACAGCACAGCGACATCTATTGCAGAGTAGGCTAACTTGAAATATTTATTAGTATGTAGCTCATTTTGCATCTTAATTCTGCACTCAGAAATGCCAAAATTTAATCACTTGTTCCTTTGGCACTTCTAACAACTCCACAAAGTTTCATCCGAATCCGTTTGGTACTTTTTGAGTTATCCTGCTGACAAACAAACCAACAAACCAACGCCAATGAAAACTAGAGGCATTATACACTCAGAGAGTGTGTACCTCCGCCGATCCCCACAACATTCCCAATCAAACATTCTCCCTTTCACACGCCCCGATTTTCTATCTCTAATCATTGTTTCCTCTCTTAGCTCATTTTGCATATTAAAAGAGCACTCAGAGACGGGAAGAGGAAAAGAGGTTAAGCTACGTCACCTGGTTTAACATAGTCCTGAGATGATATATGAACAATAATACGTCAATGAGTATTTTTTTAGCGTTGTTCTTTCCTACTCCCTGAATAGAGACCCCATTTCATTTATTATTTTGCTCATTTTGCATATTAAAAAAGCACTTAGAGATGCCAAATTTAATCACTTGTTCCTTTTGGCATTTCCAACAACTCCACAAAGTTTCATTCGAATCCGTTCGGTACTTTTTGAGTTATCCTTCTGACAAACCAAACCAACAAACGCCAGTGAAAACAATACCTCCTTCGGCGGAGGTAAATACATATATCCTTCCATTCCTACAAATCCAAGTACATATATAATTTATATAAGATTATATGTATTGACTTTCAAATAATCTCTATAAATTATAACAAATGATGTATTTAATTGTCCTTGTTATAAACTGTCGATATTAATGCATATGAAGAAGTAAAAAAGATACATAAATAAATTTATCTCTCTTTCTATTGTACCGTACCGAATTTCTTGGAATATATCGACTGATTTGAATACCTAATGGGTCCCTGAAACTAAATTAAAGACCATTTTGCTCAATCAGGTCAGAATTTTTTGAAATTTTGAGTTTTTGTTTTCAATTTCGACTTTTAGACAAAATCACAACTTTTTGTTTATTGAGCTACAAAAATGGAATGGGTGTTTTTGAAACGGCATGGTCATATTAGTGGGGACTTAGCTGTCCTTTTTTCATAAGCCTTGCCTTTGTACTTAGTTTTAGGAATTACTCTATCCTCTCATTTCCTTTTCATTAGACATGTCAACACTCGAAGCCTCCAATTCTCTATATTGCAGACATCCCAAGTCTCCGGAAGAGGACAGCGATAGAGCTATTTCACAGGAACGGTTTAAAACGCACCGCCTTATATAAACATGACTCTCTATCCCCCCCTCATGTTTATATAAGGCGTGCGTTTTAAACCGTTCCTGTGAAATAGCTCTATCGCTGTCCATCTTCCGGGAGACTTGGATGTCTGATATTGTAATATGTCCATGATGATAATTATAAGAACTTTTTCTACTATCCATGATCCAATGACGTCATTGGATATATAAGGTTGCTTTTATTTTACGTCTAATCAAATTATAACTAGAGGCATATATACACTCAGAGAGTGCAAACCTCCGCCGATCCCACCTAATGAATCACTTAACAGAATTACAATCCAATCATATATGTCTACATAAGTAAGTGTGTTTGGTGAATAATGAGTGAGGAAAGAGCAAAGAAAATATAAAAGAAATATATACACTCAGAGAGTGTGTACCTCCGCCGATCCCCACAAACTTCCTATTCAAACATTCTCCCTTTCACACGCCCGATTTTCTATCTCTAATCATTGTTTCCTCTCTGTTAGCTCATTTTGCATATTAAAAAGCACTCAGAGATGGGAAGACGAAGAAGTTTAAGCTACGTTACTAGGTTAACATAGTCCTGAGCTGATATATGAACAATAATACGTCAATGAATATTTTTTTAGCGTTTGTTCTTTCCTACTCCCTGAATAAAGACCCCATTTCATTTAGTATTTGCTCATTTTGCATATTAAAAAAGCACTCAGAGATGGGAAGACGGAAGAAGTTTAAGCTACGTCACGGGTTAACATAGTCCTGAGCTGATATATGAACAATAATACGTCAATGCGAATAGAGATAATATACGAATAGAGACCCCATTTCATTTAGTATTTTGCATATTAAAAAAGCACTTAGAGATGCCAAATTTAATCACTTGTTCATTTTGGCATTTCCAACAACTCCACAAAGTTTCATTCGAATCCGTTCAGTACTTTTTGAGTTATCCTGCTGACAAACAAATAAACAAACAACAAACGCCAGTGAAAACAATACCTCCTTCGGGGGAGGTAATAATAAGTACCTCTGTATTGACCATATGACAATATGTGAAAAAAGTCCTTGCAAGTAGGGAATAACACTCCACATCATATTTCCCTGATTTCTTAATACCGTCCTATCCAAGTCAATCATGGGACAAATGCAAAAAAATTACATTATCTTGTCATATCCATAATGGCAGAATTGCTAAAGAAAAAAAAAACCTCCTGAACAAGCCTTTGAAAGTAATTCATTCAAAGACACACTCACAAAAGAAGAGAATACAAGAAAGAAAGGAAAAAAAACTGCGGGAAAACTGACATATGCAAATGAAGAATCCACTGCTATTATCAATCGATTCAAATCATGTTATTATATTTCTATATGATTGAACCTTGAAGAACGAAAAAAGAATGAAAAATACCTTCTCTTTGGATGTATTATGCCCCTCCTCCCCCTTGTAGGTCAGTTGATATATCCCAAGAAACTTTTTCACTGTTCCCCAGTGTAATAATAACACCAACCAGAGCCCTATTAGCCTTATAGGGCTCTGACACCAACAGCTTATGAATAATAGAAAAAGGGAAGAAGTTAGTGATTAATTTGATACTCTAATCAAAGATATGCCAGATCAATGAATACTAAAACAATGTTGTTTTAGTATTCATTGGTCAGATTGATGCAAGAAATATGCCTCTATGTTTTCTAATTGACAGCTGTTTTTATTTTCTATGTCAGGTCGGGTATAAAGTAATCCTTTTAAAAAAATATTTGAATTTATTTGTTTATAAATTGTCCAATAAATAGTTACTTTTTCCATAAAATATTAATTCACTGCTTTTTTTAAATTATAGACTAAAATGATTATTGTTGTTGGGTTGTGTCTTTTTAAGTAGATTAATTTTAAATGTTTATTTATGTATTTTAAGGAGATTGTCTCCATTTCGTTATATATTGTATTTGTTTTTTATACTTTCGTTTTATACTATTGTAAATAAAGATCATTAACACTAGAACTACCAGACATTTGACCCCTCCTTCAACAACCATTTGGGGACATTAATGACCCATATATTAAATTTAATAGATTTTGTTCTCATAAGTTATATTTACATATAAAATATTAAGAACATAATTTATATCATTTTTCTTCTAAACAATTTTAACATTTGATTTTGGTATTTTTTTTAGTACTTTAACAACATTTTTCACCAATAGAGCATTCGCATACTGTACATTTATTGAAAGTTTTATTATTACAATTGTCAATTTGACAATGCCTGCGTTTCTTTGATACTGCATTTCTTTACGAATTTGAATTGTCCAAATTATTTGTTCAACACATTTCCATGCAAAAATTGACGGTGAGTATTATTTTTTTGAGAGTGTACCTATTTATGTAAAGTCCAAGCGTTTATCCTTGCTAGGTCTAAATTGTAAATATCATGGTTACCAATTGAGTTACAAATGCAAAATTTTAGTTTGTCAAACCTAACAAAAAATTAAACAGCTACACGAAAAATCAGAATTCCGTCATATCTGTGAGTCCAGAAATCCCTGTTTTAATGTGTAAAAATGTCAAAAATTACCCTTGGTAGTTCTAGTGTTAATAATACAAATTTTTCAATATACTTCTTTCATAACCTTTAGTATGTTATATAAAAATAAAAAATGGCTACATAGATAAATATATATATAATTATTATTGCATACCTGGTTTAAACATATGAAGAAGGAATAGTCCGCCGATAGTTAATGTAAGTACTTCATAACGAAACACTCTTGTCACTTCTTAAAATGCGCAGCACTTTAGTCCTGAAAAAGTATTGACTGTTCATCACTTCAGAATTAAAAATCAACTGAGATCAATGGAGAGGGACATATTTGAGAGGAAGGGGGAAGGAAGCATCAAGGAACTTGTTCCCACTTGAGGGCAATGCATATTCACATGTATGTACATTATATATGTTTACAATTAGTAACTTGAATAAGCTTTAAATATAAATAGTCTTCATGCTTGATTGAAAGGTAGTCTGGATGATATGTTCTATATATTCTTATTTGTATTGACAAACACATATGCAATCCTTAACGAATGGCACCAACCATGGACCCTTCCATTGAGCAGTCTAAATGCCAAGTCTTAAGGAATAGAAAAAGGAATAAATGACGTAAATAATATACATTCACGTCATGTGAAGGAACTATTTTTTTGTGAAACATAACATAGAATGACATCCATGGTCCTTTATAGCTAGATTATCATTTTTTCCAGAGCTGAGATTCGGTAGAAAAATCTACCGCCGGTTCGGTATTCGATATATACCTTCTACCGATCGATATCGGTAGAAAAATCTACCGCTGGTTCGGTATTCGATATATATCTTCTACCGATCGATATGGGTATTCGGTAGATTTATTATATATCTACAGTATTGATCGACATTCGGTACGGTTGATTAGAAAAGAGAGAAATTTGTTTATGGATCTGCTCTTTGACTTCTTTATATGCATTTAATATCGGACAATTTATAACAAAGGACAATTCAGTACATAATTTCTGAGAGATTATTTGATATTTAATACATACTAATCTTATATAAATTATATGCACTTGGATTTTGTAAACATAGAAGGCTATAGATATTTTTCATTCACTGTCCCTTATTGTCCGATATTAAATGCACTTTCAGGTACTCTAGTATTCAATCCATAGCATAAGCTTATGTTGAATGTCTATTTATGTATCTGCTCTTTAATACGTTTGTAGTTGTTTATTTTTTTTGCAAAGTTCCAGTTCTTCACACAAGGGAGCGCTTGGGCAAAGCCACGACAGTTGAACGATGTTTCTCTGCTATTGAAGGGAATAAGCTCTCTATATCTTTATGTCTCTATGTAAATGTCACAAAAAGTGTTACTGTCAAATATACCGTACCGATTGTCAATCGGTACTGTATTTGGTAGTTTCTACCGAATATCGTATAATCGGTTTGGTATTTGAAATCTATCGGCGGTAGTATCGAATATCGATTTACATCGGTAGTCGCAGCTCTGAATTTTTCTATCCCCGAGACTACTTAATTAATTCAGAACCAAGTGGGGCAATCATTTTAATCTTCCGCATACATTAAAATCGATCTTTGAGTTGACGTATTTTTTCTTCTCTGATGAGTATCGAGTTATTATTTAAGTCGGTGACTTAGAAATATAAGCATATACATATGTAACATATCAAAACTTTTTTTGCCAACGCGTATGATTAACCAAATTATATATTCCAACATCCTCCAGGGCTAAAGCCGATCCCAGCAATTCTCAAGAATTGTAACATTAGTAAAAAAACATGGTGATTGTGTATTTTAGTGTATAGGCTAAGAGAGTTAATCTGATTCCGCCTTTTCATCCAAGACTCGCTCTCAGTTAATTATTGGATCCTACCCTCAAACTAACAAAAAAAAGAATCAAAACTATTTAAGTAGGATATTTTAGTATATATTTTTGGCTTCTTGTGTGCGAAAATCTACAACTTAATGAATGGATTACTTTCTTGTATTTCAGTTATTAAATAATAGGCGAAGTAGTTGCGTATAAAATATATAAGAAGATATTTTAGTCCTAAATTAATACAACGATGATAGAACAATCACATTAGATAAAAAAATTTTGCATGGATTTCAAAAATATAAATATTTTTCTTCGTTTCTTTTTGTACATTTGTAAATAAAAACGCCCGACCATTCCAGAGCTTAATCTCAAACATGAGCAATATTTGTCATTAATTTATTAATATATACTTTTATATTTAGCACCTATTTACAAAATGAATATATATTATATTATATAAATTATATATATATATATATATATATATATATATATCATATATATAGATATATATATAGGCCGTTTGGTCATAAAAAATTGTTCATAGTCATTTATTTGTATCTTAAAAATATTTGTACTTGGAATTAAATCATCAGTAGGAAGCGATTTCGCAAATTATGGATCAATATTGCTTAAAACACACAAATTGTATTGAATAGAGTATTAACATGCAATAATATTTAATTAAAAAACATCCTTCGGCTTAAATGAGTTAAGCCTTATAACTTATATATACTTTATGTATATATATAATAATTGACTTTGATAAAACTAATTCAAGTTTCAATAGTTATATTGTCTTGATTCTCTAGAGGTAACTTATGGGCTTTATTTTGTATATTTGTATGAACACCAGGCGATACATGTGATTGAAAAGAAAGGTTTTTTTTTGTATTATTTAGGATTTTTTGTTGTTGAAGGCATATAGAAGGTACGTGCCGAAGTAATGTATGGTTACGCCAATATCACGGCATTTGTTAGGTCTCCATTAATAGGGGAAATCATTAAAGAAAGAACTAAAGATAGAGTGAGATTTTTATATTATTTTATCATGAAATAGGGTGAGTGATGTGACATCACTGAGATATATATATATATATATTATTGTTCTTATTTTTCAAATGTTGAAAATGTTAGCACATTGTGGATTTTCAGTTCTTGGTGATAAAAGAAGACGACATACAAAGTTTGAACAAAATCGGTCAACATTACGGGTCGCGCAACGAGGTCAAAGTTTTAAAAATTTAGTAAAAATATAGTTTTCCGCAAATTTCTTCAAAATGGTGGACGTTACAGACTTCAATAAATACTAATATATACCCTAATATATATATAGATATATTCAGTGCTACCAACGTTACTACGGTACTTTATATTCGCTATGGTTGAGGGAAATGAGAGAAAATACTAGTGATCCGAGATCTAAACTATTTAAAATTATAAAATATTTATTTACTTAAAATAAAATATCTAACGGAGCCATAATATCATAAAGCGTGTTATTCACTCAATGCATTAGAAGAGGAGAAAGTTCATTCAAATAATATATTCTATGGTATTACATGTTTGTGATGGGGTTTCCCGTCTAAAGATAGATTTATCGAATAAGCCTTACGTAACTTTTTCACTTTACTTTAATGTAAATCCTTGAAGGTTACGACTAAATATAGAATATATTTTTTGAAGTGGACTCCATTTAAAGAACAGAAAATGACCCAATTATCAACTTGGTTAGATTTGTCATCAATAATATTTAAAATGGTTTGAATTATTTTTAGACCTCGTAATACAAGGAAAAAAGCTACGCTCTCCGGGTAACCATAATGACCATTATCAAAAATTATACCTTGTCTCTGATGAGCTTCATTACACATGGGATATATGTTTCTCCATTCATAGATAAAATTATAATATTGGTCTAGGAATATATTTCATATGGATTTTAATGTTATTGCTTTATGTATTTCTAATATTTATCTAAAAAGTGGAAACTATTACCTTCTATTTAAAATTTCAGTTTGTGAACCATTAATATAGTAGATAAGTTTATATTACTTAAATAAATATATATATTTGTATATTAAATAAGATAGATTTTCCCATTAAAAATGGAGATTTGCATCAATATTATTATCGAAATGGATTTCTAATTAAAATATAATTGTCTAAAACCCTTGCATAGTGTATATTGTTTGTATGTACTATTGTAATCGGCAATACATTTCTAACTAACTAACCCTTGCATCAAAATTTCCAAGCCTTATACTCCATTCTGATTCCATATATATATATATATATATTATAATATATATATATTAATATATATATAATTATATCTATATATATATATAATGGTTGTTCTTATTTTTCAAATGTTTGAAATGTTAGCAACTTGTGGATTTTCTGTTTCTTGGTGATAAAAGAAGACGACATACAAAGTTTGAACAAAATCGGTCAACATTACGAGGTCGCGCAACGAGGTCAAAGTTTTAAAAATTTAGTAAAAATATAGTTTTCCGCAAATTTCTTCAAAATGGTGGACGTTACAGACTTCAATAATAATTATTAATTTAAAGGAAATCTAATTTACTACCAGACGTATGTTTGATGTTTTTTAATAAAACAAAGTTTTCAGTAAAAACAAAGAAAAAAATGGAGTGTGTATTGTTAGCTTATTTCATAGCTTTTTTGTATCAATTAACTTCACTCGCCTGTAGAAGATGACTTGTTCGCTTCAGAGTAAAATAGTACTTTTAAGTTTAGTAAAACTTTAGATGATAAATCCAAAAATGACCTTGGTTGCATTCTATCAATTCAGAATTCAGTACAATCTGAGTTTACATCATATGATTCAGAGCCTGTATTGACCTATAAGAAATCGATTATGAAAAAAATAAATAATGTGTTTCTTAGATTTGCGTCAAGGTATCCTCTCAAAATTTTACTTTGTCTCTGACGCATTTATAATCCATTATATGCGTCATTTTGTACGCAAGATAGGCTTTTTTTAATGTACATATAACTCTCTACTTATTAAATTGACATGATTTAGTATACCAAAATTTAAAGCTGGTTAACCAAGCTTTCATTTGATATATTTTGTGTTCTAAAAATCGCTATACTTTAGAGATATAAGCAAATACGTACTCTCCCCCAAAAATTGATCTTTTGATATGAGAATATACGATTACCATTTGGTAACGGCAGTTAGTGTAACCTGGATAGGAAGAAAAAAGAAGGGAGAGAAGTGAGGCAAAATACTCCCTTCCTTCTCTTTCTCTTCCTATCCAGGTACACTAACAGATTACCAATGGTAATCGTATATTCTCATATCAAAGATCAATTTTGGGGGAGAGTACGTATTTGCTTATATCTCTAAGTATAGCGATTTTTAGAACCTCAAACATATGAAATGAAAGCTTGGTTAACCAGCTTTAATATTTTGGTATACTAAATCATGTCAATTTAATAAGTAGAGAGTTATATGTACATTAAAAAAGCCTATCTAGCGTACAAAATGACGCATATAATGGATTATAAATGCGTCAGAGACAAAGTAAAATTTTGAAGGATACCTGACGCACATCTAAGAAACACATTATATTTATTTTTTTCATAATCGATTTCTTATAGGTCATACAGGCTCTGAATCATATGATTTAAACTAAGATTGTACTGAATTCTGAATTGATAGAATGCAACCAATGTCTTTTTGGATTTATCATCTAAGTTTTACTAAGCTTAAAAGTACTATTTTACTCTGAAGCGAACAAGTCATCTTCTACAGGCGAGTGAACTTAATTGATACAAAAAGCCATGAAATAAGCTAACAATACACACTCCCTATTCTTGCTTTGTTTTTACTGAAAACTTTGTTTTATAAAAAACATCAAACATACGTCTGGTAGTAAATTAGATTTCCTTTAAATTAATAATTATTATTGAAGTCTGTAACGTCCACCATTTTGAAGAAATTTGGCGAAAAACTATATTTTTACTAAATTTTTAAAACTTTGACCTCGTTGCGCGACCTCGTAATGTTGACCGATTTTGTTCAAACTTTGTATGTCGTCTTCTTTATCACCAGAACAGAAAATTTACAAAGTTGCTAACATTTCAAACATTTGAAAATAAGAACAACCCTAATATATATATATATATAGTTAATTTTTAAGAAACTTAAGTGGTTTTAGTACCGTTGTTAGTAACGATTTCATTGCATAAGGTATATTATAGATTTGAAACTTTAAGCCCTCGAATCTAAATACTTAGATATGGAGTTTTTCGGTAACTAGAAGTTTTTTCTAGAAGGGTGTTTAATACTTTTATACCATTATTTATTAATTAATTATAATGCAAAAACTTACTTATTACCGTCAGGCAAAGACATAATTTTATTTTAATTACATATTTTTGTTCAATCAAAGATTTCAATTTATTTAGCATGGCAACTAATGTTGGTATATGGCAATTAACTATATTAACCAAGATACAGTGAATAATTTACTTTTTTGGTACATTTGTCCTAATTAACTTAATATATAGTAAGTAATTATGGAATTATATTTATGCCTCTTCAATTCGTATGTAATAATGAATGAAAAATATTCTTTCATCCATTAGTTTAATGTTAGGTCTTAATTTATAGCTATAATATTTGGATTTGTGTTTCAAAAACTGCTGATCAATGCCGAACTAATAACTGGATGTAGATTACATTGAATAAAACAAGGGAAACCCATGTCGGAGTCGGCAGCTGATGTAGCATAAAAGAAAAGGAGGGATTATTGTTATCTTCTGACCAGTCAAAGTCTGAATAAAGTCCAAGTCTTAAGGAATAGAAAAGGGAGAAAGGAAAAAAGTTCTACGAAGTGACCTCATTGGAAGGAACTACTTTTTTTTTTAAACGTAATCCTCATTGACTTCGATAGTTTATTTTATATATAAAAATAAAATCAATTTATTGTATTATTCCATTAGGAAAATAATAATAATAATAATAAAATAAATCACAGCTTCCGATCAACAATACTAATGATAAAATTGCACATGTATGAGCACATGTTTTCATCCCTGACTACTGTCCGAGTCTGGAGGATCCGAAAGAATATATTCCTCATCAACATGTGAGATTTTCTTATATGCGACTCGATTCCTTCGATATTTCCTTGACCAGAGAATAGACCAAATGGACTCCCTCTTGGGACGACTCCCCATTACCCATTCCTCTTTGAGAGGGTCGTAGTAATACATTTGAGTGTCGTCCGAGTAATGGTCTTCCTCATCATCAGATGAATAGGAGGAAGAAAGGTCCCTGCTTTATCACCATAGGAGGAGAGGAGTTTATGGTATATGCTTTGAGAAGAGTCCCCTCATCCTGCCCTTGTGCCCATGAGGCGTTTCTGGCCTTCGAGATAAGCATATCTAAAGGATGAAAGATAATGGGGGGTTTATTAGATTTTAAAAATGAATGCTTTCAAAAGATATGATAAAATATGATCACTATGTTTTTTTCCTATATGGTTCGATAGAATTGCAACCGACTGGATCTAAATAAGCATTAAAATTAGTCTACCGAACCTTGGATCTTATCAATGAGATATACCAATTGACCATCCCCCCTCGAGATTCGAACCTGCGCCCCCCGACATTGAGAGTTGAACACGACTTAGCGCACTGAGCTATCGCACTCCCTTTAATAAAATTAGGATTAACCCAAGTATATTGAAAAACAAGGTATTTACATAGTGCCAAGAGAGCCAACTTTTCGCTTGCCGCAATTTTTAATGACGTCACAAATGTTATATTTGTGTATTTTCAGAGATGGGATTCGGTACCGCCGATTCGGTAGATGTTATTATATACTACCGATACAGAATTTTTTTATAATTTTATATAACATCTAAACAATAAAGGAGATACAGAATATCGATCGGTGCGGTAGATAAGGAAGAAAGAGAAACTTATTTATTTATCTGCTCTGTGACTTCTTCATATGCATGTAGTATCGGACAATTTATAACCAAAGACAATTAAGTACATAATTTGTGCATAGATTATTGAAATTTAATTCATATTAATTGTATATAACCATATATGCATTCGGATTTTAAAGGAAATGGAAGACAATAGCAAACAAATTATTTCCTTAACTGCCTTTTGTTATACGTTGTCCGATATCAAATGCCCTTTCAGCTCCAGAGCTTTTATTTATTTTGCAAAGTTCAACTTCTTCACACCAGGTAACGCTTCCATTTCTAAATACCGATTAAATAAAATCACAGTTCTGTGTATTTTTATTCTGAGTGTATTTTATTTCGTACACTGTATACATCAGTATAATAATATATGTTTTAACCAGGAACGACCGGTACCCGGCCCGGTGCCCGGCTGTTTTTAGAGCTGCCATCCCGCCAGTTCTAAAAATCACCGGGCCACATCATCATAACGCTGTCTAACTAAGATTTTATAATTAATACTTAAAAGTGGGATTATGTGATCCTTTTTTACATGATTTCCCACTACATGGAAATGAAAAGCAATATTTCTCTCTTTTTAGTTTGTAGGAGGTAGATGTGGGTCTAAACTGTGGTAGATAATATAATTTCTATACTAGGGTGAGAAGACTATATAGACGAGGGAAATGAGATTTTTTATTAAGACATGAGAGAATCATAGAAACGGAGAGCAAGAACATGTGCCCTATTTTGACTCTACTATGGACTGGATTATTTTTTAATCCTAAGAATAATTTGTCATGTATCTTTGTAACTGCTATCTCTAAATAAGTAGAAAAATTTCTGCATAGAAATAATCTCACAATTGCATTTAAGATTTCCTCGAACCCTGCTAATCATACAAATGGGGTATTAATGCTTCAAACCTCTATTGGTGGATGTAGAATATTGTTGTCCATCGGGCGGGCATGCCCGCCCGCCCGCCCGACAGGCCGGGCTCGGTGCAACAATATGAAAGTCGGGCGGGCTATGCGGGCGGGCTTTTTTCAAATTTATTAAATATCTTTCAATAAAAAGTCTCTTTCCAAACGTCAGTCACTTTTTTGGAAATTCTTTTCTAAAAAACGTCATCATTTTTTTGGAAATAAAACGTCATCACTTTTTTGGAAATTCCTTTCTAAAAACGTCATCACTTTTTGGAAATTCTTTTCTAAAATCATCACTTTTTGAAATCCTTTCTAAAAAAAACGTCATCACCTTTTTTGGAATTCTTTTCTAAAAAAAACGTCATCACTTTTTTTTGGAAATTCTCTTCTAAAAAAAACGTCATCACTTCTTTTTTGGAGATTCTTTTTCTAAAAAAAAACTCATCACCTCAACCTCTTTCTAAAAAAAAAACGTTTTCTCGGGTCTGTTGAATTAACTTCTTTCTGCATAAATATATTTTCCCATGGCCGGGCGGGCGCAAGTCGGCTTATATCAACTATCGGGCTCGGGCCGGGCTCGGGCTCAAATCGCGCCCGATGGACAACATAATGTAGAACACTCAATACAATGTTATGCCTTTTGGTATTTTAAGTTTGACCAGCCCACATAAATAAGATCTCAAACTCCAATGTAAAGATAAAACGCCATTGAAATTTATTTTATTCAAATTGGACACTCGGGTTCTGCCAGAAACATAGGTATTGAAGTATCAAATCTTTTGCCATTGAAATACTGTATAACTAATCATGAGGACCCCTTATTCCTTCTTATCCTAACCACCTCTCACCCCCAATCTGAGCAACACCTAATATATTAGCTGCACGTACAACGTTGGAAATTGAAACTGAACGTTCTGCTAAAAAAGTAAATGAACACGGAAGCCAAGCCTGTTCATGACATGAGTGAGTATAAATATGTATTATTACCTATATTATTCGGTACATTCAGTAACATTTGTAAGGTCAGCAATAATCTTATAACTTTGCTATTGCAAAATATTTTCATAAATGATTTTAAGAAAGAATAATAGATTATTAAATGAGGTTTTTTTTTCAAAAATATTGGGAGTATAACAATATTTTAATTTATCATGTAAAAAAAGAGATGAAAAATAAAGATAAAGCAATAAAAAAATTACATATAAAAATGTTTGCTATAATTCTTATTTTGTAAGCTAATAATTATATTGAGGTATGTAAAGTTATACTTTAGAAACAATAACATTTCAATATTACAGTGAACTAACGAATTTATAAAAAAATTATTATTATGACATGTTGCATAAACATTAAATCATCTGTGTTACTGTACATCTATGTTACTCTACATATATATAAAGACCCGGCCCGGCTTGAAAAATTACTGCCCGGTTGTTTCCTGTTTTAACCATTTTGAAAATGTTAGAGAAGTGAAATTATATGATAAAAATCAAAGTTTATGGTTGTATCGGGTACGGGATACTTACATTCAAGCTTATATTCAACATATATTTTTTAACAATCATAGAGTATCACTTTTAAATTATTGTTTCAAACTTATATAATAAGCATATAATAAGTAAATGTAAATATATTTCAGTTTTTTGTATCTTTTTTTGGGTTTAGACAAAAAAAGCAGGGTAATGATAGTTGCGATCAATTTTAGGAAAACATAACTATATGTCATAGCTGCGCTATACATTTGTAAGGTATAGCTACGCGATAATAAAAAATGAGATCAATACATAAGCTTAGTTAATGCCAATTATTTGATGATATAAAAGTTAATACTTACTATGGTTATTAAATAATTTTTGTGTACTACAATAATATAATTTATTCGGTCATAATGATATAAATTAAAATATAATTAAATTCAGAACAAATCAAGTTTACTATTTTTTATATTTCACTATGCTTTTTGCAACGTTATAGTCATTAAAAACTTACAAAAGTATACTTTTTCAACTGGCATGGATTTTCATTTTTACTAATTTATGATATTAACACTAGAACGGCGGAACCTGTCCAATTGACGGGTTTTCAAATTTAAAATTGCTAGAATTTTTTTCTGAGAAAAAATATTGTATCTGGCTCTTGTGACTTTAATAATTATGTGAGATAATAAAAATGACAAACAAAAGATAACATAGGCCCAAGCTTTCATTGTTAAACAAACTATTGTAAATGGTTATATCTGGAAAGGTATTTTCATTGATGAAACCAGTCAATTGGCTATTCATATCATATTCGTTTATTTTTTCAATATTTTATAGTTTACGTAATACTTTACCAAGACTTCCAACTATATTCTGAGAAAATTCCAACTATATTCATGATACATATACTATAATTGAGCACTTGTAGAACACATGTAGTACAATAATTTTAGTAACAGCTCACGCACACGATTGCTTGACATTTTCCACACTTTGTTGCATTTTCGACAAAGGTTCGTAGTGCGATTCTTTTCGCAATTGACATGGATGCCACAGGTCACACGACGATTCAGGATCATTGGAAGGGCATCATTGCGCAGTTCTTGGTCATTTTGGTCATCTCGACGAAGCTGTTTTGACAATTCGAAGAGAAACTGGGATTTTTTTGCGAAATTAAGGCCTTAATTACATGTAGGATACATACATGTAGGCTTACTGTTCTTGTATTTTTGTCTGATAATACATTGCTTGATAATGGTTTAAAAATATAGCGTAATTATTAGCATAAATTCAATAGTTAACAAGTAAAACATGACATATAAATGAAAATCGTCAATTGACGGGTTTCGCCATCTAGAATAAAAAATCTCCCGCCGTTCTAGTGTTAAAACAAATCGAAGGTCATTGACTCGTAAATATAATTATGCATTACCCATTCAAATCGATGCATATATTTTTCCCCACGTACTTTATAAATTGTTGAAATATTTATATATTTAAAGCCTTTTGCATACAAATGAATTATTGGGACCATTTACTATTTTAAACTGCATTTTATGTTTTTTAACTCTGTTTATCACATAAAAAAGTTCATTTATGACGATGGCGTGACTTTTATTTCTTAAATTCGTAGATAATAATTGTTCTTTTTTGTAGGAATCGTTTATAAGATGTTTTTTATATTTTTTGAAAAATTTATATTATGATATGGCTGTATTATTCCATATTTTTTAGCAATATTTTATTTCATTTTCTTTAAAATATCAACTTATTTTATGACGTCAATTTCGGACGTTGCATTTACTACAGACAGCTTTTGTTAATTAGGCAATACGCATTTACGTTCTTCTGACCATAAAATGTTGTAAAAAGCATGTATTATTGATGTAAGTAGATAACTAATTGTATTCGCGTTCTGTTCTTCCATTCGATTAAAAACAAACAATTAACTAGAGGCATATATACACTCAGAGAGTGCAACCTCCGCCGTCATGAGCCTTCCGAGGCGGATTTTTCACGACTGGGGAGGCGTAGAGAGACGGGGGAGGGTTCCCCTAGACGGAAATTCCGAGAGGAAGACGCTCCCGGCACCCAATTTCACAGCACAGCGACATCTATTGCCAGAGTAGGCTAACTTGAAAATTTAGTAGTATTTAGCTAATTTGGCGCCTTAATTCTGCACTCAGAGATGCCAAAATTTAATCACTTCTTCCTTTTGCACTTCCAACAACTCCACAAAATTTCATCTAAATCCGTTCAGTACTTTTTGAGTTATCCTGCTGACAAACCAACAAACTAACAAACCAACAAACGCCAGTGAAAACAATACCTCCTTCGGCGGAGGTAATTAAGCATATTTGAAAAAGTAATAGTAAGTTTATAACAACAACTTTTTTACAGTTTTTTTTTTGCACAAATTTCATATTCCATATTATTGATTGTAAACCAACAAATTGATACAAATGAATCAAAGTAAAGTAAAATATGTGAACACCTATAATATTTTTTAAACTTTTTTAAATTTCTGAAGCCAGTATTTAAGTGAACAGAACTAACAAGATTTTTTTAAAGTGAAAATCAAGCATGCATACACATAAACAATATTTTTTAATCAACTTAAGATTAAAAGCGTAGTCTTGTATATGTTTCATTTAGCTTACTCCTTTTTTATTTTGATAAATAGAAAAATAAAGCAGAAAAAGTTATTGTACATCAAGCTCAAAATATTATTTTTACGGTCAAGAGCCATCTGTTATTATCCCCATTTCCTAATGGTTCATATTGAGGGAATATTGCATGGGAAGATAACTTTTCGTTCCCTCTGCAACCATGCTGCATCATGCCACGTGGATGTCGTCAACCCCCATACACACTTACCCCTGACAGATATTTCTTCTTCGGCCATGAACTGGGCATAGACCGTGGGCTGAGAATGGAAATATGAGATGAAGCACTCCTTGTCCATCCACATCCGTGAGGCCAGTACGGATATGATAATGGAGAGCCCCAGGGAAGTGAGGATAAAGGAGGCCCAAAAGGCGTCCGAGGAATGAGTGGCCCGATGATGGATCTTGGAGAGGAAGTCGGTTTTGTTGCGAAGCATTTCACGCATTTTATTTGCATTGATTTCAAGCTCGGATTTCGTGTCCTCCAATGTATTATTACTAGTGTCACATGGACACATGGGGGGCGGTGAATTGACGAGATGGGCCAGAGCAGGAGGACTCGTCAAAAGTGTCATATTTAACATAATATAACGACACCACCTAACCCGATCGTTTCCTCAACTTCATGATGACAATGAATGTTCTGTGACACAATAACAATAATAGTAGTAGTCGTAGAAGTATCAACATAGGTAACTTACTAACTAGCTCTGCTCCTCTCTACAACAAGTTGCAGAACATACCTTCTCACGGGCGTTGTAACATTTGGAAGGATTTCATCATGCCTCTTCCTTCATATAACGCCTTTACAGTTATTATAATGAAGGATTGTCCATGGATCTTTTATTCATCGCAATGAATGCGACTCTTTTTGACATTTTGATGTTATACATTGGTTTCAAATGGTATCTTTTATAGTATATATCATAGAGATATAAGGATATAGAGAGCTGATTCCCTTCAATAGCAAGAAACAACCAAGGAGAATATACTCCTTGGAAACAACGTTCAGCTGTATTCTGTGTGTTCAAATAAACAAAGTAATTTGATTTTCGTCATTGTAAACTTATCATAGAGATAGATTCTAACTCTATGATCATCTTACGATGACGTAGTACATATTACTTTGTTTATATTGGACACACAGATACAGATGAAGGGAATAAACTCTCTATATCTTTTTATCTCTATTTTTATATACGAAACTTTGATTCTTATTGAAGAGTTCTCTTTGTCTGCTATGGCATTTAAAATATGATTTTTAGTTAGATATATTAGAAAAAGTCATGGAATTTTTATTTAAAAAAATGTTTATTATAATTAATATGTTATGTTTGGAATATAATTACTCCTGGATAAATTGAATGGCGTTTTTAATCGAACCAATACAGAGAAATCCATTACTTATTCATGAAACTGAAAATGCGTTCGCGAATTGTCAAATGTCGATATCTTTCATTAAAGAAGTGCTCTCTATTATATTCATTTTGATACAAAGGGAAAATATGTGTATAGTGCAAAAAATCCCAATTTAAAAAGAATAAATGTTTTATAAGACGATAAAACAAACAATATTTAGTAAGCTAGGTTTCTTCCTGATACTGAATAATCTTTCTTGTATTATTTATCATTAAATCATATAAGAATTATTTAATCATTCGAAAGTGTTGAAAAAAACCTCCAAAGGCTATTCTATTCCTCATTAAATACATAAGTAAAACATTCATATACGCGTATTAAACATTTTAATGTCTTCACTTCTGTATTTTACCATTAAAACCTACCTTTTTAAATATATGTCTGTGGCTAACGAACCTGTATTTCAAGGATTTCAAGTAGTACACAGAATACTATATATGCAATAAAAGATATATTTTATATATTTATAATATTGAAGAGTAAATATTCACACGGAGTAATATATTGCTTGCTATTTAAAAAAAGTGTAAAATTGTTTCGCACATAAAATAAACTTTTTTTAAATTGTGTCGTCTTAAATATAATTCATTATCTTAATTAACAGGACAGGCATAATATATGACGTTTTCCTTAAAAAGTATAATATTCCCTCAATATTAAACATCAATATTTTGTATGATAATAATGTTTTAATTAGTTTTATTTTTTTCATTTTCTGTCACTGAACTCAAGGAAGCCTATTCAGGTATGGTAAATATATTGTTCTGTGGGGAAGAATGTATATATATATATCGATATTAATAAGTCAAATACGCCATTCCACACATATAGGTTGTGGAAAAAATGTATATCCTCATAAATACTCCCCTACTGATTAGGAGACTGAAGAGTTTCCAATTATACATGATAATGATCCAGATACCAAAATGAAGGCTTAGCACTTTATTGATGTATTCATTATAAAAAAGGCCTTAAATATTAAAAAAAGTATAAATATTATTTGTTAATAAATTTATTTTATTCTATAATTGTGATGTTTTTTTCCTTTATTTTCGAAGTCCGAAATATGATATCATACAAATGACGGAACTGTTGTCACGCAACCTGTGAAATGAAGTGTCATGTTGTTGGTATCATTGTATTAATAATGTTATTTTGTGAGCTACGGAGGGAGTAAATAAATAATAATACAACGTAACTCTTTCATCATTGATGTTCTTCTTCAGTATATTATTATCAAGGGGTAAAATCAGGCATCCCGTCATCATCAGGTCTTCCGTCCTTTCCCTACTGCATTCGATCCCTGTGCAGTTCAAGGGATGCGTTCTTCGGTGAGTCTCTCCCCCCCCCCCCCTTCAATGATCTTATTGCATAATAATTAATTATCATTAGGTGAGCGTCATGCTAAAGGAATGCAATCCCGAGTCCAGCCTCGCCTATCCGAACTACGGACAAACCTATGAAGGTAAATATGTAAGGACAAGGCGTCCATGGAGCTTTATTTGACATTTAAGTTGCAAACACATTTTGACAATATTTAATATCATATATTGCCCTGACTATTTTTTGTCCTTGAACTAATATTTTATTAACTATATATATATTTCCTCACAATATTAGATCATGGTCGAATATCCGTGCTCCTCCGAGCCTTGCGTGAGGAGTCTCCCAAGGGATTTGACGTAGATGAGCTCATTCAAAGCGAGTATCTCACGAGCGAGGATCGAGTGGCTCAGATTCGATGGATCAGGCGTGACTATCCCTTGGAAAATAATGCCTGGGGGGAATTTCAGGTTCATCGAGCTGCTCTTGGCTTAGTGTCTTATGGGTTGCGGAGTCCTTGAGTGAGCTTCAAGAGCTTCTTAAGCTACATCTTGACATACAAGTACGCGGAAAGGATTTATTTTCAACAAAATATTAATTTGGTTTTGTAAAAAAATTCATTCATTTCCTTATAATTGTTTTTGAGGTTTTTAATGCATGTTATCCATTTCACCGCCAAAGTGAAGTGTATTTGTCTAATTGGAGGTCAAGGTTGATTTTTGTCTCTCTGTTTAATGCTTTTTATCCCATTACAATCAATTCCAGTGGGCATATAAGCGATATTTAATGCCAACCAAGAGTTCACTTTTTGATATGCAACAATTTTTCGAAAACATTTTTATAATGAATTTATTCAATAAATATATAAATATCATAATACATATTTGAAACATAAATGATGGATTAGTTCAGATGTTGACACATAAAATATGTTTTTCAAAAATAAATTTGTATTTATTACTCTAATTTTGAGATATTCATATTTTATTTGATATTTTCATTTTCTTCCAGACGAAATACAGTGACACTCTCATCGAATCCCGGCTCATCGTCATTGGCTGGAGGCCCGATTCGGGCCAAACTGCTCCAACCCCCGACGGACATACTCAAATCCTCTATTTCAACTCAGATACACAGGAGAGTCTAGCCGAGTTCATCAAGTCCCTCGTGGTCGTCCTAGAGTTTCGTCGCCGGATCGGGCTCTCGAAGGCTCAAAGAAGCTTCCTCTCTACTGCGCACCCTTCGAGAGGAAGGACTTTGTGGGCTTGGACATGGAGTCCCGTGTGAACAAGCGGCGCATCTATGGACGATGCCAAAAGTATATTGGGGACTTGAGCCTCCTCTGCGGCTCACTCTCAGAAGCCCTGAGCCACTATGAGGCCGCTTCAGAGGTCCTCAAGTCCACACACGATTGGCTATGGCTCGGAAATGCCCTTGAGGGGCTCTGTGTGACCTCCACGATAGCTTCCAGTCATCGCAAGTCTGATATCAAGGGGATTCTAAGCACGAATGAGATCATATCCACCTATGAGGAAATTGTGGAGCACTACAGCAAATACAAGCACGCTGGGATCATCGAGATTGAGACCTCTATTAAGGCAGTTCACGTACTCAAGAGCGTTAAAAATAATTTACTGGCTTCGGAGTTCCTTCAAATATAGTTTTTATTAATTTGCCCATGAATGATGCCGAGAAAATTGAGAGGTTTTCGGCTCTCTCCAAGCTCTACATGGACATTGGCTTTAAGCGTAAAGCCTCCTTTTTTAACCGAGTGGCGGCCATGAGGTATGTTGGGTGTTCTTGTAAGGAAGTATATATTTAATTTCAAAATTAGTTTGGGACAAAAATACCGTTTCGAATTCGCTTTTTAATAAAAGCGTACATTTATACAATAAGTTTTAGCCAATATTTATTGGAGAAGTTTTGAAAATAAATAAACTCTTGATTGGAATATCCATATGTCAAACACATAAACTTTTGTATCTAAAAAATAACTATAGCTCAACTATTAAAGTTTAAAATTTTTGCATCTCATAAAACTCCCAGGATCGATATTTTAATAAACACAAATGGTGAATATATTATTGAAGCTAAAAAAAGTTATATTTTGCGTAACTATGAGCTAATATTTTCTAATTGCCAAAATTAAATTGAAGCAAAAACATATATCCATCAAAAGTTTATTGAAATATTTAACAGCATTTTGAAAACGAACTAATACCAGCCATACATGGTTTTTTGCTACCCAATTTTTTTTGGCGGATAACTACTTTGTTTGACAAGTTTAACGTAATATTGTTTTTCAGCTCAAATATTCAATAACTTCAATGTCTAATGAGATATTGAATAAGATATCCCCAAATTTTGTTGTGTAATTTTCCAAAGATGGGATTAAAATAATATCGATAATGATATTCGTCTTAATATTATGAAATCATGCTCCACATTATTATCCACCACCAATAAAGTTGAGCTACAGCTGCTCTATGGTGTTAGAAATTTATTGCCGATTATAGTAGCACATACAAACAATAGACACTAAGGTAAAGAACACAACCACACAATGGGTATCTGTGTTATACCAGCAAAACGAATTCTTTCTTAAATACTGAAATTATTTACAATAATATTTTTCATTTTTTTACATTTATAAAATTTAGCTGCTCTATGAATCTACATATTTCACGATAACTGATTTCTAAATATCCTTACGTCCTCTTACAGATGCGTCGCCCCCCAAAACCCCGTTCCCCAGTGGTCCCTCTGTTATAAACTACTCAAAGAAACCGTGTCCGGATACCTATTAGAGGACTTGGACGTCCAAATACCAAGAATACCCACAAGGGGCTGGGCCTCTCTACAAATTCAAATCCTTCAGGAGCTCGTGGGAACCTCCCGGCGCATGGGGAACATCAAGGCCTCCATTCGGCACATGGCCACTCTCATTGAGACCTACTTCCATCATCTCAGCCCCAAGGAACGCGTGGACCTCTGCACCCGATTAGGACTCCTACTCAAGCTGTACTACGAAAAAGAAAACGCTGAGGTCATATCGGATCTAAGCATTTATCGCATTCCGCAAGTGATGAGCTTCAAGGTACAGCCCCCTTCTGCGCATCAAGTCCCCATTCCGGAAGCTCCGAGGCGAACATACCCGAGGGCCCCTTTCTATTCACTCCCATTGCCTCATCTTCCTCTCTTAGAAGAACAAACGAATACAATGGGTCTCCTCCGAAGTGGGGAGGTGGAGCTATCTCTATTCAATCCCTTGGGGTTGAACTCAAAGTAACGGATCTGAGGCTCCTCTTTCAGGAGAAGGAGAAGTCCTTTCAATTTGAACCCTATGGAAACACATTTTCCCTTCCACCCTTCTCGGACCCCACAGAATAAGCCTCCTAGGCAAACCCATCGGCACTGGAGAGCTCATCATTAAGGGATACTCCTGTTCCGTATTTGGATTGGAGTCCAAATGTCTCCTTGAGGGCTGTGAGCTGGAAGGGGATCTGAGAGTGGATATCAATCTGATAATACTAATAACATTGTGATCGACGTACTGCCATGTCTTCCATTGATGAGGTCATCCTTGAGTCGGAGAAGATGACAAACTCGCCTCCGGTCATATACTGGGGGAATCCCATAGTTTTAACGTTATTCTCACCAATATTGGCTCCAAAACTGTGGACGAAGTCCAACTTACCTCATTACGCTCAGTATCAATACGAGTCCGGTATCAGATTATTCCTCGAGCGTCGTCTTTGGGAAGAAAAGGGATATTTCCGGATCTCTAACCCTTCCCTGCGCTCCTGGAGACTCCCTATCCTATGACATAAATATCCTTTTTCGAGGACGCAACGATGTTAAAGTCAATGGGAAGTCGCATCCCTCAAAACCTCACTCCATGTTCCTATAGCGAGATGACGCTTTCTGCTACCTTCGCCTATTTATCCAGGGGGACTCTCATCGGCGATCATCCACGAGAAAATAGACTTTAGCCTTCATCCCTCCACTTCCGCCGTCGAGCAGATGTCCTACCTGGCGAAGAGGATCCTGGACTCTGCTATCTGGTGCTTGACGTGAGGAACCTAACTCCCTACGAAATGGATCTGCATCTAGAGCCGGGAAAGGTTCTTGTGATAGAGCCTCAGAGTGATTGCCGCATTCCCGTCTCCATACCTAAGATGAAGGCCCCCCTGGAGGAGAGAGATGAAGGAATCTCAGAGTACTTACGGAGCAATACGTCCAACTGAAATGGGTACTTCCGGACGAAGGCAATCGATCTGGCCTTGTGACCATTCATCAGGTGAGCTTGAGCCCCGCAATGATTAAAACGCTCACTTGTTCTCCCATTCTCATCGACTGCCTTGAACCTAATACGTCCACTGAATACACATCTGGAGAGCCCACCACGTTCCGTCTCTCCATACGCAACGTTAGCGTGGATAAACGGGACGTAGAATCCATCGAATCCTCATCTCTTCACACAACGCCCAACAAAAGGATGGCTTCCAAATCTCGCATCCTCGCAGGTTACTCAATTCCCCTCTGAGGCATAACTCCACTCTGCATCATGAGTTCTACGTACTGCCCCTCATGCCTGGGTGCTACGAGGTTCGAGCTGCCGTGGAGTACAGAATCGGAGGCGTGATAGCATTTCTCCTGGTGGTGAATTTGATACTTATTTTAAACTGATTTATCTCAATGTAAAAGGTTGAGCCTATAGATTTGTTATAATAGTATGGACTGCCTACTTTTTTTATTGTTATATGGAAGTTGCTTCAATTTATTATTATTATTGTTTAGTAGAGAAAGTTTATTATAGTAGGTTTTCCCCCGTCAATGCATATATATATACACATATCTAGTTTTCCAACAAACAAAAAAATCTTACATAAAAGTACATTTATTTCAAACAGAATGTCTCAGCTTATTGTCTATCATTTCAGTCCTCGTTCCAAGTGCATTTATGTATGGCCTTGAATTCCTTTGGGTGTAGTCGGGCCTTCATGGTACTCGATGGGGTCCCAGGAATAGGCGTTGGCAATGTCCGCTGAGGGCTTAACTCGCCTCCCACGTACTGGCCTTTAAAGAGAAATACCTGAAATATATGAGGCGGTAATTAATGTCATAAAGCAGATAAAAGAAATACTTTTTAAAGAGTGACATATTTTTATATGAGATTGTAAGAATAGTTCAAATATTCTTTGCACTAATATTTATAATACATATTCTTGCATGATTAGATTCATGAAATTAATCACACCTCACGATGAAGCAAAAGTAAAAAATTGAACCCCCAGATCGGTGTAGAAGTATGAATACGAAATGCCTTTCAAAAAGGTTTATATCGTCGAAACTATTATATAATTAGTTTGTACAGAGAACCGTTTCAATGATAGTTTTGAAAACCTTTATTATCAAAAATAGCTGTAAGTAGTCAATTTTTGTTCAGAATGCTTAAGAACTGAATATTACCAAATTCCTATATGATATTTTGGCGATCTTACAAGTTTTTTTAAATATAATTTTAATTTTGCCAATTAAATACCTACGTTAGTCTTAAAATAAGTAAACTATTATAATAAATAGATTTAAATATAGTATCTGAGTCATTAGGACAAAATTGTAATAATGAAAAAATGGTCAAAATAGATCACACAATAATTAAGAACATAAAAATGTTACTAAAGGAGGAATTGGACGTAATATCATTGTTTAGTTCATCAACAGCTTAAATGAGCCAATTTCATAATAATTAACTGCACTACAAAGTAAATTCCAATACAGTCGTCCCTTGCCCGGATCCACTACCGCCATTTTGCGGTGTCACTACAGATTTAGGATGATTATCAATAGATGAATATTAGACTTAAGTTTTTTGTGTGAAAATTTTGCCATTGAGTTCATATGCCGACGTTTTGCCGTGAAAAAAACGGGAGCCAAGCCTTCGTCGCGTAGTAAAAGAACTGCGAGATGTCGAGGGCCGACTGAATTTCTGATCTCTAAGATGAAATGGTTTTTTGATATGATTTAATTGAGTGTCATCTGTAGGATATGAACGAGCATATTAACATTCAAATACTTAAGATTCCTTCAAAGAGGTTAATCAAATTATTAATACTTCCCCTCTCGGAGGGAAGTGATCTACATTCTCAACACTGAGTTAATCACGTTTACATACTGGCAATATATATTTGCTTTGCTAAATTATTAGTTTTGACCATCTAAGCTGTAATCTCTCTCTCTCTATATATATATATATATCATCATATTCAAACCCCAGCCTTTCCAATAGAATCATTGTTAGACCATTTTTCCCAACCAATTTCTTAAGAACACTCAACGACTGACAGATCCACACATCATCACCCCTTTTCTCGATAACCTAAAAAATCGAGAATCATCTGCAAGCATGATTATAAACATGGGTTTTGCTTGCGAAACGTGATTCGTTGAAAGAAAAGGAGAATATAAAATAAGCCAACTGCTGTCATTTTTTTTACAATGTATCACTTCACTCGGGCTGTTGAGGAGCAGACATCAATTTAGAGAGAATAATGACATCCTTAAAATACGAATTCTCTCTTCTTCATGGGCCTACATTCATGTATTCATTGTCGAATCCTTTGAATGGAATCCAACAATTATTTATATTTAAAAATGTTAGTTTGGGTTGCATAGATTTGTGATGAACGGATTATCATCATAGAGAGCTTTATTCCTTCAATACAGAGAGACACATCGTCGTTCAGCTGTTCGCCTGTGCCCATATAAACAAAGTAGTTAGTACTACGTCATCGTAAGCTGATCATAGAGATTTGTTTATATTGGGCACAAAAAGTATTCCTCTGAAAAATCTAATAAGCCCTCTATGTATTTTTATCTCTATGAGTATGAACATTACTCAGACCTGTACTCAATTATATTGACTGACTGTTCGACATAACCATAGAGATATAAAGATATGGAGAGCTTATTCTCTCCAATTTGCAGAGAAACAGCGTTCAGCTGTATTCAGGACACAATGACTTATTTCTCTGAAGAATCCATCCTTCTATCATAGAGATAAAAAGATATAGGGAGCTTATTCTCTTCATCTGTATTTTTGTGTCCAATATAAACTAAGTGGTTTGTACTACATCATCTTAAGGTGATCATAGAGATAGATCTATCTCTAGATGAGCTTACGATGACGTAGATTATATTACTTTGTTTAAATTGGACACAAAATACAGCTGAACGAGTTTTTCTCAGCTATTAAGGGAATAAGCTCTCTATATATTTATATCTCTCTGCCTCCAATAGCATAGAAACATCGTTCAGCTGTATTCTGGACAACAGTGACGTATTTTTCTGAAAAATCCAATAAGCTATTTATATCTCTATGTACATGACGAAGAAAAAAATCCGGTTTTATCAAATAAAAAATTGTGAGTTTGCGAAAACATTTTTTTACATCTCTAATTTATCAAATATATTCACCTTTCGTCCTATCATTCCTTTTTCTTCTTGAACCTTGAGGGGAAATTTATATTCATAGAAGCTCCAGGGTGCTTGCCCCACAAATAAAAGTCCACTCCCCCTCCCACAATATCCGTAAGGGCTCGTTCGGCTGTATGCCTCAGAGAAGGTCTTGACTTCTCGCAGTCCCGAATGGAAGCGTCCATTTAAAGACTCCTCCCCCAATGTCCATGTCCACAAGGAGGCTACAAGGACGATGATGTAGGCTTTGGCACCATCTTCTAGGCATTGGCGGGTTGAAACTCCGTCAGCTCTGACTTCCAGCATCTTCGTCATCGATGCCAGTCGGGTGGACTAATTAAGATGTAAAAAACGCATACATTGGATCATGCATATCATACTGTTTGTTCAAGATTTTTTAAAGGATATCAATAAACTTGATCCGAAGACCCAAATGATATGCTAAAGCAATATTTCCCTCTTAATCTTGCAAGGACTCGCAGTTCCCTAAATATGAACTTCTTATCGAAAGTTGATGTTAGAACATAGAAGATATCTCAACAGCTTTACTATGTGGTTTTAGGAGGGAAATTATATATTTTTTCTTCAATAAAATAAAAGTACAATAATTTTTAACTTTTTTCGATATAAAAAAATCAACTCTCGTATCTTACAGAGTAAAATATCCAAGAATAGCAGTCTTTAAAAAATATTAACTATCAAAGCAAAAAATATTTCATTCTTATCGCACGAATAGGGTACGGTTCTTCGATCTCCTACCTGAGCTAGAAACAAAGAGAAAACACACTTCAACACGGCCATCGTGCTAACATTCCTCACAACCTCTCTATTATTGTACTTATTATAGAAGAAGAAGGAAAAAAAGTAATCATTATCCAGAGTGTTGAACATATCATGAGCCGAGTCAGTGCTAAGGAGCTACCACATTGAGAAGGAACTCCCAAACGTCTCGCATCCTCCTCCGATCATTGAGGAGGAGGTAGAGACGAGACGGGGCAAATATAATGACTGGAATCATCCACCCGTCCACTCCCATTCGATAAATTTGATCCCAAGCAATGATGAATCATGTAAACAATAACAATAATACGAATACTTTTTTTTCCTTCTCTTCTATAATAAGTACAATATAGAGACGTTTGTGAGAATGTTAGCACGATGGCCGTGTTGAAGTGTGGTTTCTCTTGTTTTCTAGCTCAGGTAGGAGATCGAAGTACGAGTACCCCACGAATATCTATAGACTTTCATTCGGTCACCTTCGGATCTTCAGAAAATGTATAAAAAACTGCTGAATGAAATTTTAATTCGTTAAATATTCAAATATAATTTGATAGCTTTAAAAAAATAATAATTTACTATCATTTTAATATCTTTATTTTAAAAGGTCTATATTATTGGCGTCTATGTCTTCCGATTTTCTATCAACAAGGAATAATCTAATTGTGAATTTATTGATGTGAATTTTGTTTTACGTTTATTATTAATAATGATAATATTTTTAAAATGCATATTAACTTCAAATAAAGCCTTTACACAACCAATGAGGGTATACCAAAATTAAAAGTACACTCAGCAGAGCGCTAAAGTGCAATTCATCACTCTGCTCAATTTACACTCTATTCATCGTCCCCAGTCTCTGCTTCAAATTATGGTATGCCTTTCTATATAAATGCATATTGTCCCATTTTTAACTACGTAATAGTTTCAAGTCAAATGGAGGAAGTTTAAGCTTTTAGATCCGATACAATTGAAGATATAAATATAGTCTTCAAAAAGTGCAAAACGGGATACAAAATTGAATGTCATTAATGTGCCGTCAATGAATGGAACGGAATCAAAATTGAATGTTTACAGGCGTAAAACAGACGTGATAGTAACATGAGGTTAGAACCAAAATCACATGCTTTTGGAATAAAGACATGCGGGTTATACTAACTCTCCTATTTTCATAAAAAGGTGTTCGTAGGGTCATAATATTTATAAATGTATACGAAAAAAGGAGCTTTTGACAGATTTTTGACCGAAATACTTTAAAAAAACCCTCAGAAATAGCAGAGATAAAAATTAATGACACTTTTTGAATAGCATTACGCTGAATTTGTAAATATAAACTATCAAAAATATAGCTTTGCTCGTCTTTCGGCAAATTTTTGGCCTGAGAAGCGTTTAAGGACTCAGAGAATGCAAGGGATATATTAATAAAATTACTTTTTGGGTAGCCTCGCGCTGAATTCGTAGTTCGTGTGAAGAAAAACATGACTTTCGAATTCTATTGAGCTAAGGACGTCCTTAGCTGAAGATTCCAGAGGGGTAAGAGGGGGTGCTATCCGTGGGGCACGTTCCAAAAGGACGGAGGCACAGATTTCCATGGAGACCTAATACGGTGCATTGTTTCAATCCTATGACGTCACTCTCAGCGATCGATGTAAATAAACAATGCATCAAATCAGAGACTACTTAGTTTAAGGTACGTTATCAAGCTCAACACAAAACCTTCATTGAAGATTAAAGTATATCATATTTTCCTCGTCTGCGGGATCTTTATTTTGTAAATACAAAATTAAAGGGTATCTAACAGGCGTTCAATTATTGGAACCAATACATTGAGCGAAACGCTAAACGGAGCGTCAAAAAAGTGGAAGGTTTACAAGCTTGCCAATAAAAAGGTAGTACATTTGTTAGTCTTTGCTTCTATTCTTAAATTAAAACTAAGTAAGAGAAAAAACCTATAATTATATATCACAAAATATTTATTACTACGTTTTTCTACTTTTTCGTCAAAAAAAATAATTGCCGAGATTGAAAAATTTCATTTTTCTTTCATTATATAGGTATAATGAATACTAAAACAATTGTAGTATTCAATTAGTAGTATTGTAGTGTTGTTTTAGTATTCATTGATAGGTATGTTAAATTTAATCTTTTTACTACTCTTTGAAATTAATTTCAACTCTTTAACACCCGTTTTTTCAGTGAACTAGCCTTTTAAAAAATATATACAAAAATCAAAAATGACGTCCTCACAATATTTCTTTGCAACTATTCGGTTGTTTATCAGTGTTCACTCAAATTTCATACCTGGTCATAAAATTTAATCATTTTACTACCCTTTGCAATTAATTTGAACTCTTTAGCACTCGTTTTTCATAGTGAACTAGCCTTTTCAAAGTTTATACGAAAAAATCAGAAATGACGTCATCACACAATTACTTTGCTATTATTCTGTTGCGTGACAAGAATTTAAAAAGGAGGGCTTAGAGATTTAATTGAGAGAAGGTATGGTTTATTAAGTCTCGGACTGCACTACTACGCTCACGGATGCTCACTAAAAACAAAGCGTACGATTAAAGGTCTAAAGCAAGGCAAGATACATAGAGATATCTCTATGTATCTTGAAGCAAGGTACTATATAAAGGTCTAAAGGAAAAAGGAAAAGAATAAACTTTATATACATTCATAGTTGTATATTGCATAAAAAACATTCATCTATGACAAGTTATTATTTATTTTTGAAGTATTTACATAAATTTTGAAAAGTATTTATAATTTAATACAAAAATATAATATATTTTATTTGTTTTATTTTTTCGTTGAAGATTGAAGCTTCATGATCTTCTTTTGAATTTTGTCTTGATGATCACCACCCCTTTTTTTGCTGTTATGGATGGTGTCGTTGATCTCGCTGACGTGATTCTTGGACATGCAATTGAAAAATCTGGAGAAGATGTCTGGAAGGAGGCTGGAAAATGAGTGTTCGTTAGTGCACTTCATGGCAAGGAGATACTTGTCCTCCTGCACTAACAATATTTCCATCAAGGCTGCCACAAAGCTCTTTTGGGGGTTCTTGAATCTCATGAAGAGCTGCCTTAATTCTTGATTCTCCATGATTTGTCCATAGAATGTCTATGCCGTCATGCACGAGATGAAAACGGCATCTGAGGGGTAGGTGAGGCCTCCTCTTGTGACAAGGCTAATGAGATCATCCTTTGTAGATTTGATGCTTAAGTCTCTAGACTCCTGATCCACGCCGACGTCGAAGGTGATTCTTGGAACAGTTTTCCCTTTTGATACAATCTCCTGGCAGGCCTGACACTTGGTGGACTTCACCAACTTTTGAGCGACATAGCCAGCAACATAGAAGACTGCACCCTCATCTCCTTCGTCACTGGGGATGCAGCTGCCCTCAAAGACCTCCATTGCAGCTAGCAGGGCACTAGTATCGTTTTCCACTTCTCCCTCGGAGGAGGCACTTAGAACGTTTTTGGCTTCTTTTAGGGTGAAAGAGGAGAGCCTAATGAGTGAGTTGAGCCTGATTTTTTTCTCTGCTTCTAAAATCTGGCGGACACTCACGTAATAGTTTGACCCTCCAAGCATCCTGTAGTCGCCAAAGCGCTTCTCGATAGGGTCATATCTTGCCCGTCAGAACATAGTCCATTCCTTCCTTTTCAAGCAGATGGACGATTAACTTCGGCATTGCTTTGCTTGTCTGGATGGCACACAAGAAAGTCTCTTTGCTTAAGCCAAGGGTCTTCTGCTTCTCCCACTTCTCAAGCCACTCAGCAAAGTTTTCCAAAAACTTGAGCTGCACGGAGTCACTTGTTCGGATCGGATCCTTCGACCAGTCCCTTTTCCTCATGCCGGTGAAGGTGGTCTTGACATTGAGTACGTTAAACCAATTTCTTATTGTCTGAAGAAAATGGGCTGTCCCCATCCACTCCGGGTGATCTTTACTGTAGTACTGCAGCCCAGCGATTGTAGAAGGATGGAAGAAACGGTCTGCAAGCTCTACGCTCATGCACTCGATCGGTCTGGGATTGAGGACTTTGGCTGTCAGCTTGTGAGCCACCTTGATCGGCTTGCCTAGCTCCAACTCATATAAACTCTTTACATGGGCAAAGCTGGCATTCATCCGTATCCCTTGGAAGTCTGGACAGTCGAAGTGCTTCCTCCGCAAAAGGTTGGTGAAGAAATTCTTAAATAAGTGTACCACGTCGAAGAGGAGGAACATGGATTGTCCACCGGCCTCCTCATTTGAGATGGACACCTTAAGTCGGCCATCACAAAGCATCTCAGAGTAGAAGCGACGATTCACAGAGTGTCCATCGCAGATTGAAGTTATTACTAAGAAGCCAGCCTCCGTGGCTGCCCGAAGTGCAACTCTGTGAAGATGAGCCAAAAGTTCTGCATTTAGTTTGACCACTGGGTTTAGCCCCACGACATCCTTGTACTTCCCGCAAATGCTTGTGATGAGGAAGGCCAATACAGTCTTTGTTGGCTCCATCTTCTCAAACCCAAAGAAGGTGCCGTTAGAGTACTCAACCCTCTTGGCCGTGGCCACCTCATCTACCAGGAGAGCCACTATTTTCTCCCGTTCATTTAGCTTTCCAGCCCTAGCCTTTAGGTAAGCCTTGGTTCCCTCACTGACTCCACTCTCCACCGAAAATGCTCTGCTCAAACGGTTGAGATGAGAAGAGCTTGGCAGAGTGAGGAACCCATCATGGAGAATCATCCTGTAGAGAGATGGTGATGTGTTCTCCCACAGACATGCCACTGCCAACAAGGTGGGCGAGTACCTCCTTGCATTTTCCTTCTTTTTCAGTAGCTTCAGCTGCTCCATCAAGAATGCAACCTTCTTCTTCGTCTCTTCAGAGCAACCTTCTTGAACTAGAGTTCCTTCGAGAAGTTGGTAGCATTGTTCATAGGTATCGACCTCGGTCCTTTGGTTGTCGGGTTTGTTCCTTGCATGGGCAATGAGGTTGATCAGCTGCCCAGTGCTGGAGAGCTTATCGTCCCTGATGATGTGTAAAAGCGATCCCCGGGAGGAGATTACTTGGCCGATCCATACTTGGAAGGTGAGGTCGTGGAAGATCTCAATGGTGAAGATCATCTGAGGAGGGTGGTCATTGTCAGAGAAGGCCAGTTGATAGATGAGCAGCGCATTGTTCTTTTTAGTAACAATGACATCAGGAAAGCAGGAGAGATCAATCCGTCCCATTACTTCATCCACTGAAGAGAACTTCTCTCCATCAAGAAAGGCAGCTGCTTCCTTTTCATGCCTCTGAAATGTCTTGTCATTCCGATTCTGGCTGCTGTTATCACCTCTTGGCTTCGGCTTAGACTTGGTGTAGTACGATGGGAGGTTGGGGAAGACTGTAGGCACGGCCTCCTTGACCAGTCGCCGTGAGACGAGGCTGTTGTCCTTCCTATTCCTCTTCCGGCGTGGGTTGGAGTCTGAGGATTCTACTTTGAAATCACTGGGCAAAAAATGCAGGCTGCAGATAACAGAGTTTTTGCTAGGCTCGAAATGCTCCCTGCGAATGGCTAGCTTCCAGGCCTGTCTCAGGTCCGGATCTGCAGGAAAGTAGTGTTGAGAGATGTTGGGGTCCTTCTGGTCATCGTGCCCTGTTCTGCAGAGAGGGACGCAGCACTTATTTACCATATTGGAAGTCAAATACCTTAAATGAATAAAAAAATATTATAATAAACCATAAAGATTTTTACAAGAACAATTACCAAGGCTAGGATGGGGTCCAAACGATGTAGAGATCACTTTTTGTTAAAAAGGATCCGTGATTTCTTCCTGAGTCGTCGTTGAGTGAGCACGTTTTCTTTTCTACTAATATAATGTATTTTTCTTCTCTTATCACACGTGGCCTTTAATGGTACGCTTAAAAACAAACACCCTCTAAGTGCGCAGTCCGTGAGCGTAGTGCAGTCCGAGATTAAGTCTATACCAAGAGGAAGTAGAATCAGTTGACTTATAAATATGCTTCGCTTATAGAGAAAAGGAGGAATTTTTTTGAGACGAAAAAAGACGATTACGTCCAATCCGTCAACAAATATCTGTGATTATCCTCGAAAGCGTTTCCATCGACCATTTCTCACAGTTTGATCCAAAATAAGGTAAGAAATATATTTTTTAAAATTTCGTGTAACATACCTATAAACAGGAATATAATAATATGCCAATGAGGGACTACTCTTTCTCGAACGATCTCTTTGTGAAGCTCAAGAGTCATTTTGATATCGACAGCTTTCGCCTCAATCAATTCTCAGCCATTAATGCGATCCTCTTGAACAATGTCACCTCTGTCCCTATGCCCCAAGGGGGTGAAAGAGTTTACCAACTGCGGTCCAGGGCGGAGTCACTGTAGTCCTATACCTCCTGGCATCCCTCATATGTGATAATTTCACAAAAATCGACGGTCTTAGAATCCCTGCAGATCATCTCATCGGGGACGACTATGGCCGGCAGCGGAAAATATACGAAAAGTTCTGTCTCCTCACGCCCTACGTGACTCCCGAAAGGTATCTGCCTCTCAGAAGCTCAATGGTCTTTCGAAGCCTTTATTCGGGGGATCCCCTCAAGCGATTAGTTATTGATGAGGCCAACTGTGTGTCTCAGTGGGGACACTACTTTCACCCGGACTACTAGCTTCTCCATAAGCTCCTAAGTGATTTCCCCAAGTCCCTTTTATTGCACTAACGGCCACCGCGACGCCCCGCGTCCGAGCGGAATTCTACATCATCTAAAAATGAAGTCGGTTTCTCTCCTCCTTCAACAGACAGAATTTGGCCTATGAGGTCCAACCAGAGAAGTCCATCCAAAACTTATATGCTGCCCTTCCCGTGGACTGCTACCATGAAATAGCTATTAAGCTGCCTTGCTCCAAGGGTGAAATAATGGACATTGTCCATATGCAAGAACTTCGATACAAGAGCTACGAGGAGGATACTTATCCGTATTTTAGCTTGAGCATCGAGTCTATTGGCGGATGGATGTCCAAGTCAAAGTAAGAGTTTCTAACTATTTTTTAATAAGAGTTTCTAACTGTTCATCCAAAATAAAAGTACCATTTTTTAAATCTTAAAGCAATTTAAAATATGAATGATAATATATATAGGTATATATTATGTAATATTAATCATAACTATTTTATTTTATGATATAGATTTTTACTCTATCACAATATCAATCCAATAAATAAGTAAATAAATATTAACTAAGCATTAAATATGTTGAGTGTATCATTGTCCAATTTAAATAGTATCGTAGCTATACGTAGCTTTTATTCTGTTATTGACTTTATTTCTAGTAATAAAAAGCATATTCCATCATCTGTTTTTAATTAAATGATGTTAAGGTTGTGATAAAACAGGATAGAGTTACGCTATGACATTAAATTTATTTCACCTATATGTCTTATTAATTATTCATATTAATAGGGGCGGAAGAGTCAAATACTATGAGGTCGCATTGGCGGAATGCTATCTTTCCGTGGATAAAAAAGTCTGGCTCAACCTCAAGCTGAACCAGAGCCGCCCTCAAACTTAACGCTAGCCCCGCTGTAACCTCCTTAAGATCCTTCGATTTGAAACTCATGGCACCTCCAAAACTGGAAGTTTAATGAGGCAGTGTAGTTTCAGAGAACAAAGATCGTCAGATATGAAATTTAATCTGAAAAGAAAAATTTCTATGAAAAAGGGAGAGGTTTGTTAGGTTTAATACTATAATAAAAGAGAAGCCAGAGAGATGTCTCTATGTTTTCAGTTTTTTTCTCTTTCTATGTCAAGTCGGTTTAAAATCATCCACAGCCCTTTAAGGTCTGTTTCACTCACAAACTAGCTCCAAAACCTACCCATACCCGAAGTACATATGCGAGTATTAGTAACGGGTGGTAAATGGCACGGGGGTGAATGACACGGAGGGTAAATGCCCGGGGTGATTGTCGGGGGTGCTTGTCTGGGGGGGTGGCAGTCCTAAACTCTTTATATCCTACCAGTCTTAATGATGGAGTTTAGACTCCAGATTTCCCGTTATTGTAGCTTGATGACTCATGAGTGGAGGACTCTGGGTCGGATTCCGTTGAAACTTTAACGGTGATTATTACCATATCCGTCAAATCACTCCTTTCTTTCTAATTTATCGCTACATCTCTATTTTTGCAAATTTATTTCGATCAAAATATCAACCGATCAGGACGGTTTGCGATACTTCGATCAGATATCAATGATTGGTATATCGCTATAGATCACCCACAAAAAAAAATACTCCGATCAACAAACATGATCATAGTAAAAGTAAAATGTGTTTGCCTTAAATTATATATTCAAATTATAGTTTAGAGATTTAATGTCGTAAAAAGGAAATTAATTTCAAAGCATAAGACTAAATTAATATCAATCAAATACGAGGGCTGGTCAATAAGTCCGTGACTTTTTAAATGAAACAAAGTTTTTTTGACAAAAGCTAATTTTATTTTCAACATAGTCTCCTTTGAGCTCTATACACTTCGTCCAGCGTTTCTCCATTTTTTTTATCCCTTCCAAAAATAAGATTTCTCGAGGTCCTCAAAATATGTATTTTTTGTGAGATGATTTCATTGTTGGAATAAAATCTCTTTCCGGCAAGCCATTTTTTAAGGTTCGGAAACAAGAAATAGTCACTCGGGGCTAAATCTGGAGAATACGGCGGATGAGGGAGCAATTCATATCGTAATTCGTAAAATTTCGCCATGAAAATAACATATATGTATGGACTTTTGCATTGTCTTGATGAAAAAGAACTTTTTTCTTGGCCAATGGGGTCGTTTTTTCTTTAAATCCTCATTAAATCGGTCCAATAAGCTGGTATAATATTCGCCATTCATTGTTCTTCCCTTCTAAAGGTAATCTATGTGGATTACACCACGTGCATCCCAGAAAACAGTAGCCATGACTTTGTTGGCGGATAAACCCACTTTGGCCTTTTTCGGCGCCGATTCACCCTTCAAAACCCACTGTTTTGATTGCTGCTTGGTCTCTGGTGTGTTGTAGTGTATCCATGTTTCGTCCACTGTTACAAATCGGCGAAAAAACTCGTTCTTATTGCGGTTGAACAAAGCCAAACATTCCATCGAAGTTGTCACCCGATTGCGTTTATGGTCGATTGTGAGCAAACGCGGCACCCATCTTACGGATAGCTTTTTCATAGCCAAGTGACCTTTCAAAATCAAAACCACTGACCCATGTGATATCATGAATTTTTTGAATTGCTTCTGGTGTAGCGACTTCAACTGGGCGTCCAGAGCGTTCGGCATCAATGGTGCTTGTACGACCACAACGAAATTCTGTAAACCACTTTTTACCACTGATATCGATGGTGCAGAGTCTCCATAGTATTTATCGAGCTTAGCCTTTGTTTCAGTGATGGTTTTTTCCCGCAAAAAATAATGCTTGATGAGCACACGAAATTCACTTTTCTCCATTTTCACACAATTCACGAAGTTGTTTGTCTGTAAAGACTGTCAAACACAAACTAAAAGACCCAGCGTGTTCAAACCATAGAGATATAAAGATATAGAGAGCTGATTCCCTTCAATGGCAGAGAAACAGCGTTCTAATGTTTCTGTGTGTGCAAAATAAACAAAGTAATTTATACGACGTCATCGTAAGCTGATCTTAGATATAGAATCTATGAATGATGAAGAGAATAACTCTCTACTGTAAACCCTCGAAATAACGCCCCTCTTTATAACGAACTTCGGATACAACGAACCTCCTGGAGCTAGCGAACAAGCCTCAGATATAACGAACTTAAATTCGTTATATCTGAGGATACCGAACTTCCTGGAGCTGGCCGAACAAGCCTCATATATAACGAACTTATGTTCGTTATATTTGAGACCTACCGAACCTTGTTGTCCATGACCGAACAAGCCCCGAATATAACGAGCCTATGTTCGTTATATTTAAGGCTACCGAACCCGAATTATGAGCTGCTGCGGATCATGCGGTTGAACTCATGGGTGAGGTGTAGCAGAGGAAGACGCAGACGAAGATCTCTGACTTCTTCAAGGCTGGCCCCTCCCCAGCCGAGAAGAGGTCTAGGACAGAGTCTGAGACTAGTAGTGTATCTGTGACTTCGACCTCCTCCACTAATCTGCCAAATGTGTCCAGCGGCAGTTCGTCGTCACTCCTGCAGGAAATACTTTACACTCCAGAGCCCCCTTTAACGAACTTCGGATTTAACGAACTTTCGGATATAACGACCCTGCCCTCCCCCAATATAGATCGTTATATCGAGGGTTTACTGTATATCTTTTTAAAGTTTTTTACGGTCACAATGACGTATTTCTCTGAAGGATCCAATCAGCTTTCTATATCTTTATATCTCTATGGTTCAAACTTTATCAGAAGTCAGCTGATAGATGCTTGTTGACAGGAGCAGTGTTGACAACCAAATTATATGGACAGAAATACAAAAAGTACGGACTTATTGACCAACCCTTGTACAACTTAATTAATTTACCATCAAGGTAAGTTTATGCATCAATGATATATTTTTTATTATAGCATAGCCATATATTTGAATATATGTAGGTTAGGGTTGTTCTTATTTTTCAAATGTTTGAAATGTTAGCAACTTTGAGGATTTTCTGTTTCTTGGTGATAAAAGAAGACGACATACAAAGTTTGAACAAAATCGGTCAACATTACGAGGTCGCGCAACGAGGTCAAAGTTTTAAAATTTAGTTAAAATATAGTTTTCCGCAAATTTCTTCAAAATGGTGGACGTTACAGACTTCAATAATAATTATTAATTTAAAGGAAATCTAATTTACTACCAGACGTATGTTTGATGTTTAAAAAAAAACAAAGTTTTCAGTAAAAACAAAGCAAGAAAAGGAAGTGTGTATTGTAGCTTATTTCATGGCTATTTTGTATCAATTAACTTCACTCGCCTGTAGAAGATGACTTGTTCGCTTCAGAGTAAAATAGTACTTTTAAGTTTAGTAAAACTTTAGATGATAAATCCAAAATGACCTTGGTTGCATTCTATCAATTCAGAATTCAGTACAATCTGAGTTTACATCATATGATTCAGAGCCTGTATTGACCTATAAGAAATCGATTATGAAAAAAATAAATCATAATGTGTTTCTTAGATGTGCGTCAAGGTATCCTCTCAAAGTTTTACTTTGTCTCTGACGCATTTATAATCCATTATATGCGTCATTTTGTACGCGAGAAAGGCTTTTTTAAATGTACATATAACTCTACTTATTAAATTGACATGATTTAGTATACCAAAATATTAAAGCTGGTTAACCAAGCTTTCATTTGATAGTGTTGGTGTTCTGAAAATCGCTATACTTTAAGAGATATAAGCAAATACGTACTCTCCCCAAAAATTGATCTTTTGATATGAGAATATACGATTACCATCTGGTAATTATGTTAGTGCTACTTGGATAGAAAGAGAAAGAGAAGTGAGGGAGTATTTTGCCTCACTTCTCTCCATCTTTTTTCTTCCTATCCAGGTTACACTAACTGCCGTACCAAATGGTAATCGTATATTCTCATATCAAAAGATCAATTTTGGGGGGAGAGTACGTATTTGCTTATATCTCTTAAAGTATAGCGATTTTTAGAGCACAAAATATATCAAATGAAAGCTTGGTTAACCAGCTTTAATATTTTGGTATACTAAATCATAATATTCTCGTAATATAGACCGATTTTGTTCAAACTTTGTATGTCGTCTCTTTTATCACCAAGAAACAGAAAATCCACAATGTTGCTAACATTTCAAACTTTTGAAAAATAAGAACAGCCTAATATATATATATACATATATACAGGGAGTACACGTATAATCCCGACTACTTTAAACAAATTTGAAATGTTGATAACTTATTTATTATCAATATTTTTCAACAATTTTTTCTAAATGAAAGGCACACATATATAGATATTAATTTTTTAATATAGCCTCCATCAGCGGCGACGACCATCTCGAGGCGGTGCCTGAAGCGGCCACAGGCCTTGGCGACGACGTCCTTCTTCATATTGGCGAACTCCTCCACGACGGCGGCCCTGAGGGAGTCCAGAGTGTTGTGAGCGTGCTTGTTGGTCTTGTTGTCGACCATGCCCCAGAAGAAAATAGTCGAGGGGGGTGCAGTCAGGGGATCTGGGGGGCCACAAGTCCGGGATCCAGTGGTAGGGGAGGTTCTCCAACAGCCACGCCTGGGTCTCCCTCGACTTGAGGGTGGGAGCTGAGTCCTGCTGGAAGACATAGGGCCTCCCATTCGCCACCAGGTCCATCCAGAACTTCACGACGTTCTTCATGACGTCGATGTAGATGGCCGTGTTGACCTTGAGGCCTTCTCAAAGAAGTGGGAGGGCATGACGTCCCTCTCACTGATGATCACCCCCAAGACTATCACGGAGGAGGGAAACTTCGTGTGCTTGACAACAGGCACCTCGTCAACATTTTGGCAGATCTACCTATCATTCTGCCTATTGCTATTCTGGTCCTGGCTAAAAATTTTCTCGTCAGAGAAGAACCTGAGGGAGACCCTCCTGGACTCCCTGATCCCCTCCGTCAAGATCATCCTGTGCCTCTTCTTGTACGAACTGTAGCCCAGGTCCTTGTTGATGGTGTTGGCGATGGTCTGCTTGGAGCAGCCTATCTCGGCGGCCAACTTGGGGTAGGACTTGTTGCCGTCCTCTTTGACCTTCCTCTTCGCCTCGGCGACAAACTCGTCGGTCCTTGTGGCCCCCAGGGATCGAGAACGCTTTTTGCGATGAGCATTATTCTTTTAAAAGAGTTCCAAGCCTTCCACTGGTCGTAGACGGTCGACTTGGGGTAGTTGAAGAACTCTATCACCTCCTTTGGACTCCTCCCGGCACGGAAGGAAGTGAACATCTTCCATGGCTAAATGTTGACTGATTTTCAATCTGTTTTTTTTTGGCAGATAGATAAGATGCAAGCGCAGTAACGTACATATGTGCGTTGCAATATCTCAAAAAACAAAGACGACATAAACGATCGAAGGTAGTCCGGATTATACGTGTACTCCCTGTATTAATCCATCCATTAAGCAAAAAGAAAGGGGGAAAACACCATTATTTACTGTAATAAGAATATTATAGTGATTACATGATTAGGAAAAGATATCAAAGAGTACAAATGTTCAACGTAGGTTCGAATCCCGAGAGGGGATGGTCATTTTTGGTCTACCTCATTGATAAGATCCTAGGTTCGATAACTAATTATAATGCTATAATGCTTATTTATATCCAATCGGATGCATTCTATCGAACCATATAGGCAAAAAAAAAAAGATCAATAATCATATCGGCTGCAGCGAGGTATGCTGCCCTCTCCCTAAGGATTCCCAAGGTCCAGGACAATCTATGGAACTTCGCGTATGAAATCATAAAGTGCTATCCCTCCTCATCAGCCCGACACTCCAGAATGCTAAAACGTATAATAAGTTATTATAACGAAAACACTAAGGACACGGAGAACTAATAGCTTATGGACTTTCAATCGGATTATTATCTTCGTTTTTATTATGTATGCGTATTATCTGTCTTTGTTCATTACTTGGTATTTTAATTTCGTTACATCATTGTTACAGAATTCATTAGGGTACGAATTTTAGGTCTTTAAATGGGAAACTAATTATAAACTAGAATGTTTATTTATGTTTTATTGTAAAAGCACAATTTTCCTATTTAACTATTTATTTAAGTATGTTAACTTTTTGTCACTTAGATAATAAAGGCCTTGCTGATGAGGAAAAAAAAATGTTCAACGTACATGTGGTTCCATATTTATTTACAAGGCTTCTGCAAACCCTTTATTTGCAGAAAAGGCCGCAAAAGAAGAAGAACGATGCTGAAGAGTTTTTTCTTCAATAATTACGTGTAGATCATGAAACGCCCGAAACGCTTTCTTGGAGGAAGGATATCTCTACCCTCCAACATCTTGCACAAAATCTAGACGAATTTTTTACGGACTCTCCAAGAAATCCAACAATTAAGGATGATCTCTACAATATGCTTATGATGTGCACTAGCTTATCAAATAAGCTAATTAATGATATTTCTCCAGTTTGGGAAGCAGCACATCGAATCATTTGAATGAGTGAACCCTCAGGTTTTAATGATTTAGTTATGGGAATTTTAAGAAAAAACAGAAATAAAAAGTCATTTAAAAAATCTTAGTTATCTTTCACTTTTAAAAGAAGTAGCCATGATTAATTATGTTTTATTAATTCATGCTATAAGCTCCCAGTCCGTTTGAACGATGGAAGATTACGATTTCCCCTAGCACGTACGTCAAAGAATTTTCTTATGTCCATCCCGTGGCATATCAAGATGGTTGAACTAAGTTATGAAGAAGAGATGGATCGACTTTGGAAACATACACCGCGTTCGATAAAATCTCCCTTTCATGTGGAAGAAAAGGTTGTTTGTTCTTTACCTCTGACAATAGGAAATTTACATTTCAACTGCAAATTTCAACCGATTGCATAAAATCATACAGGCCCTGCAATACTATGGGAAATTGTACAATAACACCCCTTCATGCGTTTGTGGACTGCCATGCAGTGTCACACTAAAATTCTTCTTGAAATAAATCTGCCAGGTCTTGAAAGAGGAAAGAAATGAAGGCTACGTTAAGGACTCATTTTATCTGGAGTTTCGAGGGACAAAATTAGTGCCTCACCAAAAACGAGGGCAATTGACTTTGCACTTTGCCTGTAAAGCTCTTATAGCTCAAAAGCTAACTCTATACTAATAACTAAAGGAAGAGGATCTGTGAGCCTTATAATAGCTGCGTCAACTAGGTATTTAGCTCCATATGTTAAAATTCCTATGTTCGAGTTCAAATCGTGGAGCTACGCTGGTGAATTGGTGCAATTCTTCTTCCGTCGACATTTTTTAAACCGAAAAAATATTTGCCTAATATTTATAGAATTTTAGTAATTCTTATAGAACCTTTATGAAATGTTGAATTGTTGGTTTTATTATGAATGTTTTTTTAATAATGAGCTATAATTCCTTTCCGGAGTATTAATTTAAACTATAAGGTTTATTCATGCATTTTCTTTTACGTAACCACTCCGGTTTATATATCTATGTATGCTTTGTCTGTTTGATTTACATAAAAATAATAACTAAAGGAAGGGGAAGAGATACCAACATAAGCGTAGGGGAGATGTTTGGTTTAGGGGGGGTAGCATTCAATTTGCCCGAAATTTTAACAAGAACTGTTAGATCAGTGAAAAAATAATCGAATGAAGAAAGCTATGTACATTAATTTTTTCTTTATAACTATTACTACTATTCGTTTCATTATATTTATTTGGTTAAATTCAAAATCTGGTTGCTTTCATAATTTTCAATTTTTTTTCTTCAACTAAATGCCCGAATACCTCAACTAATTTGCTCGAATTTGAGAACCACACGAATATTTTTTTTCGGGGGGGGGGGGGGGCAGTTGCCCCCCTTGCCCCCCTGTCTCCTACGCCTGTGGATATCAAACCCTAATTTCTCATCTAATTTGAGTATGTACAATAGGGGTTACCTATAGGAATCCACTATTGAGATATTAAAACATGTACCCCCTGCGAAAGTTGTGTCTCTAGAAACAAGACTTGTGATTTGTTGTTCATTTTGTAATCGTTCGTCGTTCGCGAACAACAACAAAAAGTCCTATCGTTTCGTTGTTCGTTTTGGCGCCAAAAAAATACCGATCCATTTTCTACAATCATTTAGTTCATACATCCGTAATTTTTTTGCGAGGGATTTACGCTTGATATCTCAATTTTTGTTCCAAAAGCACTCTCTTATGCTCATATTCAATTTAGATGAGAATAAGGTTTTGCCTCGTCTTAACCTTGGGTATTTTTATATTCTTTTCCTATTCTATCTTGGTTCATTTATCACTGCTCTATTTTTCCCGTGGGCATTTCTTCTTAAGTCGTATTTTTCTCGGCCATTTTCTAATAGGATGGAGATAACATCCTCAGATCGTAAACCAATTCACAGCAATCGCACCTTTTCAAAATCATGAATCATCATTAACATTGTGTACGACGCAAATAACTGTAATTTATCTTAATGGGTGGATGAATATATTATTGTTTTTCATAGATATTCCTCAGAGATCCCTTAATACTGGGAAATATTCCATTGGAATGCATCCGTATTTATTTTTAATGCCTAATGTACCTACATACTTTCTAGGAAAAAAAAACTCAATATAATATTCAACTCAGAACAATAAAAATGATTAAAACAAGCTAATAAACCCAAATCTTTCTTGATTCTTAGCCTGAGTTATCAATCTGTAGTTCCAGCTCTGCAAACTGACTTCTTAAATTCGGCTATTAC
>CP045900.1:5133276-5166136 GCA_013387185.1 Caligus rogercresseyi
TGTCCAATGATTTGAAGATAATTGGAACAGTTCTGGTCGATTGCTATTTCTTAAAGACTAGCTCATTTCAGCCCGTGGCTAGGATAAGTCCTGCGAAGGCGGCTGGGGTGGGACAACACGTAGGTAACAGAACTTTCCAAAATCCTGTCACAATTCAGGTAGAATGCATTATTTCTAGTTCTCAGTTCGTTCTTAAGTGCTGATGTCTGTTCTAGCAGATGGCCAGTCGGTTGCCCAGCTTTTGTATCGGGAGGGCATAATGTAATGGAATGCTTATTGGAAGGGTTAGATTGACGATTTGTGACTCGGCCTTTGCGATGTCCCTGTCACTTTTAAATCATCTGGAGGAGGTCGTCCTTGGTGGAAGCGGATGCCATAGCGCTCCGTAGAGGACTCGAGCCCCATGGGGGAGATGGCTTCCACCTGAGAGTGTTGGAAAGTCTTTGCTTAGTTCCCAAGAATGGATTTAGAGTGACGTGAAGAGTGAAGCCAATGCAGGCGAGGGCGTGGTGGTGTTGGGCCGCCTTCTAGAGTGTGTGGGGGATGGGAGTCTCTCCCCAGGTCCATGCAGGGTCGCTTGTGTGGTATCTTCATGGCATGCCCGGCGGCTACTGTTGAAATGGTGCTCTGTTTCAGTATGAGAGGATGTAGGGCAGGTGGACCCCCCCCCCCCCCCCCGGAATAAAGGACGGCGATGGATCGGTGGGCAGACACTGCACGTTTCATAAATGAATTATGTGTATCATTGTGATTTGTGGCTGTTGAAAGGATTGTGTTGTTGGATGTCTTGTTTTTATCTTGGAAGTACACTCTTGGGCTCCTCGGGGCGGCGGCTATGAGTTTGAAGGACGTGGGTGGGTGACTGGAAGGGAGGTCGTCCCGCTGTATCTTTTGCATAGTTAATAAAAGGTGAATTTGCAAACGAAAACGTAAGTAATTCATTTTTCTGCTGCAAAAAACGATGGATTCACTTGAAAAGGAGACTCCCCGATAGAATAGGCTAGTAGGTAGACAGGACAAAGGCAAGACTCTCTCTCTCTCTCTTTCTCTCACGGGAGTCCATTCCTCCCTCCCTCCGGGGTGCCCGACACGTCATCTTCTTTGAGCAGACGGAATGAGCCAGCCAACCAGCCTTAGGAAGAGAGAGGAGGGGGGGGGGGGGGGGGTAATGTCCTTGAGGGTATGTCTGTGTCTCCGACTCATCATCCTCTTTGATGCAAAGAGAATAGGCTAAGCACCCTCTGGGGAGTCATGTCCTCCTAAGCTTCCACTCCTTGCTCCATGCTTGATCCGAGGCTGTGTCACGATGAATTCTTCTCACAAATGTTGTGTACGACGGCACAGCCGGCAGGCCACTCATTAGGAATCCTGGATCCTCGGAAGATTTCCGGGAAAAAAACACTCAAATTCCAATGAAAGAAGGAAAATTACTCTTTATTGTTTACATACGTTGTGACGTCAGTTTCTCTCTCTCTGTTTCTATCTCACTGGGTGACTTATGAATTTCTCTAAAAAAGGGCAAAATGGAGAGGATTTAAAAAATATTCATTTGCTAATTTTGATTAAAATAAGGCATTTTATGGAACATTAAGCATATCAAATTAAAGCTTGATATTTTTCTTCATATTCATATGAATTTTTAATCATGTAAGACCTGTGAGTGAGGAACAGTGAGGATCAGTGAGTCTCTAAGAAAAACCCTTCATTTTTCGTACAAAATGACATATATTTTAAAGTTTAAATGTGCCAGAGACGAATTAAAAATTGGAATGAGTACTTTGATCTAAGCTCTATCAAATCATTGCTTTTTATTTTTCTATACTTCAGTCCTTGTATGCCAAAATGGCTCTGAATCTAAAAAATGCTAAAAAAATTGAAATCCATTTTGCTCTGAATTTATCACTAACTTTGAAAAATGAATACCATATTCGGAATCAGTGGATAAAACTCTATAAGAATTATGGAAAATTAGTCCGACCTTTTTTGTTGTTGATTTTTGTTGGCCTGTGTAGTCAATGAAGGTTCTAACTACAAGATAAAGTCGAGCCCAGTAGCTCATTCATTCTATTATTGTGAATAACATGGGCATGAGATAATATGCCGGAAAATAGCTATTTGTCCTGAGACTCCAATTTTCCTGTCCCTGTGGTGATCCTTTATATAATATACAAAATTGTTAAACAAATTGAAATGTACGAATAAATAAATAAAAATATGTGAAAACAATAAAATCAGCCATTAGCACATATTGTTTTTACCCTTTTTTAAATGGTTAAAATAATTTTATTCTGTTACTGCAAAAGAAGAATACAGTGTAAAAAATACACTTATATAGATAACATAACATATAAAATAAAATCAGGACAGTTACGTATATAAAAACATCAATTAACATGATAGTTCAAAATTACTGTCCAGATAAAAAAAACCATACATAAAACAACAATTGATAAACTAATTTTGTATTCAATACAAAACGGCGATGTTCTAAAATCCTTATACCTTCTGTTTTCGTGAAATTCCTACGGAATTGAAAAATCTATTATTTCATTATTTTGCCTATTTTAATTCGTTGGAATGGCACGAAATGAAAGAGAACTATATCACAGAGCTGAGATTCGGTACCACCGATTCGGGAATTCTATTATATATCTACTGACTCTGAATATCGGTCGGTACGGTAGATAAGAAAGAAAGATTTATTTATGTATCTGCTCTGTGATTTCTTCATATTCATTTAATATCGGATAATTTATAACAAAAGACAATTAGGTGCATAATTTGTTATAATTCTTATAGATATTATTTTAAATTTAATAACGTCATTTTATATAAATCATATATGCACTCGGATTTGAAGGAAATGGAAGGCTATTGCGAACAAATTATTTCCTTAAATGTAGTTTGTTAGTCGTCGTCCGATATTAAATGCGCTTTCAGCTCCAAAGTTGTTTATTTATTTTGCAAAGTTCAACTTCTTCACAGCACCAGGTAACAACGCTTCCAGTTCTAAATACCGACTTACATTCGATAGTCGCAGCTCTGCTATAGCATTAATGTTTCTAAAGCGTAATTTATTAAATGTTGTATTATATATAAAAATGTATAGAAGCTTTTTCTAAATAGTTATATGAACCTGGCTGTATCTGAATTTGCCTTGATCATTCACCTTAAACTCTGATTAACTTAAAGGAATATCTCATTGCGTAAGCGTGCTCAACTCTAAATGTTGGGGGATCTGATAGGATCACCCGAGGAGGGAAGGTCACATATTGAGCAGCTTTATTAAAAGAATGCATGATTTTTTTATGCGAATATGACACTTATTTCCTCACAGATGCGACCCAACCAATCATATGGGCAAAAAACACAGAATGTCTATTCTTCCAGACTTATTCATTATGTAGTAAAAAAGTTATTTAATACAAGATTTGAATAATTAACATACCTTGATTTCAAATATATTTCTGGATCATTTTAAAGCTAAAAAGACCAAAGTAACTTTAATGATTACATCCCTTTTATTTTTTTAAATACCGCACGTATGGAAATGCATGAATATAGATTTAAAAAAAATGTATTTTATAATATTTTTAAATAATACGCGAATAAACATATTATGACCAAGTTGTTCATTCAGTGCTATAAATATCGATGCGTGTTACAAATCAATTGATAACATGATAGTAGGATATATCTATGATTAATATAAGTATACGAATAGATGTAACTACAATATATGTATTATATGAGTGTATCCTAATTAGTACCATATAAAATATATATTTTTTTTTATTTGTTGATGTAGATTGGGTATGTTTACATATTTTGATCTAATTAACTTTATATGAATGCCTACATATGACGTCAGAGGAAAGTAAACAAGGGAGATCGTTGTGCAAATGTAATATTGGCTGATGCATATTTTCAATGGTGGTCCGCTCTACTGTTTAATATGGAGCAAATTCTTATTTATATATCTTTTCTAGTACCTAGTATCTGTAAAATTCGAAGAAGCCAGGCGTCTTGAAGTGGAACTTCGTGACGAGGAGCTATCACTACAGAGAGGTGAATCCCAACTACGACTAGCCGAAAAGGCATTTGATCAGTTTTTACAAGAAAACGACGCAGAAGCACTGGAGGCAACGAAACTGTAAGTTATATTGGGCTATAGCAATTGATATGTATATATATATATAATACATATTATATCACAAAGTTAAGATTTTATTACTTTTAATAAATGTTTTTTTTCATCCATCAGGGCAGAAAAAGGAATCATCTTTAAAGTTATCCAAGCTGGAGCGGCTCAAAGATACAAAAGTAGTGAGAATAATCTCAACCGAGAAATTTATTCATTTCGAGACGTTCTTCGAGAACTTGAGACCTACGAGAAATTTCTATTCTCACTTCTCCAAAAGAATGGAAGAAGTCCTTAAAAGGTAATTAGTAAGATTAGGGTGAAAGTGATCCGAAACGGTTCTGTACCGGCAAAATATTTAAGATCTGTTCAGCATTCCGTTAAACCAGAAAGTCATAAGTCAAACGAAAAAGAATGTTTGTGCATTATAATTAATAATTTTGCAAAAAACAGGTTATAACATATTTGTATGGATACAAATTAAGTGCCATTGAGGACATTCAACGATACAGAGTAACGACAAAAACTTTGAACCACTTTAAACAATTAAAATAATATTTTGAACAATTCCTTCCTTAAAAAAATTGAATGACATTTTAAAAATATAGAAGTCCCGGCCCGGTGTATAAAAAACCGGGACGCTCAAAAAACAGTCGGGACCCGGGCCGGGTACCCGATTGTTTCCTGATATATACATATATATATATATATATATTAAAGACCTTCGCAGAGGAATAATAAAAAAATCTCTAGCATTGTTAGAAACGGACGTCATTGTCAAATTGTTTCAATTTTGTTAAATGAATGAAAAAAACCGTTTTACAAAATTTAGCTATGATCCATTGATCATTTTGTTTTTTTTTTTTTTTTTTTGCCTATATGGTTCGATAGAATTGCATCCGATAGGATATCAAGAAAAAAAGCAGGGTTAGCATTTAATTAGTCAATCGAACCTAGGATCTATATCATATGAGGTAGATATAAAAATATACCATCCCCTACTGCAGAGGATTCGAACATTGTTGATCAAACATTGAGAGTTGAACAGCCTTAGCACGCACGGCTATCGTATATTATGATCATTTCCAGTATTTTTATGTTTAATTATTTATACCCTTATATGGCTTCTTCATTTTAACATACATACAAATTGTGGATTAACATAACAATTTAAAATATATAAAATATGAGATAATTATTTGAGTGCGTTTTAATTATAAAATATCTTTTAAAAAACTAACGTTTTGTTATTCTATGATAATCTTCAAATGTTTCAAAATATAGAACATTGAGTGACGGTTTTTTGTTTAAGTTTTTACTACAAAAATTAATTTCAGATCAAGAAAACGAAGGCGTACGTTTATATTTCAAAGAACCACAACAGCTTCAGGAAATATTACCAAACTTGAGGATGAAGACTTGAGGCTCATTCAAGAGTATCGACAATCTGAGATTAAGCTAGAGGACATAAATACGGAGTACAAGGAGGTGGGTTTGGGAGTGTAACAGCAATGGCTTGAAAAACGTTAATGTTACTTATAAGACCAAAGTCAAGGTAAATTGAATAATATGATATCTCCGTCTTTCAATTAGGCTGACTAATTGCACGCCGGTGTGTGCGTCACGGAATATATATATATATATATATATATATATATATATATTATATATATATATATATATATATGTATATCAGAAAATGACAAGTATCCGGCCGGGTCCCGGCCGGTGTCTAAAAATCACCGGGCGGGGCTTTAATATTTTCGTTCGTTCGTCACTCTGAAAGTGACGACATTTTTTTTTTAGATACGAATTTTTTAAAATTAAAAAAAAATATTTTTCTGAAAAAAATTGTTATCACTTTCTTTGAGAATTTTTTTTATTTTAAAAAATGATAGGAAATTCTTTTCTAAAAAAACGTTGTCCTTTTCAGAATGACGAAGGAACGAAAATATATTAAGTCCCGGCCCGGCTTGAAAAATTTAAGTCTTGGCCCGGCCACGGGTCCCGGCGAAAAAAGTGCCCCGGTCGTTCCTTATATATATTATATATATACAATAAAACAAGAAATACCTTTATCAGTACACAAAGATAACTATGTATTTATTACAAATGGAGTAAATTTGAAATACTCGCATATTTGGCCGCCTACGGCGCCCATATATTCACCCTTCGGGTATGGGTAGGTTTTGGAGCTAGTTTGTGAGTGAAACAGACCTTAAATAATATAAGAGAGGAGAGAGAAAATAATTTTCTGTTTTGTACAAACATTCCTCATAAAGGACTTTGTACAAAGAATATGTTTTAAGTCACATGAGATGCTTTTTTCTTTTTCTATTTCTCTAACTCCTCCTTTTATTTTTTTCCTCTCTTTACCTTGAAAAGTAGGTAGTTCAAATCAAACAAGGTCTGCAAATAGTTTTATTAGGTCCGTCTTGACCCAGGATTCCATAGGTACCTTCAAAAGTCAAATCTGACCATAAATGTGGGAGGAGATAGCGTGCGGACATACAGACGGACGGACAGAGATTGGTGAATTAGTATATAGATTATATGACACATTCTCATTTTGTTTAACTTTATTTGCGATTAATACTTTGATCAACTTAATGCGTATTCCTAATGAACGATAACTTCGAACTATAAACGGTTTCCATTGTTCAAACATTATATAAGATATCACTGTAGAATTTTTTTTAAATATTATCACGTTTTAGTTTATCATAACAATTAATTACTAATGGAATTATTAAGTATATTGATTATTTTTTAAGTTCATTATTTTTTAAGGCAGTTCTGACTTTTCTTTATTAAATTTTACAGACAGAAGAGAATCTAAGGACAACCCTATCTGATCTGACTAAGGAAATTGCTAATTTAGATATCAAAATCAGCTCCGAAAACCAGGAAATCCAAGATCTTAAGTCGGAGCTGCAGGGTCAGAAGCCTTTGGATCAGGAACAAGAGTTTTGGATATCAAAAACTTGTCTCAGGAATGCCGAACTCTCACGGGTAATAGTTTATTGTGACTTCATCGAACTTTAAAAATTCATCCTTGGATTGTTGATATTACCAAAATTAAGACATATACATATTATTATACGTATTAGTTTTGCATTAGACAGATAGGAAATATATAACATCGTTAAATCTACATACTAAATCCTTAGTTTCGACTGATGATCATAGGATGTGTGTAATAAAGAGATGGGCACCAATGGATATTGTCATTCATTGAAGTGTACAATTCTGAAAATAATTCAGAAACAGTAACTTGCCTGACAAACCTTTTGTGGAAATATAATCAAGGTTTTTGATGAAAAAGATGCCTTTTAAATTACCTGATCGTAACTTAACACATTAGTGCCGAAACGTAGATTTTTCTACGCGGCAGTAGTAAAACAGCTCTAGGCAAAAAAAACAGCTCTACAGCACATCTAAATGTATAAATTATACAAAAATGTGTGTTTATGTCTTTGTTTGAGTATTTAGAAACCAAGAAAAAAAGTTGATCCCCATAAGATATTTGTTTCAGATGAAAATAAGCAATTGATTTGCGATGGTTGCAAGTACCTCATTATTTTCTGACGGGTCAGTACTATTTATGTTTGATAGTGGCCTCATGTCATAAGTAACTTTGATTTAATTTCTTAAAATTATTTTAAGATACATATCTTTCAAATATATTACATACTTAAAGCCTCAAATTAGAAAATAAGAGTCTCTTATTTTTGTTTCAAATGATACGTCGAAAAACCTACGTTTCGGCACTACAGCACAAAAAATCATAGTTATGATAAATTGTGTCTACATTCAATCTAAGTTCCTTTGAACTAAAGTTATACTTTTCGTTTTCATTTGAGCTTACAAATTCAACAATTTTATAAATTTTTACCAAAGTTTTGAAAATCAATCATTTTTCTAGAATCACCACAAAAGAAATATTGAGTATTCTCGAAGATATCGATGAAAGTAGGAATGTGTATATGGGGCTACCAAAAGTTAACTGTCTTCCGATGGAGGCAGTGATAAATCAGACGACGAAAAATAATTGATAAAAAAATTAATATACCGCTATAAATGGCCCTTCGGATCTAACTGTGGATGAATTGAAAGTATAATTTTGTGGATTTTTCTCTCACATCTTTTTGTACATGTTCAGCTTTTATGTTTTCAAAATTATAATCTTCACATGGAATATGTAGACGTGATGGACCTGGCTATAAGCCATGCACACTAAGAATAAGGCAAAAAATGGTGTTGGCCTAAATTTTCTTATATGATTAGCACAACAGTAAATATATAATCAATTTATGAAAAAAATGGATCAAAATAATGTCTCTATATGATTTATTGAACTGTTGACACTCTAATCTTACAAATCTTTCGGACAAGCACCATTTCAAAGACGGAGAAAATCTTCAAAGTCATCAAAAGTTTATCGTTTATATGGTAAAAATCATTGCATAGAAAGCTTCAATGTTGCAAACATTGTAAGCATTGCAGTGGAAGAGTATCATTTTTTTATGAAGTACGATGTAGTTTCTTCATTCTAAATGTTTTGAAAAATTCAGCAAACATCTTAAAACTATTAATTTTATATGTATTGATTGCTCTATGTTTATAGAAAATAAGCAAATAAAGATTAACATAAATGATTTTTCCTTTTTATTGAATTTTTTGGCCTCTAGTGCCGAAGCTAGATTTTTCTACGAGCTAATTTCTCAATAAGTAATTAGTCTATGAATCATGTTAGACTTGAGTGAGAAGTTTCAAAGTTGTGGGATTATTTTTTAACTTTCGGCTCTAATGGGTTAATCTTACGCCTGAGATCTGAATATTCGTAGTTTAAATTCGAAACATAAGTCCGTTTAGCAATCCATTCAAATAAACGACTTTTTTTTAAACGACAACCCAACCTTATAATAGACTGAGCAGAAGGTAAAATAATACTATAACGGATTAATAATTAATATTTAAATGTATATAAGGAAATGAATATTTTAAAGCTCTTCTTGAAAGTATCTGGCGGGAAAATTGCAGTTATTGAGGCATCCTCATATATTATTTATTAACTTCGTTTATTCCCATGAGTGAAAGTGCTTCAAAGCTCTTACAGATACTTTAGATGTCTATGACCTTAATTGGTTTTGTATATCTATAAATCAGGCACGTGCGGCTAAGCATTGGAATAGAGACACTGACATCATCAGTGAGATTACCGGACTCTTACTGCAGATGACGTCAGTCTCTCAGCTTCAAAAGTGTCACCGCACGTGCTTGCTATACATGCAAATATGTAATAACCAAGGAATACTAGAAGCTAACTGGAAGGATGACGTCATAACGGGCACTCCCTTTATGCCAAGTAAGGGCCATCATTATTAGTTCAATTGTAATATTTATTTCAAAAAACGTGGCTGTGTAGTGTTATTTTAAGTTCTTTATATTCGGTGTTTCAAAGTGGTTTACAAGTTATCTGCTTCTGTTGTAAACAGGGATATAATCATATGCCAAAGAGGGACTACTCTTTCTCAAACGATCTCTTTGGGAAGCTCAAGAGTCACTTTGATATCCACAGCTTTCGCCTCAATCATCTGTCAGCCTTTAATGCGGCCCTCTTGAACAATGTCGCCTCTGTCTGTATGCCCACGGAGGCAGAAAGAGTCTCTGCTATCAGTTACCCGCTGCAGTCCAGGGCAGAGTCACTGTAGTCCTATCCCTCCTGGCATCCCTCATATATGATAAAGTCACAAAGCTCAACGGTATGGGAATCCCTGCAGATCATCTCATCGGGGACGACTATGGCCGGCAGCGGAAAATATACGAAAAGCTCCGTCTCCTCACGCCCCAAATCATATTCCTCTGCGTGACTCCCGAGAAGGTATCTGCCTCTCAGAAGCACAATGGAGTCTCTCGAAGCCTTTATTCGCGGGATCCCCTCAAGCGATTCGTTATTGATAAGGCCAACTGTGTGTCTCAGTAGGGACACGACTTTCACTCGTACTACTAGCTTCTCCATAGTTAAGAAGGGATTTTCCCCGAGTCTATTTTAAGGCACTAACGGCCACCGCGACGCCCTGCATCCGAACGGACATTCTACATCATCTAAAAATGAAGTCTCCAAAATGGTTTCTCTCTTCCTTCAACAGACAGAATTTGGCCTATGAGGTCCAACCAGAGAATCCATCCAAAACTGCTATGCTGCCCTTCCCGTGGACTGCTACCGTGAAATGGCTATTAAGCTGCCTTGCTCCAGGGTGAAATAATGGGCATTGTTCATATGAAGGAGCTTTAATACAAGAGCTACGAGGAGGAACTTATCCAATTTGCCAGAGCTTTTTGGACCAACGGTTGAGTTATTTGGAGGATAGGAATACGCTGCATTTCTAAATAGCGAAGAAGGCTCTGGGATTTTCTGTATTTTAGCTCGAGCATCGAGTCTATTGGTGGATGGATGTCCAAGTCAAAGTAAGAGTTCTAACTATTCATCAAAAATAAAAGTACCCTTTTTTATCTAAAGCAATTTAAAATATGAAATTATAACTTTTTTTTTTTTTGCCTATATGTTCGATCGAATTGCATCGATAGGATATAAATAAGCATTATAGCGTTAAAATTAGTCTATCGAACCTAAGATCTTATCAATGAGGTAGACCAAAATGACCATCCCCTCTCGGGATTCGAACCGCCCCCCAACGTTGAGAGTTGAACACGCCTTAGCACGCACGGCTATCGAGCTCCCTTTAACTTTTCATTTTATGAAATAGATTTTTACTTTATCACAATATCAAGCCAATAAATAAGTAAATAAGTATTAACTAAAAATTAAATATATTGATTACATGTCCAATTTTAATAGTATCGTAGCTATACGTAGCTTTTATTCTGTTATTGACTTTGTTTTTTTGTAATGAAATGCCTATTGCATTATCTGTTTTTAATTAAATGATGTTAAGGTAGTGATAAAACAGGATAGAGTTATGCTATGACGTTAAATTTAATATCACCTAAATGCTTATAATTAATTCTTCATATTGTAATAGTGGGCGGAAGAGGCAAATACTATCGGGGTCGCTGTGGCTGAATGTTATCTTTCCGTGGATGAAAAAAGTCTGGCTCGACCTCAAGCCGAACCGGAAGGCCTCAAACGTAACGCCAGCCCCGCTAAAACCTCCTCAAGATCCTCTGATTTGAAACTCATGGCACCTCCGAAACTAGAAGTTTAATGAGGCTGTGTCGTTTCAGAGAAACAAAGATCGTCAGATATGAAATTAATTTTAAAAGAATTTTTTCTAATTACAGTCTATTTCACAATGAAAACATATAATATTGAATTACTTGTTTGTAACTGTTAAACTATGTATCGTTTGTAAATAATATCATATTTACTATTGTGGAAATTATTGTGATAAATAAAAAGTATTAAAATATATATCACACTCGCTATTCATTTAAAAAAAAATATAATATCTACTTGTTTGATCGTTGAATTATAAATTATTGAAAAAAAAATGACTCATTTAGCTATAAAAATACATATAAAACTTAGTTTATTGCTATGTTAATCAACGTATCATGGCCTTAACCTGGAAGCTACAATTTCCCTTTCCTTTCCAGTTAGTTTCTAGTATTCCTTGGTAATAACATACTGACTGAAATCATAGAGATATCAAGACATAGAGGGCTTATTTGATTCTTCAGAAGAATACGTTTTTGTGGTCAATATAAACAAATTTTCTATCTCTATAAGCTTACGATGACGTAGTACAAATTACTGTTTATATTGGGCACAGATTACAGCTAAACGATGTTTCTCTGCTATTGAAGAGAATAAGCTCTATATTTGTATATCTCTATGATTGAAATTAATTGCCGTGCATTGAAATGGGGTTTTACAGATTATTTTTTCTTTTAACAAAGTGCCGAGCTGGCCTTGCATATTTTACAGGTATGGCCTTCCGGACCGTTCCGTCTTACTTTCACCCCCGTTTATTATTTTTTCTTTCAGAGTATTACTTTCTCGTCAAGGAATTTTACAAAACATGTCTCTGCTTGGAGAAAGGAGAGGAAGTTCACGAAGATATGGATAAAAAAGATTTGAGCGGTCTTATGAGCACCAAAATCGGGGTTTCCTCCTGGGATGAAATTCTTCCCATGCTCAAGGAAGTGGAGGCAATCATGGAAAAGTTTACTCAGAGACTCGAGCAGCTACCCCAAGAACAGGTCAAAGTTCAGCAACGCATCTGTGAGAGGAGAGACGTCTTCGAGAGCATGCATATCGTGTCGCAAAGCAAAAAGAGATTGAGGCCAATAGGAATCTCAAGGCCTTGAATAGGGCTTTGCTAAGCCTTATCGACCGTAAGAAGTCTAAACAAAAAGGCTAATATGACTACTGGATGCACGTTACTTAGTAGTAAAATGTTCATGAGTTGGAGAGTTACTTGGCGATGATCCCATTGGATTCTACTCTTAAATCTTTTTTTATTTACGGAAATCCAAAATAGACAACCTTTCAAATTTCTAAGAAAATTCGGGCAAATAAAGTTTGCGGCCTGGCAGTACGCGCCAAAAAACTTTTTGTTGAGTGTACCATAACAATGCTCAAAAGAAAACTTTGAATGTGCTGGTTACTTTGATAAACAGACAATAGAAATATAAACACTATGAAGGCATACGATCATAGAGATATTAAGATATAGAGGGGTATTGGTTTCTTCAGAGGAATACGTTTTTGTGCCCAATATAAACAAATATTTCTATCTCTATGATCAGCTTACGATGACGTAGTACATATTACTTTGTTTATTGGACACAAAATACAGCGAACGATGCTTCTCTACTATTGAAGGGAATAAGCTCTCTATATCTATGCATACGATGAGCACGAGGCTTTTTTGCGTTTTCCAGACCTTGAAATGACCACCCCTGTGAGTCTCAGCTACTTTAAATTCCATACAAAGTGTCACTATATGGATTTTCATAAGTGCAACAAAAAAAAGTGCATGGTCATCCTGTAACGTGTATCCAGTTGACAGGAAATCCCTCAATAAGAAGCATTAATTCACTTTCTTTTTTTCTTATAAAGCATATCAATAAAACACGAAGTGAAAAGCTGATCGAGACTGCCATGAAGAAATCTAATAGAAGAAAAAGAAGAAAACCTCATGATTTGTAAAATATTTTTTGTTAGTTTTATATTTTTTATAGTATTAGAACATAACAAATAAAACGGTGAACCTCCATACTGGCTAAAGTTGTTTTAGTGAAAAAAATATTTTCGTCACGTTTCATATAAAGCCTTTTTCAAAATGTAAGGTTGTTGTATTAAAAGTAAACTATTATTTTAAGAGATGATAATGTTTGTCTTTGTATCTCTTTATCAATAATATTTATATTTGATCAGGATATATATAATTTTTAAAAAAGCAATTCCATTAAGGACATGAGAAGCGCTTTATTCATGATTATCTCTATTGGCAACATTGCCCAAACATTAGTAGGGGTACTTAAAGTACTCAATAGCATCTGATTGGTTAATAGTAAATAGTGGGTCCCTCAGAGAGCGGCTGAGAGAGACGGGGTCACTAATGTAGCGCGAAGGAGGAGGAGAAATGACGACTCATGTAGATGTTGATTTAGATGCATTTTATTGATCTCCTGCCTGCAGCTTTTATACCCGCAGGCAGAGTACTTAAGATTGAGAACCTGCTGAGTTGTGAGATTAAGAAGTGGTAGGTAGACCTGCTGTTACTAAGCAGGTCAATCCGCTACAACATCATAATATCAGCGTTCTTTTTATTATTCTTACGATAGTACTCATTGTTACCTTACTCCAATTAAATAACACTTTTCATTTGTCTCTTTATTTAATTAAGTAACCCTTAATTAGGCTTTTTGGGGATATTTTCTCAAATCACCTATGTTTACAAATTTAGGTTGTTGTGATGACGTCTCACAAAGACTGCCAACTGCATTCCTGGAAGAGTGTTAATATAGCCAACCTATTAAAGAAAAGGAAAAGAAAGAAGAAAGAAGAGGAAAGAGTGATTGACGTCACAAATCAACTATCGAACGTTATCCCTATTGTTACCTATGAATAAACTGATTATTCCTATATTAAAATATTCCTATTATGAGATTTATTTATATATACATAAATCAATCCTTTATTGATGTATAAGTTAATGAAAATAAGAACAATGCTCAAAGTTAAAAGGGCTCGGAGAAATGAACAACAATAGGGATAACGTTCGATAGTTGATTTGTGGCGTCAATCACTCTTTCCTCTTCTTTCTCTCTTTCTTTTCCTTTTCTTTAATAGGTTGGCTATATTACACTCTTCCAGGAATGCAGTTGGCAGCCTGTGTGAGACGTCATCACAACAACTTAAATTTGTAAACATAGGTGATTTGAGAAAATATCCCCGGCTTTTTTCCACTGCAAGGGGATACAGCTTCACAGTCCTCTGGAGGTTGGTACTTCCTTTGTTATACTTCGTTTTACAATATTACTCTCAGGGGATTTGTATGGCTCATCGCCATTAAAACAAACTGCAATCCCAAAACCTGGACATTCAAACAATAATACACAAGACATATTAATATATTTTATATGATTATATCATCATTTTATTATATTTTTGCTTCAATTTTAAGTATATAAAATAACGAAGAACAAATTCCAGATTTGATATAAAAAGAAGTCGCGGGGCTTTGTATTTTGTAACTTTTTTTTCTTACTCAAGGCACTTAATACTTTCTATAAGATTTACATATAAGAATACGAATATTTAAGATAGTATAAAAAATGTTTTTTTTGTTGTTGCGAATCTTTACCTAAGATGAAAACGTAGAGAAGGAGTAGGAAAAAAACAAACTTGGTCGAGGAGTTGGGCTCATTTGAAAAATAAAAGAACCCAACTGACTAGATATATTATTAAATAAGCCAGAATATTATTAATAAAGTAAAAATTAGAAAAAAATTAAAGCGAGTGAAGGAGATCCACCTTCTTTTCTATTGGTTCGGAAAATTCGATGAAAAACATGGGATTTGCGGCGCGTTGTATAGTTAATTATATAAATGGTAATAATATTAAACTAATAAATAATAATAGAGGGAGGAGAATGAAAAAGGCGAAAACTGAGATCTTCATTTAAAAAAGGAAAGGTTGGGTGGTTTTGATTTTCAAATTAAGGGAAATATTTATTATTATTATTATTATTATCATAATAGAAGTTCTCTCCCTCATCTGATAGGTTGGTATAAGTAATGGAGATGTAAGACATAAACGTATAATACCCAAAACCTCTCATCATTCTTGGAGGGAATTGTTATTAGATAAGTCTCTCTCTTAAAAATGTTACTTTGTATAAACAAAAAATATTTTATTGGCTTCAAAAGATATTTTTTGGCGGATAAAATATATATTTGTGACATAATACTTGGCTAAATATTACATAGGAAATCAAAAGTTACATTATGCAGGAGACTTTATTTAATGAGTGTTTCCCCCCTTCACATGAAAGGTTTTGTGATTTATATTATCCCTATTTACATATCCAAGATTAGGGTTGAGGAGGCATCGAGCAGGATTTTGTGTGTGTGCGCGCGTTGCGTGGAGTTAGTGGGAGGACAGAATCAGAGTTCATCACAGAATAACTTTTTGACACTGGGGCTCGGCTAGGCCGCCCCAGCGGAGCTTGTAGTATTGTCCCTCCATTTGATGCCGGGGTTTAGCTGAGCACTAAGGAATAGCCAGGGTGCACTCACCTCTCGATACGCCCACATTAACAAAAACTCGAGTTTGTTAAAGGGGAGGGGTCATTCTGAAAGGAAACAAAAATGAATTAAATACTTAATTATGTAGATCAAAATAAAATTATAATTCATTTCATGATTTCATAATTAATTAAAATATTTCTTTGTCAGTTGGTAGCTCAATTTTCATTAAAATTAAAAACCAGAGCCATATAGGCCTGTGAATAAAACAAAATAACCTTCATTATTTCCCTGAGAATGAGCAGTTGCTTAAGTCTTTTATTAATAGATGATATTGGAGGAATCCTTTCAAAGGATTCACAAATGACAGGGATCAACATGAAAAGAACAAAAAACCCATTCATAAGGATATGATCTTTGATTATATATGTTGACACCGTCGCCATGGAAGTGATGCTTCAGTTTATAACTCCATATTATTTCAACATATCTTGGTTCTTCTTTTCTTTCACTCAATTATGTTCAAGAAAAAGCTGCTTCTTCCTCGGTTTATTATCCTTTTAAGTTTTAATAGTCTTATCCGAACATAACGGTCGCAATTGGAATCAATCATAGCCGCTTTTAAAGTTTAAATTATAACACTCAACCTCCAAAATTACATATTTCCGTTTCTTCCTCATTTCATCTTCCGGTCTCTACATTTCAAAAGTGTGGCCGTGTTTTATTTTTAATGAAAAAATACTTAACTGCTTATAAAAAATAATTCAAAATAATTTGTCTTTAAAATTAGATAAAGGGTGTTTTAAAACATTTAACAGATCTAATTAATTACTGATTAACAATTTTTATGAAAATTTAACGAACAGAATCTTTTATAGAACACAACTCCAAATGCTTTCGAAGATTATTCAAAAATTATATCATTTATGTTACAGTCAATATTATCATAATATGGATCATAATTTATATATATTTTTTAAGGACTAAAGACTTTGCTAACCCAACTTTTTTCTCCAAATAACGAATAAGAGGCTTCGTCAGATTTATGCAATTAGTATTCGTGCTGAAATGAAATCTTCGGATCATGTCAAACTGGCATAATACAAGTACAAAAAACTTAAGGTTAAGGAATTCTTTGTTGGGCAAGACAATTTCGTTGTATGAAAAATTTATCCAAAGAATTGAAAAGGACGGGTTTAATTTTGGATTGCTTAGGTTCTATTTTTAAAGTGATGAGTATCAACTATAGAGATTTAAAGATATAGAGAGCTTATTGGACTCGTCAGAGAAATACGTCATTGTGTCAATAAAATAGCTGAACGATGTTTCTCTGCTATTGGAGGGAAGAGAAATACGTCATTGTGTTATGTTTATATCTCTATGATCAGCTTACGATGACGTAGTATCAATTACTTTGTTTATAGCAAGGCAGTTAAAAGTAAGGTAGAGCCATTTTAACCAATGAAAGTAAAAAATACACCGCCACGCAACCTACCGTATGAGCATGACGTCACATGTCAAAAGAGGGTCTATTTTATAAGTAAAATATGTTAAATATAATCGAATTTAGCATATAGGGGACACACAGAAACAATAGAACGCTGTTTCTCTGCCATTAAAGGGAATCAGCTCTCTATATCTTTATATCTCTATGATATCAACCCATAAATCAGTTTTTTTCAGCTTTTAGAGTTTTTTTTAATAGTTATAAATTATTTCATTCATACAACATTTTTGTAAATAGAAAAGTGGTAGGGGACAATGGTCAATATATACAGTTTAAAACACGAAAAATGCTTTAAAAAAATTAAACTTGGATTCAATTTTTTCATAAAATATATAAATGTTTATTATAATTGATTCGGTCTAGGAGGGAGATGTATCTTTCCACCAACTTGTCCAGTCCTATAGGGAGAGGGTTCCCCTTGACCCGCGAGGCGTACATAATTCCTTGAACCTTGGAAATTATGGACTCTATTTGAAAAGCGTTATCATAATTGGGGGACGTTGATATTAGCCAGTTTGGGGGTTCAAGGTGTTTCACCGTATGTCCTTTTGTTCAGCTTTTAAAGTTTAAACAAAAGAATAATCAATGCTAAGGCTTCTTTTTTCGTATTACTTTTCTTAACAAGTTCTTATATTTCTAATGGGGACAATGATAACCTTTGATGATTTTAAATGAAAAAACTAATTATAAGGAAGTCATGTTTTTCTACAAAAAAGTAATTTTATATATACGAAAAAAAAAACATCTAGTCTTTATTTTAAAGAAATATATATATATATATATATATACTTCCAGTATGCCGGAAGGTTTCAAAAATATTAAGAAACCTGTTTGCAGGTTGCAAGTTTAAATATAGACCTTTGAGTCGATTGTTAAGATACTGGCAATCCCTTTAAAAGATAAGAAAGGGGTTTCTGAGATATATTATTGTATTGATTCTTAGTTGCAACCAAGGATTAATATAAACTTGACAACAAAGTCTTAAATGATATTGAGAAGAAAGGACCAAGGAACAAACAGTTAAGGAAGAAATGACCTTAGATAGAAAAGGAAAATGGTGAAACGCGAAAAATGGCCCAAGCACATGAATAAGTGAGTATGTAGCAGAGTCCTTCTCTCTGTTCCTATATGTGCCTTAAATTAATGGATTATATGTAATACAAACTTGTAAAATAATATTTATAAAAAGAAAGAAATGCCTACTACGAAATACAGAGGAGTTTAGACAACATAACCGAAGGTGTTAGTCCTTTAATTCCTTCGGTTACAAGTATATGAGTGCAATACACCCAAGTATGGCACAATCCCTCATCTTTATTTGCAAACAATAAAATCATTTGTTGACATTCATTTGTCAATTTAATAGAAAAATAAGATGTACAAAACTTAAATACTCATCACGTAAAGTGTATTATTTGCTTAGATAATAATTATACAGAATGTCCTTGTATATTTACCTTACTATAACCTAATAACAATGTAGAAGCCTCCTCATTTAATGAGCAACACGTTTTAGAAATGAAATCATAGCTAAAACTTAAAACTTAACACATTAAAAACCCTCCGATTATTAAAATTTTAAATATTTTTAGTTGTCTTTTTTTTTGTAACCTATAAGCGTGAATTAGAACGTGATAAAGCTATTTTAATCGCTACTTCTTTGCAAAACAGGTATGAAATCATATGGAATTGAAAGGTTACATGTGGCAATTGCTTTGTGCATTTCAAACAATGTATTATTTAAAAATAGTGTATCTAAAATATAGATTTTGATTTTTTAAATAAACAAAGCAACATAAAAGTAACAGATTTTTCTTTTTTCACAATCTTTTTACTACATATATTCCCAGCACTGAAGAGTTCTCTGGAACGAGTCACCTCAAGAAAAGGCGCATTTCCTCCCTCTATGGCTACTATATATTGATTAGTTTTGGATTTTGATGAATTACAGTTAATTCTATTGTATTTTTAATACTAAAAATAAGTTCGCCAGTTTAAATATTCACTTATTTAATAAAATAATATTCTTTCTAAGAGTTTTAAAACTGAAAATATAAACAAATCGCTAATCATATCAGACAATCCAATGAATGAGCTATTGCTATAAATAAATCAAATATTTTGTAGCCTTTTATGCTTTACAAATATTTCATGGATGTATCCAATCCCCCTACAAGCACAAGGAGAACAGTATTTTGTATAGATTTTCTAATAATACATATATATGTATTTGTGTTTCACATATGTTAGTTATACAATATAATTGATATTAGTGACATGTAATTATGACTTTATATATATGACACTTCATTATGAGATCACCAGCTATTCATCAGAGCTTTTCAGTGAAGAATTTGTGGTACTAATTTGGTTGCATGAGTATATGAATAAGCATAAGAGATATCAAAATACCCCATCAACCTAATAAATCATTTTACTTTACGTTCAATTTTATTTATTGCCCTCAAAGCAACTTCTGTTTCGTTCAATAATCGCTCAAATACATTGATAAATCGACAATTTAGTAAAGAAACAAATCTCTAACGTTTTTTTATATTAATTCTGCATTTATTATTATTTTATTTTTTCCCTCATCAGCAAGGCCTGCTGTAAGTGTTACCTGGATAGAAAGAGAGAAAGAGAAGGGAGAGAGTATTTGCCTCACTTCTCTCCCTCTTTTTTTTCTTCCTATCCAGGTTACACTAACAGCGTTACCAAATGGTAATCGTATATTCTCATATCAAAAGATCATTTTTTTTTTGGGGGGGGGGGGGGTACGTATTTGCTTATATCTCTTAAAGTATAGCGATTTTTAGAACACCAAACTATCAAATGAAAGCTTGGTTAACCAGCTTTAATATTTTGGTATACTAAATCATGTCAATTTAATAAGTAGAGAGTTATATGTACATTAAAAAAGCCTATCTCGCGTACAAAATGACGCATATAATGGATTATAAATGCGTCAGAGACAAAGTAAAATTTTGAGAGGATACCTTGACGCAAATCTAAGAAACACATTATTTATTATTTTTTTATAATCGATTTCTTATAGGTCAATACAGGCTCTGAATCATATGATGTAAACTCAGATTGTACTGAATTCTGAATTGATAGAATGCAACCAAGGTCATTTTTGGATTTATCATCTAAAGTTTTACTAAACTTAAAAGTACTATTTTACTCTGAAGCGAACAAGTCATCTTCTACAGGCGAGTGAAGTTAATTGATACAAAAAAGCTATGAAATAAGCTAACAATACACACTCATTTTTTTCTTTGTTTTTACTGAAAACTTTGTTTTATTAAAAAACATCAAACATACGTCTGGTAGTAAATTAGATTTCCTTTAAATTAATAATTATTATTGAAGTCTGTAACGTCCACCATTTTGAAGAAATTTGCGGAAAACTATATTTTTACTAAATTTTTAAAACTTTGACCTCGTTGCGCGACCTCGTAATGTTGACCGATTTTGTTCAAACTTTGTATGTCGTCTTCTTTTATCACCAAGAAACAGAAAATCCACAATGTTGCTAACATTTCAAACATTTGAAAAATAAGAACAACCCTAATATATATATATATATATATATATATATATATATATATATATATTATATATATATATATATATTATATATATATATATATATATATATATATATATATTATATACACGTATAAGTGACTTATCTTTCAGATTTTTCGGATTTGAGAGTCGATCCCCCCTAGGATTTTACCGTAGTGCATAGTGATCATCTTGGAAAGTCTGAACGAAATCGAGCAACGTTAAGTTAAGGATTCCAAATTAGTTTTTTACATACATGCAAAAATGCATATCCTACCTATATTTGTATCGAATTGTTTCAAAATAGCATTTATTTTGAGGACATGAGAGTATGATTTAATGGCGGGGGAAATACTATATAACTTATGAGTCCGTTGCGGAGATATGAAAGCTTTGGAAAAATAGATCTGTTGACTCATGCAATATATATAGAAACATACACGCATAGATACAACATTTAAAAAAAGGAAACTGATAAAAACTTATTGATATGGTAATACAAATAACCAACGAGAATTTACATAAAGATAAGGCCTCAATTGTGTATGAAGAGCGAATCACAAGGATTCTTATCTATTTCAGCTGATAATTAACTTAAAAATAAGCTTTTGATCGGAGCAACGTCTAAATGTATTTAAATATATGAATGTCTTAAAATACATATTAGTTTCACTAATTGATATTCTGTTGTAGTCTCCAGAGGCTACAAAATCATACATAGCAACACGTGACATCAGTGATTTATGGTTCCTTAGTCCAAAAGGGTTCTACTCTTTGATCTCTTGACTAAGTCATCATTGAGGAATGAGAAAAAACAATGCATTAATTGTTTTTTTATTGAAAGCTCAAACATTGCTAATTATTTATCATAAGCTTCATAAATTGACGAGATATTTATTACATTTATTTGCCCTTAAGATATATTATAAAACATTATTATAGTGTCTTAAGAATCAATGCATGATCAATTTTTTAACTGCGTCTGCTGTACCAACAGCTGTCATGTATAAAGGCCTAAGATAATACTGTTTTGACACTAGATCAAATTCCAGTTTGGTGGGACAAATCATGAAATAAATCCTCCTTTTGAGAGATAAATTTAAGAATGCTGAATAAAGAAAGTATAAATTTTAAGTGGTACTGCAACATATATATTATAATGTTATGTTAAATAATCTCATAAGCATTCATGGTAAATAAATTTTTGCAATTGTGAAAAACCAAAAAAATCATTTTAATTCATCAATCAAGTTTTCAAAAAAAAAATACAGCATTCATTTCATATTTTGCAATGTATTACATAATTTTTCTGGCGGAAAACCCCTCAACGCTAAGCTTTTGATCAGTCATGTTTAAAAACGGCATAATAATATATTTTTACATATTTTATTCTTTTTATCTAAGGCGACCTTCTTTGATTGGTCGCATAAATATATTTGTATCCAATCAGCTCAAAGTTTTATCCTTCCTTTGGTCAACATCACTTTAAATGTGATTTTTAAGTATGTATTTATCTAGCCTTAATATATATATATAGTCAACTTCGCTAAGTCGATTCTCTCGGGACTGTGCAAAAACAATTGACTTAGGCGAAATTCGAGTTACAAATTTTGATTGCTAAGTCGAAGAAAAATTCGATATACAGGTAGGCGCGTGTGTGTGCACTTGCTCACATGCAGTAGCAAATCATCGCCAATCAAATTCTTAAGTGTTCAATATTTTTCTCCACTTCAACCATCTGTGTCTGCCTCCTTGTAATACACAGTGTGAACGGCAGACGCAGTGCATACGGGCTGTGTTTTGGAAAGTGAGCGCCCTCTTCGACTTATGAAGTTATTTTCTTGTTTATGTATGTGTTACTGTCAAAATATCTGTTCGACTTAGGCGAAATATCGACTTACAACAATCGACTTGTACGATTTTCATTACACACATGTCAATGGAGAAAAAATGGGACTTTTGATTGTATTCGAGTTAGGCGACTTTTCGACTTATGCAATTTCGACTTAGGCGAAATTGACTGTATATATATATATATAAAATTACTTTCTTATAGCCTAGACTCTGACAACAACAAATACCTTCTGATAAGATTAACCGAAAAAGGGGGAATTACAAGGTATCAAAAATGATAAGGGACCCAAGCACCTTATCACTGGAAGACTCTTGTGATCCAGGGTTTATCCCTTGGCTACATATTTATTATCAACAAGGGAAATATGAACTTTGCCTATTGGCTAAGATAAGAAAATTGAAGCAGGGCCAATTAAAATCCAACAAGAACCTGTGTCAGCGAAGGTCAATAAGTAGGTACTTTATACAAAAATGTGTATATTTGTGTGTGCTTTCATAATTGTTCAAAAGAACCCGACTTGTGTAATAGAAGGGTGCTCCTCAAATCTATAAATAAACAAAAGGGAAAGAAGAAATATGGGGATATCCCAGCATTGGTAGTCATGTTGGTGATCGCTTTTTATGTATGTAGTATTTATTTAGAAACCATTTGCTAACAAGAATATGTCATAGAAATGATATTATGAAGAAATGGACCAGGAAAATATGGTCTAGGAAAATATGACACCCATTCTAGACACCTTCTAGACATCCATAGAAATATATGGAGCAGTTACTGTCAAAAAAAGAAGAAAAGGAAAATTCAGCTGATGAATCCGTAGCCAGAAGTTCACCATATAATTTACGTTTTTGATCGATTAAAAATATTTTTATCATATGCAGTTTTGTATACCTATATTATAATTGCCACAAACATTAACAAACTTTTTAATGATTAACAATACAAACTAGAGGCATATATACACTCAGAGAGTGCAAACCTCCGCCGTCATGAGCCTTCGAGGCGGATTTTTCACGACTGGGGAGGCGTAGAGAGAGGGGGAGGGTTCCCCTAGACGGAAATTCCGAGAGGAACACGCTCCCGGACCCAATTTCACAGCACAGCGACATCTATTGGCAGAGTAGGCTAACTTGGAAAATTTTGTAGTATTTAGCTCATTTGGCGCCTTAATTCTGCACTCAGAGATGCCAAAATTTAATCACTTCTTCCTTTTGGCACTTCCAACAACTCCACAAAATTTCATCCAAATCCGTCAGTACTTTTTGAGTTATCCTGCTGACAAACCAACAAACTAACAAACCAACAAACTAACAAACCAACAAACGCCAGTGAAAACAATACCTCCTTCGGGGGAGGTAATAAGCCTCTCACAATAAAAAATCAACTGCCAGTCATCATCTTATATATATTTGTTTGAGATAATTATATTTATATGTGGAAGTAACCTTTCATGCAATTTAAAACTAATCTCAAACTTAATAAGTCATCATATTTTATAGGTCGGCGGCAATGATTAAACCAATTATAGTTACCTGTACAATGCAGAGTAGTATCCAGTCCATGATGAACCAAAGAACTACATGACATATAAAAAATAGCACTGGATCTATTCTCCAGAGATGAAACACGGCCCACGATGCGAGTAGGCCGATGCAGAAACACTCTGATATGGGCTCGAAGAGAATCGTCGTTGGAATCATGGCAGAGCGAAGTTTGGCCCATCTAAAAAAGCAAGGAAATAAAAATAAGTTGTCGGGACTTAGAAAAGAAAAAATCGTGAATACCCCGTTTGACTAAAGGAATTTAAAAATTATAACTATAATTCAAAATTCAAAGCTAGGGATAGCAAAATGGTATATTTTTTTAAACTGGATCGGTGGACAAAAGATGAAAGCACTTGGCAATATTTAATTAAGTATCCATGACTAATATAGGTTTTGGGATGACGTCACACACAGGCTATCAACTGCCATCCTGAAGAGTATTAATATAGCCAATTGAGTGGCAACATTTGAGAGGAGGAAAAAGAGTAATTAACGTCGTCACACATCCACTCATATTTTTGAAAGATCTCAACGCTTACCATGTTGAGGATGTTAACGAATCAGAAATTTAAGAGCGTACACTAAAGATTAAACAGAGTGGAATCTTTACTTATAAAGAAGCTTCCTCAAAGTATTAACCAATCAGAGCTATGTGAAAACATTTAAAAAATACGAGTCCATGTGTGACGTCAATAACTCTTTTTCTACTCTCAAAAATCGAGTAGAGGTTGGCCACTCAATTGGCTACTTTAGACTCTTCAATTATGGCAGTTGACAGCCTGTGTGTGACGTCATCCCAAAAACCTATATTTGTAAACAGGAGCGGTGTGAGAAAAAAATATCCCCAATCAGTTAAATCAGTTTCCGTAAAAACTAGAAAATATGCGTCGGTGGAAATAGAAAATTCCCATCAAAAATTTAAATCCTTAATGCGGTACTACTGGTCATAGACATGGGTTATATGTACTATGTGTAGACAAGTTAAGAAAACCCTGTCTAAAGGCATGGATCTAATAAGAAAATACAGAATAAAATAGGTTAGAATATTATGTAAAGAAGGTTTGTCTATGACTGTTGTAGTTCGAGGAAATATGATATAAAATTTTAGGTTGTTCTTATCTATCATTATATTAAATATACCGTCAAAAATGAAAAGAATATTGTATTTCTTAGTGTTCATTAATTGCAATGATTCATTTTACGTTATCATTATATTTGTATTTGTATCATATACATAGTATACATCCTTAGATTATTGCATATGTGTACACTATCAATTTATTTACACCCAGATAAAAGGTTTATTTAAATACCAACTCAATCCATTTGGGGCTAAATACTTATTTTAATTGAAAGAAAATTTCGAGGCAAATATCTATAATTGTATTTGATTGATCATAATCAGTGCATGAATCGACTATTGTCTTGTACCAAATTTTTTTTACTATGAAATTCATTATCTGATGGTCTCTACCTAAATCCACTCCATACGCCCTAAAACCCTCAATAAAGTTGCTAATAATATAAAGTCAATCATAATGTATCTCTTGGGGCTCTAAGCCCGTGAAAGCTTGATGAGATAAAATTTGAGCATAATTTTAATGCACATTTTATATGTAATATGGGATGTAAGAGAGGGAAGAATCAGACTTGCCAGACTCAATAAGGAATCATTATTCTTCCTGGAAATCCTCCAAGTACATTAATGTATAGTATAAAACAAACTATAAAGAGCAGGACGATAAAAAAGTACATGGAATGAGAGCTTTTGGCTCAAATTAAAATCGTATAGCTTCATGATTAGATATGCAATAATGGCCCTTGTGACTTTATGAAGGGATGAATGGAAGGGGCGAGTGGATTCAAACATTAATGATGGAATTAAGGTCATAGAATGTGTAAAACGTAGATATAAGTCAATATCTCGATAATAACATGCTTTTTCTTTCTTTCAAAAATAGTTAAACAAAAAGTATATAATCATGATACAGAGATATCAAAAAATGTGTGATGAGATACACGCCGCCATCTCTTAGTCAGCTGTTGAATTTTAAGTCATAACTAGGTTTAATCCTAAAGTGAAGGCATTTATTAATAACAATAAAACTGATTCCTGCAGCTTCTATAGGATTATTATACCTACGTAAATTTGTAAAGAAGCAAAAAAATTGTGAAGGCGATACTATAAGACAAACAATGATGAGTCATTATCACATTGAGCCAAAAAAAAAAAATGATAGATATAAAAATCCAGTAGAAATGACTTGCTTTTCACTCAAAAAACTTTTTGGGGATTGAATCATCAAAAGTTATGACAATGATGTATTAGAGGCTTCTTAACTATCGACTTAAAAATATTTTATCTGAATTCAAATTATATATGTACAATACTATTTAACACTAACTTAATTAATATGTGTATATATCCACTAGTTTTTGCGAATTTCTTACCTCGCCAGCCTTTTTGAAATGTGACAATCGACGAATTCCCTGAGTTTTGCCAAGCAGGCTGGGAACTTATAACCGTTGAATATCCCTGCAATAAGAAAAGAGACTCGGAATAGAACAACAACTTCGAAGGTGAATGATAGCGAGCAACCTTCCACTTACCTTCTCTTGAAAAGCTTGGGCAAAGAAATAGTCTTCCGCAAGATAGCATCCGAAGTTCTTAATACCCCCGACATCATCCAGGATGTCCTTTCTCATCAAGTGGACATTCCAGTGGAACAATTGACTCCAAACATATTCGCAACAAGATATATCCGAGCATGGCTCGTGCCAAAAAAGACCTAGAAGGATAAAAGAAAAGTTATAATAAAAATGTAAGATAAACTGAAAATATTTTGTCATAAAGAACAAGTATAAACACTCTAGCTTTAATACATATATTCTTTATATAAAAAACAGTTGGTAGTAAAAGATAACTATCTGCGAAATCTACTTATATTGTCATCTCATTATTAGGATGCTATAAAAATGTGCAGTATGTTGGCAAAGATAATTAAAGTATAGTCCATCAAATACAAAAGAGAGTACATACTTTACTTAGATTAAGTTAAACTTGTTTGACTCATCCTCTGGTTTGATCTTCATAGATTCCTTAAATTGTGAGCTATGAAGTAATCTAGAGCTTATAAAAACGGCAGTGAGTATAGAGAGGAGTATATAAATATATATATCAGGAAACGACCGGGTACCGGCCTGAGTCCTGGCTGTTTTTGAGCGTCCCGGGACTTCAATATTTTCTTTCGTTTGTCATTCATAAATTTTAATTAGAAAATAATTTCCAAAAGTGAGGATGTTTTTTAGAAAGGAATTTTCGAAATATCCTTTTCTAAAAAAAAGTCTTTACTTTTTTGGAGATTCTTTTCTAAAAACAAAACGTCTTCACTTTTTAAAGATTATTTCTTTAAAAAAAAAACGTCGTCACTGCAGAATGTCGAAGGAACGAAAATATATATTATGTCCCGGCCCAGTTTTGGCCCGGCCCGGCTTGAAAATTTTAAGTCCCGGCCTGGGCGAAAAAAGGTGTTTCCTGATAGATATATATATATATATCTTAGAGGCCCACCGCGGTAGAAAATGAAAAACGTTACAACAAAACTATATTTGAAACAGCAAGGTGTCAAAAGGGATCGTGTTATTATTTATATTAATTAAAGTTATAGACAGCGTTTTGCCAACGCTATGAATAGACATAGTATTTTCTGTACTAAAAAGTGTTTGCTATTTGTAAATGAGGGTACATGGATATATCTATTTGAGTCCCAGCTGTTGTATGTATAACTAAAAATGTTTCTGATACAGTGAGACTTTCCACTATTCTTAGAATAATGAAGATTATTTGATTGAATTGATATGTTATATGATTATAAAAATATTCTAAATTGTAAATAACAAAGTTGAAACACAATTATTCTTTTTATGACATATTATTTTTGTTATATATGTTTTAATTTTGAGTTGCGACCTATGTTTGTTTTTGTACATGTAAATAAATAAATGTTCAATTGGACTATTAAAAAAAAGGCTCTTTGAATGAATAGTCAAACAGAAAATAAATTGATTTCTGGCAACCAAATACTTTAGCGTAGGATATCCCTAGGTTTTTTAAAGTAACGCTCCGCTACAATAACAATGCTAAAAGTTATATATTGTGTATATATCTGTCATTGGGATTTTCATATTGCCCTAATATGTGATCAATTTATTAGTAAAAGCTATTAAAAATTGTCTCTTTATGTTTGATTGTACATTTGAGATTTTGATAAAAACATCTTCCTTAAAGGAATGCTATTGAGCAATATGATATGCACTGCAATTATAATAATAATACTCCCTTTGAAGGCATTTGAAAAATGCAGGTCTACTAGATCAAAACATATATATATATATAAAAGATTGGCATTCATAATAACATACGACGCACTTTTTCGAGTGTTGATGAGAGGCCGGACTTGTCACAGGTGAAGGGCATTTGATGCACGAGGCCCACATTGTCCGTCATGAAGCTAACCATGTCCTTGAGTGTGTCTTCTTTCACTATAAAGATAATAAAAGTATAAGTATAATTCGGAAGATTTTTTATTTAGCAAAGTGCTCTTAGGAGTAGAGTTTTGGTATGTTGACCAATAATTTGGAGTAAAAGGAAGTGCGTGTGTTCAACTCTCAGCGTTGAGGGCACGGGTTCGAATACTCCAGAGAGGAGAAGTGTTGATTCACCTCATTGATAAGATTCTACATTCGATAGACTCATTTTAAAGTTATAATGCTTATTTATTCCCAGTCGGATGTAATTCTATCGAACCTTAAGGCAACAAATTATATTTTGGAGTGTTTCATTTGACATCTTCGTGTTTAATCTAATGATATAATGCTTATTTATATCCTTTCATATGCAATTCTATCGAACCAAAAGGCAACACATTTTATTTTGGAGTGAGTTCATAGGTCTTTCATTAGACATTTTCATTGAGAAAACTAACAGAGTGTCCAGGAAAGGAAATTAAGAAGCTTTGATAGTTGACATAAACAAAACAAAAAAAACGAGGGGATCAAGAATCGGAAGATATTATAAAATATACAGATAAAAATTATAACATAAATGATTCTTTGTACTTAAAAAAATAAGACCGTAAAAATGTCGGACGTTATGTATTAAATTGGTTTCATAGATTTTATTCCGTGAGGACATGATACAACATTAGATATATCGATTATTTTTACAAAAATATTATTTTAATTTTCTTAAAATTAAATATTCCAAGCCTTCTCCTCCTCTTTAAGTTATAGGTAAGCGCTATAAATACTTTTATCTCAATGATCTTATTAGGATATCATCATCACTGAAGATTTGTTTTGATCGTTTTGATAATTTTCTCTACTCCATACAAAGCATTTAAGATTTTGATGCAATTAAGCAACACATACTTCGAATACCGGAGTCTGAGACCATGATGAGCTCGTGTTTAGACGCTCGATATCCCGGCTGCATGTTATTGATTTTGGGATTCACTCCAACTTCCTCCCCACCGTAGAAGACCTTTAAAAGAATGGAAAGGGTATTATGGGTTAGTGAGATCATAATTAAAAGACAAGTAGAGAATCTAACAAGTGGTCAAATTGAATCTATTAATATTAATTATGATTTTTTTAAAACTAAGTCGTCATAATTGATTAATTAGCTATATTACGTGAATATTTCATACATTACTTTTTTGTACGTATACCCATGTTTCACGTATTTTGCAGAATTAGTATTGCAAATTGCATAAGTTAATTGTCACATTTAACTCAAAGCAGTTCTTTCCATTTTGAAGTGTCTTTGAATTGCTGCCTGGAACATAAAAATATATTTGATGTGATTGGTTGCAGAAAATATATAGCCAATAAAAATCTATATATGCACATTAAAATATATCTGTTCTGTCGTCAGTTTCTTTTACAACGAATTTTGAAGAATTTTGTAGCATATCCTTAGATGAATATGGGCAATTAGGGAAAAATGGGGTGCCAGATAATCATTATAAAGGATTCTGCACTTAAAACTTGAGATCATGATCCAATTCAGCATAATATGTAGGTGATAAATTCAAAGTAAAGCAACTGTCACCCCTTTTTGGCGGGAATTTTCAACATCCACTCTATCAATCCTCTTTCTTTTAGGAAGCTTTCTTACAGAGCAGTCCACTCCTGGAAACTTTTTGATGAGGCTATCCACATACATTCGAAGCTTGCAGTCGCCCGAGTCTTGAATACAGAATAATATTTCATACTGAAAGAATATAAAACAAAGTATTATGAGCATGGCTGGCATTCAAAAACAACATAGTAATAGAGTCAAACCTTAGGATAATCTAACTTGAAAAATGTTTCTAGGTTTTGAAAAAGATGAGGATCATCCTCGCAGCAGAGTGGTTTCAAAATCGATACACCAGGAAGGGAATTTTTGTGTAGACAGCCCAAGTCACGGTTTCGATGAAGTCTCCATTCCTATGAAAAGAAAAGTTGACATAACGAATCAAACAACAAAAAATGGAGACATAGTTTTCTACGAGCATTTGTCTCAAAGAGCTACAACACATATTACTTCGTTATTTGTGCCTGACTCGTTCACAAACATACAAATATATTCACGTAGAGCAAGTTATTTGTTTGCACGTATAGGACGGATACTTTGAGGTCAGTCCATTATTATTATTGATACAAATATAAATAATACGTGGAGTCATAGTCATAGTCATAGCAGGAGTCAATAATAAAAGTCAAGATTGGAAATAAAAGCCATTCAAAAATAGTTTTCCTTTATCATCTTGTGGCATGAAGTATAGGGGAGTCATTGAAGAGTTTGGGTTGAGAAGAGGAGTCTCGCTATTGTAATTAAGCCCTACAGATGTGATATATGATTCACACACACACACACATCACGTCCCAGTAGGAGGAGATGAACACACCACGACAAGAAAGGGGCTCTCTCTCACTCTACAAAAAACACCAGTTGTCAAAGCAGTCCAAGGCAACATTTGTGGCTAGTGAGATAAATACTTATGCTCAATGGGAGATCATTTTAGATATATATATATATAAAATGAGCAAACATGGAGTCCTAGATAGGTGATGGTCAAAGGCTTACCCATAAAATAAAGCTAGAATGTGAAACGTCCATAAGACGACCCATATGATAAAGATGAGAAGTGAGAGGGCGTGTAGACCGACTTCCGAGACCGGAGTCGTCGAACTTCGTTCATGGTTTTGGGGGAGTTTTTAAGTCATTCGAAAGGAGGAAGTAGATGATGAAAGTCGATTTTGATGCTGTTTCTGTCGTGTACGCATTTGTTTAGGGAGCACCAATCCCCCGAATCGTCCTCCTCTATATCCGTAGTGTTCACTACACACACAATTTGCACACTGATCCCCACCAGCAGGAACAAGGGACGGAATGAGATGAGTTGGTGGTGAGGTTCCTTTGGGAGCTGTCTCAACACGGATCACACCCCATACTGGGAGACGAGGAGAGGCGATGCATGTAGATAGGAGTAGGTGTAGGTGTAGATAGGAGTTCTTCTTCTGTCCACCACCAAGAGACTACTACTAAACACACACTCAAGTCAAAGATAGCAGATAAAGCGAGTCTTCACATAACACGGCCTCTTATTCTTGTTATTGTTGTTATTATTGCTACGCTTCAAGCCGGGAGTGAAACATTGTGTGTGTGTAAAGCCGGAGAAGAAAGAGCGCCTAATTTTATTGTTGTTATTGTTGTTCCTATGTCATCATCATAATGTCACAGGAGGAGTACTTTTTTAATAAAAGTACGGGCTATGGAAGGAGTCGTCTTTGGGAGCTCTATCGATGATCTACAACAATAACACGTTGTGATTCGACTCGGTCAACAATAAGAATAATAACAATGCTTCTTCTTCTTATCCGGCATCTCACTCCTTCTACCCCCCCCCCCTTCTTTCCACTTTCCTTTCTTCAGAATCATCAACAGCAAAGTTCTCTACAGCTTCCAAGACATATAACATTCCTGATGCTCTCTCTTATTCCTCTCTTTCTATTTTTTATTTGATGATGGTGGTGGCTCTCCATGCAGAGTCTCTGGAACGCGCCTATTTCTCCCCTTTTCCCCTCCTCATCCTCTTCGCCCACCCTAAAAGCATCTTCTTCTTAACTCTCTCTCTCTCCCTCTATGTTTTGTTTCATGAAATAGCTTGTCAGAGTTATAGTAGATGGTGCCCCCCCCCCACTTAGATTCCTTCTTGTAACTGATAAAACACACATAGGAATAAGTAAAATAAGTGCAATATACCTCTTTATTTATATTCGGCTGAAAACTTTTTCATTGTGTAAAAGCCTTGATGGTATGAAGGGCCGGTACAATATATATAGTATATATATAGACCTTGCTTAATTCGCGAAAAAATGTCGTTCGTGTTGCCGTTCACCAAAGTTATCGTTCATCGTTATTTTTAAATTGATCGTTCATTGTTCGTTTGTCGTTCGTCATTCTGAATAAATGA
>CP045900.1:5166236-5183641 GCA_013387185.1 Caligus rogercresseyi
GCAGAGTAATTTCTTCGCAGAGTAATTTCTTCGCAAGTAATTTCTTCGCAAGTAATTTCTTCGCAAGTAAAGTTCTTCGTCCGCAGGGTAATTTCTTCGCAAGTTTCATTTTTGTGAAGGATTTAGTCACAACTGTGTTTCTATATGCATATATTTGAATTGTTTTTTGTATGCCATCAATGCAATGCTTATTCGTTCTGGTTTTAACCTATTTTAGCCTATGCATTAGGCATATCAAGGGGTCCTATATGGATCCATTTTTTGCATATAAGCCGAGTATGAAATGATTGTTTACTTCCCAAGTATTTTTTTCGTTTACCAGAATCATTTCGACGATTTTTGACAGGAGAGCTTTGTATAGAATTGTACAATACTTGGATCATAATGAAAACTAAATTTCAAAGTACATTGGATATTAGGATATACAATAGAAATTAGTAGCTTTGTGCTACATAAATAAAATAAAAATAACCAAATGTGCTCAATAAATGCTCAATAAAGCTATTTTGAGTGATAAGCTGGGCCCAAAAGTCAGTAGTTTCTTTTAAAAATGCATTTTATAAAAAAGTGTCTTAAAGGAAAAATTCATACTATTTAATAATTCCGAACACAAAAATGCTTTATCAGATTTTCCTTGTGCATAAGTGTTAGATAAAAATATTCCTAGAACCAACCTCGGTTTAGGACAAAAGTATTTTAATTAATAAAATATATTTTGGATTTTTTATTTATTCACTCGAAACCATAAATCAACATTTTGAATTGGAACTATAAACATAAGATATAATAAACTATAAACATAAGACATAATAAACTATAAACATAAGATATAATAAACTATAAACATAAATATTCTACATAAATTATTCATATATAATATACATAAAAATAAATGGGTTAAAAAGATAAATTATAAGCAATACCACGGAGGTAGTCCATTATTTCACACTCATGGTAATTATTTGTTACTCTTTGAAGTCTCAGAGCGGTGTTTTTATATTTCTTTTTTTGCCTAGGGGGCTCCTCTCCGCTTAAATATTGATTAATTATGATCTCATTTTTAGCTTGTTCCTTTTTTAAAGTATCGATAAACTTCCAAATAGTTGGATGGCAGGAACCTACGAGTTCATTGAATGAACGGTGCCAGGCCTCACACGAATTATTCGTTTTAGACCCACACTCCTTAGCCGCTTCGTAGCAATTCCACAAATTGATGTTAAAACGCGGTGGTCTACGGATGCCATGACAATTTGGACGCCCTATCCAGTTATCTTCCACATAGTCTAAAACTATTTGCGACTCCTCTAAATAATTGTTGTTTGCCACAAGAACCTCGAAGGACTGGACAACGTCTTCAGGAGGTACGAATGCAAGGGCTGCGAGCATCCTCATCTTTAAAGCGAAGTCGATGTCATTTTCATATTGCCGTTTTAGTCCACTTGATTGGATTGATCGAAAAATACATTGACAAAAATGAAAAAAACAACCCTTTTGTTCCGTGGTTGGGAAGGACGTCGTAAATGCATTAATCGATGCCTTCTCAAAATCGGTCATTATCGTTGAGGGATTTAAGGAATTGTTTAATTCCTTTAGTTTCAAAAAAAGTTTTTTATAGCACTGTTCAGACTTGGATGCCATTAGGACGAAAACGAGAGGAACAACATTATCAAGGATGACTCCATGGAGTGTATAAAGTTGTTCGAACAGAGGAGGTGCAACTTTGAAAGTCCCGTCGGCGTACCACGTATTAGCTTGAGACAATATGGTAAGGTTATCCTGGGTGGAAAAAATAAGAATTCGGTCTCCTCGGTCGTTGCTATCAAATAACAGAAATGGTTCCTGGGAATAAGTTAAATGATATTCCATGGGAATGAGGAGTTCCGATAGAGAAAACGGTTGAGGTGGTGCCTGATTTTGAGATTTCCTTTTATTCCTGATGGTCCGCTTTAGTTGGTTAAAATTAGGTAGATGCCCCACAGATGATATAGAAGCTCCAACAAATACATTGGTCGCAATAGAATGGGTTGACTCCTGTGTGGATATTGCTATTTCTTTTGCCAAATTAATAGCCCGGATAGCTTCCACCTTGGCAATGTTTCCCGCGTGGTTGTGTTGGCCGACTACTTTAACAATTGTGTCCGTGTTGGTGTGTACTCGGGCACGGCAGAAAAGTGAAAAGTATTGGTCACACTTCCATATAGTTTTTTGACCAACTTCTCTCTCTCTAATGTAAGAGTGACCATTTTCGAACAATTTTTTATTGCCCCTTGAGCTATTCACGAATTGAAGAGGCATCACGGAGTATAGGAAACAACAGACTGATTTTATGAATGAAACATGAAAGTACACCGGTGGGAAAAATACAAAGTTTGATTAGTGTTGTGATGTATTTAATAATACTGAGCTTAATTGTATAACCTCTTAAGAAGACTCATATTTAGGTTCTGCGGTTACCACTAGAAATGTGAAAATATAGGACTTTAACGACACAGGATCCTGACTACATATGTTCCATATTATGGGGCCCCTAACTAGGGCTGTCAACGAATATTCGAAGTTCGAATTCGAGTTCGAATAGTATCCCAAAAAGGGATTTCGAACGTGAAAATTAATATTCGAATGTTAAAAACCACTCCCGCTTGGTAGTGTGGTGGTGAAATGCAAGCGAAACAAAGTTGTGACTCCGGGCTAAAAGTGATCGGAAATAAGCTTTTTCGTGATTATCTGTGTGCGTTATTTAATTTTAATATTATAGGTATAGGCTATATATGATGATTTTAATGATCTGATTTTAACTATGTTTTTGCCGCATTATTGCCGTATATGGGCTACACGGCAAATGCGTAAAATGGGCAACCAGATATTCGAATAGTTCGAATTCGTAATTGTTTTTCAAACGAATATTCGAATGTCATTTTTGAGCATTTTTGATAATAGGAATTTTTTCCCAACGACACTTTTGTACAAAATGCATTTTTAAAGGAAACTACTGACTTTTGGGCCCAGCTTATCAATCAAAATAGCTTTATTGAGCATTAATGAGCACATTTAGTTAGTTTTATTTTATAAAACTAGTAAAATGAGCCCATTTTGAGTACTTTTCGTTCATATATAAAGTATATAATAGACCCATGAACATTGAGCTACGGTAAGGTAAGGTAGGTTTCGTGCGTGAAGAATAGACAATAACAATAATATAATAACATAATAATAAGCTCAGGACTTTGTTATGTTAATGTGGAGAAGGAGGCCTCCTTCCGACGAAGGATTCTCAATTACGGACTTCCGGGTCATCTTTGCTGGACGACATTTCCTACGGTCTTTCAGCTGGAGAACCTCCCCTGGCTACAATAGATCCTTGATGCACTCCGGATCCCTACATTACTCCGGATTGCCACCGGTCTGGATCCCTAAGGCACTCTCGGGATCCATACAGTTCTTCGTATGTTAGGGCACTTACTCCACGACTGATCGCCATGAGAGTCCTATCAGAAGGAAGCAGGCCTTAAATATACACGATGTAGAGAGCTCACGGAAAAGGGCTGCACTTTGAATGTGAACGGAGTTCATTGGACCTCAAACATAGTTTGCATCGTTACACACTCTTATTTAAAGTTGTATTGTTTTATCTCTATTTGTATACTCTCTTTGCATCCTTGTCTCGAAGAACTAAATACACTAAGTTAATTTGATCTCCACATTGCTTCTTATTTCTATTTGAGATCCATGGTCAAGAATATCATTTGCCTCTTAACAAAAATTAAAGACAATACCAAAGGTAAAGACAAAAAGAAAGACTGATTGGCCTAAATATAATATTTTTTAAGAAATTTATCATCAATTATGAACATACGCGTAGGAGACATATAAATCATAAATATTAAATCATGAAAACAGCCGGATTTTGAATTTTAACCAAATAAATATAATGTAAAAAGTAGTGTGTAATTACAATAAATAAATATTAATCTAAACAGCTTTCTTCATTCGAATATTTTTTCACCGATTTAACAGTTCTTAAAATTCGGGCAAATTTAATGATGCCCCCCCCCCCCCCCCAACCAAACATCGCCCCTACGCCTATGATTATGAATATATAACATAATAAAAAGTGTATTTTATTAACTATAATATTTTTTTTGTTTAGACTCTTATAAAAACTTGTCAAAAATGCCTCTGCAACGTGGTGTTCTTCGACATTGTTGTTAAAAGCATATGAACCTATTCCTATAATATATCAAATATAACATGGAACATCAAATTCATTTTAAAATAGCTTCTTCTGTGTGAAACCTTATTGAATCTATCGTTTATTTTGTATTTAGCAAAAAAAAAAATAACTTATCTTATCTTATGAAACCATAATATGAATATTTTCATTTTTTTATTCACGTTAATCATTTTTATATAATGTGTATAATTGTTTGTCGACAATGATTTTATTACTTGCTTTTGAAACGCCTAGTAATTATATTTTCAAACACATGTATCGTGCATATTAATTATCCCCCCTTTCTGCTGCAATTGATCCTTGACGCTCTCAGGATCCCCGCAGTCCTACCACTCTGAATCTCCAAAGTACTCTCGGGATCCACAACTGACTGATATGATATCCCTATAGGGAGGAAGCAGCTCTCGAGCCCACATTATATATGAAGCTCAGAGAGGAGGTGGACGGAGTTCATTGGACCACTAATTTCGTTTGCATTATATATTTTCTTGCTCACTCTTATTCAAAGATTTGTTGTTGATTTCTCTATCTATATACTATGTTTACATCCTTGTCTAGAGGAAATAAATTAACTCAATTAATTTGATCTCTTCATTGCTTCTTCTTTCTATTTGAGATCCATGGTCAACTAAAATCCATACCCGAGACTTCTTTATACACCCAAATACAGAGGATAGACAAATGATTATAACTTACTTATATTATTTTTTTCATTCCGATTCATGTTCTTGATGTGGAAGACAATGAGAAAGAACATCTTTGGCCTATTAAATAAGTTAATGACGATAATATAAAGACAAAAAAATGGCTTAAATACTATAACTTAAAGAAATATCATCATTAATGGTCAACTAAAACCCATACCCGAGGTTTTTTATACAAACACCGAAGGATGGTTCATTAGCCAATACTTGATTCTTCTTACGTTATTTTTGGAAGTTAAATGTGAGGATGATTACTTGCTTATTTTTTATGAAACTTAAAAGACTTCCATTACTACCTTCATCACTTCATCGAATGTTTACAAAAATCAAAATATATGAAGATATAAGCGTCGACCATCTCATAAAGTTTGTTCTAAAATGACCATAATTATTTTTAAACATACTTTTTCTTATCTCTTTTATTTTTTTCTGATGTTGATGAGTTAAAAAAAATCTGTAATTCAAATTAATCAAAATAAATTACACTGTTTGTTGATGATGAAAAATAAAAAGTCAACCAAAAAATTAAGCAAAAAAATCTAAATTCCTTTTCTTAAATTTTGATGAACCGCTCCCAATTTCAGACCCTTGAACTTCATATCACCTTATTGTGCTGGATAATGCGGATTAAATATTATTCCATATATAATTCATGTACTCAATATAATAATGTGATCATATGTAAAGTATAATGTTTATTTAAAAAATGTATTATGTACATATTATAGATGTATTTAAATGTATATATAAATATATCTTAAAAAGAATGCCAATTTCTTGCTATATTAGCTAAATAATTCATCCTGTCGGATCTATCGTAATCGTTCATTTGCTGTAATATCTATCATTTATATATATTTTTTGGGACGGATGATCCCCACCACTTCTCATGTCCACAATTTTTTTTTGAGAGATGGATTCCTCATTTTTTAATATTCTTATAAATTTCCAAATATTTGGATGAGTATTTATGGAACTTTGGAGGGCGTTATGGTATCCCTCCACGCTGTTGTTGGTGCAGATGAGGCCTCTCTGTGTACGTGAATACATACTCTAAGAGAGATGGGAAATTGGGGAGCCACTCGTCGACGCCTTTCTCCAACGCCTCGTTCACAGCCGATGCAAAGGATATTCTTGACCATGGATCTCAAATAGAAATAAGAAGCAATGTGGAGATCAAATTAACTTAGTGTATTTAGTTCTTCGAGACAAGGATTTTATTATTACAAAAAATGAACTGACAGGAACCAGTTGTTGGGAATGGGAGGTTATCCTTTTTAAAAAATACTTCTATTGGGAAAAAAATAGTTTGCCTTGGGGATGTTTTTAATGAAATAAATGATTTTATAGCAAATGAAAACTGGAGAGGATGAATGTTTTAAAATGGGTTAATTTTAAGAAAAGGGAGTTCGGTCCAAGAAATAGTTTTTACAATTTTATAAAACTAATTAGTAATAAGGAACTCCGACATTTTTTAGTTGATAAAAATTCAAAAAGTCATTTTTTAAGTCAAATTGAGAGGAGGAAAGAAGATTACGGGCTGAGAACACCAGTAAATATATTAATTCATGGTTTAAAATCAAAAATGTTAAATCACTCTCTCTATTGGTTTAAATACAGAGTACTTACCAACACATTGACATTTGGTAGTATATATGGGACTACAGCAGAGGAAAGATTATGCTTTTTTTGCGGGGATTCGCTGGAGACATCAAAACATTTTTTATTAGAGTGCATATATGTGGTAGAAATTTTAGAATATCTAAAATTGTTGTTTGATGATTTTTTTTAGTATACAATTAAGAAGTAAGGATTTTATTTACTTTTATACTGGACCGTACCAAGAAGAGATTAATTTTATTACCACTAAAACTCAATATTTTATGTATAAAATGAGATCTACTCGAGTTCCTTTACCTTAAAATTTTACTTCTCTGGTAGATCATATTGTTAATAACACGAAGTTTTAATGTATTTTTATTAATATTATAGGGTATAATATCAAGTGAATAAAGTTTTACCTTGGTAAAAAAATAATAAGGTTTCACACAGAAGAAGCTATTTTAAAATGAATTTGATGTTCCATGTTATATTTGATATATTATAGGAATAGGTTCATATGCTTTTAACAACAATGTCGAAGAACACCACGTTGCAGAGGCATTTTTGACAAGTTTTATAAGATTCTAAAAAAAAAAATATTATAGTTAATAAAATACACTTTTTATTATGTTATATATTCATAATCATAGGCGTAGGGGCGATGTTTGGTTGGGGGGGGGGGGGCATCATTAAATTTGCCCGAATTTTAAGAACTGTTAAATCGGTGAAAAAATATTCGAATGAAGAAAGCTGTTTAGATTAATATTTATTTATTGTAATTACACACTACTTTTTACATTATATTTATTTGGTTAAAATTCAAAATCCGGCTGTTTTCATGATTTAATATTTATGATTTATATGTCTCCTACGCGTATGTTCATAATTGATGATAATTTCTTAAAAAATATTATATTTAGGCCAATTAGTCTTTCTTTTTGTCTTTACCTTTGGTATTGTCTTTAATTTTTGTTAAGAGGCAAATGATATTATTGACCATGGATCTCAAATAGAAATAAGAAGCAATGTGGAGATCAAATTAACTTAGTGTATTTAGTTCTTCGAGACAAGATGCAAAGAGAGTATACAAATAGAGATAAAACAACACAACTTTAAATAAGAGTGTGTAATGATGCAAACTATGTTTGAGGCCCAATGAACTCCGTTCACATTCAAAGTGCAGCCCTTTTCCGTGAGCTCTCTACATCGTGTGTATTTAAGGCCTGCTTCCTTCTGATAGGACTCTCGTGGCGATCAGTCGTGGAATAAGTGCCCTAACATACGAAGAACTGTATGGATCCCGAGAGTGCCTTAGGGATCCAGACCGGTAGCAATCCGGAGTAATGTAGGGATCCGGAGTGCATCAATGATCTATTGTAGCCAGGGGAGGTTCTCCAGCTGAAAGACCGTAGGAAATGTCGTCCAGCAAAGATGATCCGGGAAGTCCGTAATTGAGAATCCTTCGTCGGAAGGAGGCCTCCTTCTCCGCATTAACATAACAAAGTCCTGAGCTTATTATTATGTTATTATATTATTGTTATTGTCTATTCTTCACGCTTTATTTATGTAGCACAAAGCTACTAATTTATATTGTATATCCTAATATCCAATATACTCCAATGTACTTTGAAATTTAGTTTTCATTATGATCAAAGTATTGTACAATTCTATACAAAGCTCTCCTGTCAAAAATCGTCGAAATGATTCTGGTAAACGAAAAAATAATACTTGGGAAGTAAACAATCATTTCATACTCGGCTTATATGCAAAAAATGGATCCATATAGGACCCCTTGATATGCCTAATGCATAGGCTAAAATAGGTTAAAACCAGAACGAATAAGCATTGCATTGATGGCATACAAAAAACAATTCATATATATGCATATAGAAACACAGTTGTGACTAAATCCTTCACAAAAGTGAAACTTGCGAAGAAATTACCCTGCGAAGAAATTACTTGCGATGAAATTACTTGCGAAGAAATTACTTGCGAAGAAATTACTCTGCGAAGAAATTACTTGCGAAGTAATTACTCTGCGAAGAAATTACTCTGCGAAGAAATTACCCACAATGAAAAGAAGAACGCTAATATTACCCTGCGAAGAATAAGAGAACGAAGGAAACGCGTGCAATGAAAAGACTTGCAATGGAAGAGTGCACGCTAAAATTACTCACGAAGGAATTACTGTGCACCCTTTTTGGGGTGTAAATGGAGGAAAAAATCAAAATAGAAAATTTTCAACATGCAAGTGCTGCAACTGTTTAAATCATAATAGCATACAAAAAAGTCCCTACTCTAGAACAGGGATGGGCAAACGTTTTGACTTGCGGGCCTAAATGTCAGCGCACCATCTATTGGTGAAACGCGGTATTGTATGGACGAGACGTAATGAACGATTTGTGAAACATTATAATATTAAATACTGGACAAGCTCGGCAGGCCGGATTAAATTGTCTAACGGGCCTTAGTTTGCCCATGTCTGCTCTAGAAAGAACCAATTCATTAAAAAACAGAGTTTTTATAAGTTGTTTATAGTTTTTGTCGTCGTTTCAAAATAGTCCTTATAGGGTGAAAGCTTGGTTGGTTTCATTTTGCCCACGGTATTTCCATTTTTTTAGTCTAGGAACTAAATATCTAAAAGATCAAACTCAAAAGGAAGAGTGTAGTGTTTGCTTCAAACAAACATTCAAAAACATAATTATATTTGTTAATTCGAACAAATAATTATTCAAATTAATTATTTTGTTATTTAATGATTGCAATAACCCATAATATCATTGTTTGTGCGTTCCGAGGTGGAGTAAATACGGATCATAGTTAAATACGGATGCGTGACAATCAGATTTCTAGGATCACAGCAAACATAATATTTCGTCGGGCATACCTTTGAACAGTTTCTAGGCGCATTGGCCGTGCACGCTTTTACTGTTTCTATTTTGAACGTGTCCGTTTTCGCCGTGAATGTGAGTGGCGTATTCCTACTCTGCAGTAAATGAGTTCCGGCGTTTCAATATGAAGCACAAAAAGGAAGAATAAAGCGTGCGCTCAACATCCGATAATTGATGCTGATCAAAATAACCTACATAGCGAAATAGATTAATAAATATAATAAATAAATTGCAATAATAAACAAACAAATCCCAATTTAACAATTATATTTGTATAAAATCTTCATCGTTTATTATATTCATGGATATGTAAAATATTTTTTTTCGTTATGGACGGTCATTTCTGATTTCACATACCTTTCATTCTTTCCTTCATACACTAAAATATCCCCTCGAAGATGTTTGCTTAACACTCTCTCACATCTTGTGCAAACATCTTACAGAAGAAAAAATATATATCACTCTTATCCGTGTCATCTACTTAAAGGGCACATTTCCTATTTCTAAAGTAGTATTTTGAGGGAAGTCTTTTATTTTTCATGTATGCATGCCTTATAATCCCGAATCAGGGCTCATCCACACAGCTTCTTTATACCCCTTTTAATGAAAGAAATAAACTTGGCATTAGTTTATGTAGAATATGGCTTTAGAAAAAAGAGTAAGAAAGGCTTTAATTTTCCTTTTTGATAGTACTAGCAAGTAAAGCTATACTAATATATACCAATGACGTCATGACTCAGATGTACAGGACTCTTGCATAGAGATATAGAGAGCTTGTTGGATTCTTCAGAGAAATACGTCATTGTGTCAAGAATACAGCTGTACGATGTTTTTCTGCTATTGGAGGCAAAGAGATATAAAGATATAGAGAGCTGATTCCCTTCAACAGCAGAGAAACATCGTTCAGCTGTATTCTGTGTGTCCACTATAAACAAAGTAATTTGTACTACGTCATCGTAAGCTGACCATAGAGATAGATTCTATTTCTATGATCAGCTTACGATGACGTAGTGCAAATTACTTTGTTTATATTGGATACACAAATATATCTGAAAGGAATAAGCTTTCTATATCTTTTTATCTCTATGATTGGAAGATGGATTCTTGAGAAATATGTCATTGTGTCCCAGGCCCGCCCACCGAGTGACGTGGGCCCGATTTTTTATGAATGTGCCAACTGTGCCCCCCATAACAACTGTATGACCCCCCAACAGCCTGGGCCTGCTGCCGGGCCTGTTGTGTCCTGAATACAGGTAAACGATGTTTCTCTGCTAATTGGAGGGAATAAGTTCTCTATATCTTTATATCTCTATGGACTCTTGCTGTAAGGCTCATGGTTATAAATGACGTCAGTGTCCCACGTGCCTTATTAATACAAAAACGTGGCAGGACTTTTTATGATATATTTATTCATATGGATAACAATTATTTATAAAAAATCTTAGAAATATATTATTGTCTCTTTTATTTGCACAAAAAATCCATTGTTTATTGCGTCTAATGTCTTAAAATTAAAGTACCATAGGTTACACGACGAGTTTATATCTGAATCTATTTGAAATTAAAGATGTCCTCCTTATTACTCGAGGATAATAGACTCTGAATTTGTGAACAACACATTGTAAAACACCAATGAATGATACGTTATAATTGTTTTTATAAGAAATGAAAATGCCATACAAATGCTTGATATTGAAAAACGAAGGGAGTAAATGACCTTCATTCATGGAATATAATCTAAGATTTATTTAACTAAAAAGAATTATTTATATACAAAGACTCTTTGAAACAAGAGAATGAAAACGACAGTCGCCCCATCTGGTAATGTATTTTCGTATTATTATTTTATCGAACGCAAGCTTCCAAAAAGTCAAAAATCAAAGAATTCATTTATTTACAAGATACTAGAGTTAAATATATTTTTCAACATAATTATACCTTAAATTCCCAGTTATTTTTATGTTATATCAATGAACAACAAAATAACTAACTTGCTTATAATATAACTTTTTAACTTGATAATATATATGTAGTTTAGTTGTTCCAAAATACAATAATGCTATGAACGCCACAAAAAAATATTCAATGATGGACGTTTAACTAATGATGTGATGCATCTCTCCAAGTTTAAGCTCCATTTTTTCTTAATCAAATGTTTTATTTCTCAAACGGCCTTGCAGGTCCTTCTATTCATCTATATATTAAAATTTATTCAAAACTTAACCATTGCTTTATATTGGTGGAGCATATTTTGGAAATTTAATAATTGTTTGTCAAAAAAGAATGTTCCATTTTTTTCCTAAAATATTTTGTGGTTCTCGTTATATTTTTTATGATATTAATATACGAACAAATACCACATAAACGCCCATCATTAGAGTTAAATAATCCAAAAACATTCTTCTAATACAACGTTAATGCACGTGTATCGATTTCACTTTATGATTATTCAAAGTTTTAAATGCCTCAAATTGTAGCTGTTCTCAAGAATGCCTGGAATTTTTTCCAATAATTTATTTATTTTTCATGTAAAAGTCATGTTATAATCCAAGTGACCTTCATTTTTATAGACGTTGAACTTTTCCTTATAGAGCTTTGATGAAATCAAATGTTTTTATTCGAGTGGTTATTTACATTGAGAGAAATCATACAATTGTGCATTTAGCTATCAAGTGTTTATCTCATTATATTCAGTTAGAGCTGATAAATCCATGTGGCGAATATATAATTACATATTTTAGGACTCAGTGCTCCTTGGTCCCCACTGCGAAAAAAATGCACCAGGACGTTAGGAAAGAATTGGAGTCATCCGCCGGCTCTGCACAACAGTATTGCGAAGGCCACTGCTTACTGAGATTGCTAGAGTAATAGTTTGTTTGTTTGTTTAGCTCCTAGATCAGCCCCACCTCACCGGAACTTAATCCAGTATCAGCCGGTCGTGAACTGTCTAAGAACTACTAATTTAAACAATTAAATTTGACAAATAGTTATAACTATTTAAAAGATTCTTCCAGCATTTTCTTCCTCTCTCTGGTATCCAATGCGAGTCGTCCATTCCAATCCGTGTCCGTCGCTGAAAACACTCATGCCCCTATAACGGTTAAGGCAAGCTGGGATGTGCAACTTGACATCAACGATATCGCACGCGGTTTGTTGAGAGTTCGGAGGGCAAATAGTTGCGTGTTCGCAATGTGACCTTCCCGACAGATCACATCCTCCATCTGTTGATGAAATCATAGTGAAGCAGCTGCGATTTCTGCTTGGAATGCTATCAACATGGACAATGTTCCTTAAAAGAAACTCGAAAGTTTCAATGAGCGCACTCGTATGTTTCAACAAGCCTTAAGAAACCCTCCTCTACCAACAGAGTCGCTGCTGTCCACTGGACAGCCATTGGAGAGGCACGCACGTTATCAAGAGCTCGGATGGTGGCAAAGAGAATTGAGGGACTGTCTAGATCCTTATAATTCCTAATGCTCATCTATGTAATTATTTAAAAAAAAATTGGATTTTTTGGTTTCGAACAATTTATTATTATTATATTATTTGCTTGTTTACATAGACAAAGATTTCAATAGACATGAAGGCAAGAGTTATATGAGCTCCGAAATAAAGCATACAACAACAAGCTAGAGTTATCACTAGTGAAGGGTCACGAGCTTAAAATTACTACTCGAGCTTGGGCAAGTAGTAAGAAAAATTACTCGAGTATCTACTAGTTTTATTCGTAACTCGGGTAAAATTTAAAACTTGCGAAAAACTCGTTACTTGTAAAAGCTCATTTTTATTTAATAGATATGAAAGGAAGACTTGTTACTTGTGAAAAACTTGATACTCCAGGAAAATAGTATTTTATAGAACATCCCTTAACATACCTATTGATTTGAAATGATCATACATACTATATAAGAGTTCTATGCAGTTCGGGATCTCTTGCTCATTATCAAAAAATGAGTTTTAAGTCATTTATTTTATAAAATTTATCCCCTCGAGCACAATTTAAATACAATTGAATTTTTTTTAGGATTATAACTTTTTTAGCTAGAAGTGATATTTTATTCATAAATTAATTGATATTAAAGTCTAAATCAATATTCATTTCTTCAAAACACATAAGATTTTGATTTACAATAGACCGTTTCGTGTCAACCAACAAATATTATATCCTTAACATTTCAAGATGTTACGAAATTCCTTAGCACAATAATAATAATATCAAAGGTGTAATGAGGTGGAATAAAGGTATATTTTATTGCGATATTTTAAATAAAAACCTAATTATCAATACTAACATCCAACTTTTTTCATAAAAAAATAGCTATAGATTTTTTTAAAGCAAATCTAAAATGACCAGCGTAAATTGCCGTTTAATTTGACAAATTGTTCAGCATGATCATCTGTGAGCCTATTACGGCGATTAGTTAAATTTGCCCCACCCTAGAGAAAAGTCTTTCGGACGGAACAAATGTTCCTGTACAATCAAATATTTAAAAGTCGCGCATGAAAGAGTTGGCATTTTCGTTCCCACCACCACAGTAAAGGATTTTCATTTACTCTAACTTCTAGTTCTTTAAAATACTTGTTTCCATTGTCTTTGTATATTTTGAACAAAATTGTCTTGATTTAGACTAGTGGATCGAAAAAATCTCCTCAAACACTAGATTGAGGCTTTTTTGGGAGAATTAGTAAAGTTTCAACTAATTATTATGAGACTGAGATTCTTCTTCACTTTATTGTTCCATTTGCAGATGCTTGAAAAAAAAAAATACATTCCAAAAACATTATAAATATAATATATTAATAAAAAAGGAGAAATACTTTATTTAGTCCCACAGCTCCAAAAAATTATATATAACAATAAAAGTACATAAAGTTTTTTGGGTGTTAATACAAAGATGTATATATATATATTATAATAATATATATATATATATATATATATCTATATATATACATATCTTCCAGTTTTAAAAAATACCCCCAGTTAGGGCTTAAGAAATACATTTACCTTAAACCTCAGGGTTTATGAAAGCAAGAAGAAGTTCCAGCAATAAGGATGGAGGACTTATAGATGGTATATCAATTTATTTATTTTTATGAATCTAGAATAATTAATGCAGGAACGGTAAAATGTATTTAAAACAATAAATTATAATATACTCAGTACATAAAGTACCATAATAAGACCGTCTCATTACTCATTACTATTATTAAGAATCAATACCTTTTGAAGCTCTTGATTGGCCCAAATATATTTGAAGGAACGAGTTTTTTTTCCGAGTAACAAGTTTTTCTCCGAGTAACGAGTTTTCTCCGAGTACGAAAAAAACTCGTCGATTTCATACACGAGTCGAGTATATGAAGACTTTTTTTTACTTACTAAATAAAATTCAAGTATAAAAAAACGAGTTTTACTCGTGACCCATCAATAGTTATCATTATAAAAGGTTTTAAACGTTTCTTTGACTGATGAGTACTTTTGTCATTGAGTTTTCAAGCAACTCAAGTTCTATTATTCTAAACATTTCGAAAGCAAATTTAATATTTCAATATTTTATTTGTATCGCAAAATTACTTTAAATAAGAAAGAAAAACATATTAAATTCATTTCTTCCCAAAATATTTCTCGACAAGAAATACATGTGATCAAAAGTTCTCTTGTTATGCGACCTAGACTACTCCTTAAAGAATAATTGTTGTACGGAGTGTTTTAAGCTTTTACATTAATGAGACTTTACACTTATTTCAATCAACCTTATATTACAACCCGCTGACAGAAGGAAAACACATATGTAAAAGCACTCCATTGCCTATTCTTGATATAGTATTCTCCTTCTCTTCCAAACTGCTTTATTCACCTGCTTGAAAAAATGCTTCATGTGCAACAAGCAATGCACTGCAAGTGTATGAGTGACGTATCCGTTCTACCAGGCTTTGCTATGTTTCTGCCGTGTCTTTGCGAGTCGAAGAGACGCCGAACAACCATGATCGTTGCCAAGGCACAACAAGTTGAGCAGATCCTGACGCCGTCTTTCTTCTGCCCTTTCGTCGCTTCTAGGATTGGAACGCGTCCTTACGTTGGCATCTACAGATAGCTTACGTCACTCACAAACATCGTATCTCACAAAGGTTTAGCTTTCAAAACGACTCAGCTTAAGGATATAGATAATACACTGAATTTTATTTCTACAACTCGTCCAGTGAAAGAGATGATTTTCGCGGGAGACTTCAATTTGGACGTAATAAGATATGATAACGCGATACTAGGGTTAAAATAAGACAGTGTTGGAGGGGCTACGCCGAAGACTCGGACTTCAATTGCAACCGACATGTCCAATCTTTCGATCTGATGGCGTTTTCAATGGGGAATCTGTACCTCCATCATCGATCACGTATACCTCTGAGAAAACGTAGACTTTCACATAGATACTCGATGACACTCTTTCTGATCATACACCACATCTTGCGACGATCTCAACCGAGAGAGTTCCTAAGCGGATCGTGGCAAAGACAACTGTCAAGGCTGTTAGATCCCTTATAGTTTCCTTCAGCATCATATATTTTATAAATTATATTTTTTTGGTTGTTTTCTATTATTGCCATATTATTGGTTTGTACACATAACTTAAATATATGTTCAAGTAGCCATGAAGCTAGAGTTATGAGCTCAGGGAAAATTCCTACATTTTAAAATATACTTATAAACTATATCCTTATAATTAAATTAATTAACTTTGCAAGACTTCATTTTACTTTTTCTTAGAAAAACGAGAGCAAATGATAAAAGTGAAGCAAATAAGCAAAGTTTTTGGGTAATTCATTAGGAAATGTAGCCCAAAAGCTAACTTCTATGAACATTCCGTACCTAAATCATTTCTTATTTTTTATTGTTCAAAATCTAATATTATTTTCATCATAGATGTATGTCATTAAATTCACAATAATTAAAAGGAACTTGCTTTTCATGTACCTCCACATAGATTTGCTGTAGTCCTTGAAGTCGACTTTGATCAGAGTCAAGAATTGTATTTGTTGTAAATACATCATACGGTTTGAACATTGAATTATATACAGCATGGATCTTGCGAACTCTTTAGTCAATTTTTTTATTATTCAACAGCTCAAATTTTAAAATATTACAAGGAAGTAAATAATAAAACCTAAGAAAGTGATAATACACATAAATAAATATTATAATATAAATTTTGGTCTTAGAGCTGAACATACAATTTTTACATGATGGACATGCTAGACTAAAGAATACAAATCTTATGATAAAAAACTTATTATGATAATAACATCAAAACATTTAAACTTCCTAACATGGCATGATGACATAAAGAATACACAATTTAAAAAGACTTAATATTTAAAAAGACTTAATTACTCTTACTTAATAAACTCTTTAGTCAATTTCAAACAACAAAAAAGGATTCGAAAGTCCTGAAAAGAAAAGTTATCAATATATCATGCTTTCTTATATACGAATTATGTGATGTTCATAGACAGCTTGCATCTGATGGATTGAACCTTGTTTTCAAATGAATTAATAAATCGTATATTCTCTATGTACGAGCTTTACAACAACAAAAAGGGATTTGGACATTATGTCACTCAAACAGATATCAGTAATAAAGTATATCTAAATATGTATTTTTTTAATCCACTTACATTTACAAACCTATAATAGTTTTTTAATATAATTATTTATGAGGGAAAGTAAATGCAAAATGTAATTCCATCCAGAGGCTTGGAAGGCATCGATACGTTGACAGAATAAAAACTGCCGTCTTGAATAAAACCTTTGCATATATATATAAGCGTGGGGTAAAGAATGTTTGATTTGGGGGGGGGGGGGGGGGGGGGCAGCATTCAATTTGCCCGAATTTTAAACGAGACCTGTTAAATCGTTGAAAAAATAATCGAATGAAGAAAGCTATCTAGATTAATTTTTTCTTTATAGTTATTACATACTAT
>CP045900.1:5183741-5193741 GCA_013387185.1 Caligus rogercresseyi
AAATATGGTATTCCTTTTCAAAGTTAGTGATAAATTCAGAGCAAAATGGATTTCAATTTTTTTAGCATTTTTTAGATTCAGAGCCATTTTTGGCATACAAGGACTGAAGTATAGAAAAATAAAAAGCAATGATTTGATAGAGCTTAGATCAAAGTACTCATTCAATTTTTAATCGTCTCTGGCACATTTAAACTTTAAAATATATGTCATTTTGTACGAAAAATGAAGGGTTTTCTTAGAGACTCACTGATCCTCACTGTCCTCACTCACAGGTCTTACATGATTAAAAATTCATATGAATATGAAGAAAAAATATCAAGCTTTAATTTGATATGCTTAATGTTCCATAAAATGCCTATTTTAATCAAAATTAGCAAATGAATATTTTTTAAATCCTCTCCATTTTGCCCTTTTTTAGAGAAATTCATAAGTCACCCAGTGAGATAGAAACAGAGAGAGAGAAACTGACGTCACAACGTATGTAAACAATAAAGAGTAATTTTCCTTCTTTCATTGGAATTTGAGTGTTTTTTCCCGGAAATCTTCCGAGGATCCAGGATTCCTAATGAGTGGCCTGCCGGCTGTGCCGTCGTACACAACATTTGTGAGAAGAATTCATCGTGACACAGCCTCGGATCAAGCATGGAGCAAGGAGTGGAAGCTTAGGAGGACATGACTCCCCAGAGGGTGCTTAGCCTATTCTCTTTGCATCAAAGAGGATGATGAGTCGGAGACAGACAGACATACCTCAAGGACATTACCCCCCCCCCCCCCCTCCTCTCTCTTCCTTAAGGCTGGTTGGCTGGCTCATTCCGTCTGCTCAAAGAAGATGACGTGTCGGGCACCCCGGAGGGAGGGAGGAATGGACTCCCGTGAGAGAGAGAGAGAGAGTCATTGCCTTTGTCCTGTCTACCTACTAGCCTATTCTATCGGGGAGTCTCCTTTTCAAGTGAATCCATCGTTTTTTGCAGCAGAAAAATGAATTACTTACGTTTTCGTTTGCAAAATTCACCTTTTATTAACTATGCAAAAGATACAGCGGGACGACCTCCCTTCCAGTCACCCACCCACGTCCTTCAAACTCATAGCCGCCGCCCCGAGGAGCCCAAGAGTGTACTTCCAAGATAAAAACAAGACATCCAACAACACAATCCTTTCAACAGCCACAAATCACAATGATACACATAATTCATTTATGAAACGTGCAGTTGTCTGCCCACCGATCCATCGCCGTCCTTTATTCCGGGGGGGGGGGGGTCCACCTGCCCTACATCCTCTCATACTGAAACAGAGCACCATTTCAACAGTAGCCGCCGGGCATGCCATGAAGATACCACACAAGCGACCCTGCATGGACCTGGGGAGAGACTCCCATCCCCCACACACTCTAGAAGGCGGACCAAACACCACCACGCCCTCGCCTGCATTGGCTTCACTCTTCACGTCACTCTAAATCCATTCTTGGGAACTAAGCAAAGACTGTCAACACTCTCAGGTGGAAGCCATCTCCCCATGGGGCTCGAGTCCTCTACGGAGCGCTATGGCATCCGCTTCACCAAGGACGACCTCCTCCAGATGATTTAAAAGTGAACAGGGACATCGCAAAGGCCGAGTCACAAATCGACAATCTAACCCTTCCCAATAAGCATTCCATTTACATTATGCCCTCCGGGAACAACGCCTGGGCACCCGACGGGCCATCTGCTAGAGACAGACATCAAGCAACTTTAAGAACAGAAGCTGGAGAACTAGAAATGCATTCCTACGCTGTAATTGTGACAGGATTTTGGAAAGTTCTTTACACTACGTGTTGTCCACCCAGCCGCCCGCAGGACCTAGCCTTAGCCACGGAGCTGAAATGAGCTAGTCTTTAAAGAAATAGCAATCGTACAAGAACTGTTACAATTATCTTCAAATCATTGGGACAGCAAATTTAAAACCTGATTGTCGCTCATTGAACTTGTTTTGATATGTAAGGTGCATGAAAATAAAAAGGAATTAATTACATTTTAAACATTCTTTTAACTTATAGATTGTTGCCTAGACTTCAATAACTTATTTAGTGGTTTTGCACTGCTGAATCCCAAATGCCTTCGGATCTGGATGGCAGTATGGTGAAGATTTGATCAAATTATATCCCAAAGTTTCTACTAAATAATTATTATCAATGTTAAAAATAATTATTAAATCGTATGAAGCATTAAAAATGATTTTTTGATAGAACTTTTACATTTGTATACTTTGTTTGTCATGATAGCCCTCATTTGCTTTCCTTTTAGATGTTCTAATCGGTTGTTATTAATTTTTAATATGTGCTGAAAGGCTTATCAGGCGGGGATTTTTTTTAAACTAAAATGCTCAATGATGTCAAAGTACGTAATTCCTCTTCTACGTTTTATATGTACATATATTATGTGATGTAAATTTTTTGAGCCTGAAAAAAAAAAAATTACTCAGTAAACTATTTATTTTTTAATTCTTGATAGTGGCTTAGATTTCAACAACTTATTTAGAAGTTTTGCACTGCTTAATCAGGAAGTGATATCCGTTTATCTTCATCAGGTCAGGTTTTAATGCTAAATTGATTTTAAAGAGCCATTTTGTGACAAAAATTCATAACATTTTTGTTTATTATCAGCTGACTTTTCATGTGTATCGTCCTATATTTTTAAAATAAGAAAAAAATGATATTTCAACAACATATATTAATTATCTGATTGTATATTTTAAACTGAATTATGTCCATTATAAATACGTGTAAATTGCATGTTGCCATTTTTTAGCACAGGGATAAAATAAGTATGATAATAATTTAGTTGAGTTAAATAATTTAAGTGTTCCTATAAAATATAAGAATAAATAATATTTTGAATCGAACTAGATCATTTAATTCCTTTTGGGAAAATGGATGTGGAGTATCATCTTCAAAAACCATTTATTCTTCTTCAGGGTCTTCAAAACTTGAGGCATCTTCGTCACTAATGTTAGGAAGTTCTTCGAAGATAGGCACTGGAATTTCTTCACTGTGGGCTACAGGACGGCGTGCTGATAGAACATCAGGATATTTGAGGCTGTCCCGCTTCTTTCTGTTCATCCCACTAAATCAATAGCGCAAAAGTAGCAGTCTGTGATATGGTTTGTTGGCTCCTTACAAACCATGGAATGCTTATTGGGAAGGGTTAGATCGACGATTTGTGACTCGGCCTTTGCGATGTCCCTGTTCACTTTTAAATCATCTGGAGGAGGTCGTCCTTGGTGAAGCGGATGCCATAGCGCTCCGTAGAGGACTCGAGCCCCATGGGGGAGATGGCTTCCACCTGAGAGTGTTGGCAAGTCTTTGCTTAGTTCCCAAGAATGGATTTAGAGTGACGTGAAGAGTGAAGCCAATGCAGGCGAGGGCGTGGTGGTGTTTGGTCCGCCTTCTAGAGTGTGTGGGGGATGGGAGTCTCTCCCCAGGTCCATGCAGGGTCGCTTGTGTGGTATCTTCATGGCATGCCCGGCGGCTACTGTTGAAATGGTGCTCTGTTTCAGTATGAGAGGATGTAGGGCAGGTGGACCCCCCCCCCCCCCCCGGAATAAAGGACGGCGATGGATCGGTGGGCAGACAACTGCACGTTTCATAAATGAATTATGTGTATCATTGTGATTTGTGGCTGTTGAAAGGATTGTGTTGTTGGATGTCTTGTTTTTATCTTGGAAGTACACTCTTGGGCTCCTCGGGGCGGCGGCTATGAGTTTGAAGGACGTGGGTGGGTGACTGGAAGGGAGGTCGTCCCGCTGTATCTTTTGCATAGTTAATAAAAGGTGAATTTTGCAAACGAAAACGTAAGTAATTCATTTTTCTGCTGCAAAAAACGATGGATTCACTTGAAAAGGAGACTCCCCGATAGAATAGGCTAGTAGGTAGACAGGACAAAGGCAATGACTCTCTCTCTCTCTCTCACGGGAGTCCATTCCTCCCTCCCTCCGGGGTGCCCGACACGTCATCTTCTTTGAGCAGACGGAATGAGCCAGCCAACCAGCCTTAAGGAAGAGAGAGGAGGGGGGGGGGGGGGGTAATGTCCTTGAGGGTATGTCTGTCTGTCTCCGACTCATCATCCTCTTTGATGCAAAGAGAATAGGCTAAGCACCCTCTGGGGAGTCATGTCCTCCTAAGCTTCCACTCCTTGCTCCATGCTTGATCCGAGGCTGTGTCACGATGAATTCTTCTCACAAATGTTGTGTACGACGGCACAGCCGGCAGGCCACTCATTAGGAATCCTGGATCCTCGGAAGATTTCCGGGAAAAAAACACTCAAATTCCAATGAAAGAAGGAAAATTACTCTTTATTGTTTACATACGTTGTGACGTCAGTTTCTCTCTCTCTGTTTCTATCTCACTGGGTGACTTATGAATTTCTCTAAAAAAGGGCAAAATGGAGAGGATTTAAAAAATATTCATTTGCTAATTTTGATTAAAATAAGGCATTTTATGGAACATTAAGCATATCAAATTAAAGCTTGATATTTTTTCTTCATATTCATATGAATTTTTAATCATGTAAGACCTGTGAGTGAGGAACAGTGAGGATCAGTGAGTCTCTAAGAAAAACCATTCATTTTTCGTACAAAATGACATATATTTTAAAGTTTAAATGTGCCAGAGACGAATTAAAAATTGAATGAGTACTTTGATCTAAGCTCTATCAAATCATTGCTTTTTTTTTTTCCATCCCTAAAACCTTGAATGCTTTATCGCAAGTGACGTTATTTATCTGAAAAAATTTAAACAAGCTCGCTTTTAAAATATTTTACTAGTGTCTTCGGTAGCCCACTAAATACCCACGACCGTTTTTTAAATTTTAGAATAAAGGTTCTACTATAGCCACGAGGGTTTAAGAAATAATCGTACATACAACTATAATTCCATTTGAATCTATTTAAAACGAAGAGGAATAAGAAGAAATATCAGCGAATGCATTAAGCTGTTAAAAATCCATTTTAACATCGGCAGAAAGTGGTTCAAAATAGAAAGTTGACTGGTCACTGGAAGTTGCCAGCAAAGTTTTCAAAGACGACCGTAGTAACTGTTTCTTTGCAAGAGGAAATAGAAACTACAGATCATTACTGTGGAAATGTTTCATCTTTAATTGAAACATATCGGGCCGTTCGAAATTACCATGGGTCACTTCAATGAAACCCATCAGAGGAGGACTTCATCACCTTCTCGCGTAATCCAAGATGTGATGCGGTCTTACAAGTTCACTACGTTATTTATAAAAAAAGAACAATAAAGATGCCAACCTCCTTGAAATTATGTCCATCGTTCACTGTATTCCAAAGTGCTCCAACAATTGTGAACTGTATGTATATAATGAAATTCAAATAATTCATTTAAAAACCATTGCTGTTCTGTTTTTTTGTTGTTGTTATGACTATTGTTATTTAATGTTATACAATTCGGACGTTAACCCTTTTGATATTTTATGCATACCGTTATATATTTGTTATTGTAATTTTTCCTATACTACATAGTGAAATATAAGCCCTTGCGGCCAAGAGAAAAAAAAAAAAAAAAAAAATGTGCCAGAGACGAATTAAAATTGGAATGAGTACTTTGATCTAAGCTCTATCAAATCATTGCTTTTTATTTTTCTATACTTCAGTCCTTGTATGCCAAAAATGGCTCTGAATCTAAAAAAAGTGCTAAAAAAATGAAATCCATTTTGCTCTGGAATTTATCACTAACTTTGAAAAATGAATACCATATTCGGAATCAGTGGATAAAACTCTATAAGAATTATGGAAAAATAGTCCGACCTAAATTTGGCTGTTGGCCAGTGCTACCAATTGATTGTTAGTTTTCGCTTTTATATACAAGCCTCACATACCAGAACGTGAATCACATGTCAACTTATGATAAAATGCTCAAGATTATATTTTTATATGCATTTTTATGTTTCATGTGGTAGAGTGCATTAACATTACTCTTGAACTCAGGCCGCTCACCAAGTGACGTAGGCCTGCCCACCCACTGAGTGACGTGGGCCCAATTTTTATGAATGTGCCAAATGTGTCCCCCCATAACAACTGTAGGGCCCCCCAAAAGCCTGGGCCTGCTGCCGGGCCTGCTTGAACTTAAATATGAATGGTTGAATAGTTCATATTCATCATTAGTCTATTTATTTCTTCCTCAATAAAAGCAAGGATTATTTATTTATTGTATGAATTCACATAATAATAATATTTTGCATAAATATTTAGATTTATGAGTAAAATCTTCCTTTCCCCCTCAAAAGAATGCTTTGTCTAATGGATCCATACAGATATAAAGTCATAGAGAGCCTATTGGACTCTTCAGTGGTATACGTCATATTGCCCGATATAAAACAAATCTTTCTATCTCTAGGTTCAACTTATGATGACGTAGGTCAAATTACTTTGTTATATTGGGCACAGGCGACAGCTGAACAACGATGTTTCTCTGATATTGGAGGGGATAAGCTCTCTATATCTTTATATATTTATGGATGGATCTCCTAAATATATTTTTCTTTTGTTTGTTTTGTTTGTGGGTAGGATCCACGACCAATATAATACCTGGCTACTAATAGACTAAACGCGAGGAGGGAAGAGCAAGGGTTGGAGTTAGCAACTGATGAATCAAAGGAGAGAGGGAAGGAAATACTATTATTCCTTGAAGAGTCAAAGTGTTGGAGGTCTTATAGAGCAGTTTAAAGAGGCAAATAAAAAACAGTTGACGTAATGGTAATAAAATTTACAAGTTTCCCTCTTAAAAATCAACGTGGCCTGACGTCACTGGCTTTTATTGTAGGATTCCCCTCTTCTATTCTCTAGTATTCTATGTCAATGTATGAGATCGTTGATTACCTCAGTTACCTTGCTTGGCAGCCATTTTAACTACTTAATTATGTTTTCGAATTGGTTGAATGTTTCTTCTCGGTCGAGTATCATATTATTATACAGGTCGGTAGTAGGATTCCAGAGTACGAATTACGGTCGATTATTTAATCCAAAGCGGAATCGAATTAACGATCTTTGCCATACTCATTTATACCCATAAAAACACTTTAATCTAATCTATGCTTCAACTTACATTGAGTAAAAACATATCCCTCCCATTCTGAACATACTCCCTAAGAGAATAAGAGCCCTGTATGTCTTTTTTCATGGACGCTAAATCGTAGGTTGGATCCTTTCTCCGCTTGACCCCCGTCCTCTGATCCAGAAGAATCCAACTCATCCAAATGTCCTGAATATTAGCAGATATACGGCTTTTTAACCGAGAGCTTTTAGTTGAGACTTCCGATAGACGGCCTTGGTTGTCGGGGGTCAGTTTGGAGGCGGAGCGTGTTTCTTGTTCGCGGGATTTTGAGCGGTTCTAAGGTGGGGGGAGAGAAAGTTGAGGGAGTTATATATATATATATATATCAGGCTTGTGAGCGTTCAGCTTTTTTGCGTTCAGCGTTAAAAAAATAGCGTTCCGTTCAGCGTTCCGTTCAATGTTTTGCGTTCAGCGTTCAAATATTGCGTAGTAATGACGTTTTTTTTTTAGAAAAGAATTTCCAAAAAAGTACTGTGTAGTGATGACTTTTTTTTTTTAGACAATAATTTCCAAAAAAGTACTGCTTAGGATGACGTTTTTTAGAAAATAATTTCCCAAAAAAGTACTGCTTAGTGATGACTTTTTTTTAGAAAAGAATTTCCAAAAAAAGTACAGCGTAGTGATGACGTTTTTTTTTTTTAGAAAATAATTCCGAAAAAAAGTAATGTGTAGTGATGACGTTTTTTAGAAAGGGATTTAAAAAAAAGTAGTGCGTAGTGATGACGTTTTTTTATAGAAAATAATTTCTGAAAAAAGTGATGACGTTTTTTCCGAATAAAGTCCAAGAAATGTTTTGAAAAAATGAACACTGAACGCAAAACTCTTTTTTTGCGTTCAACGTTCAGCGTTAAAAAAAAAGTTGCGTTCCGTTCATTGAACGTGCGTTCAGCTGAACGCCATTCAATTTTGCGTTCCTTTCACAAGCCTGATATATATATATATATATCAGGAAACAATCGGGGTACCGCGGGCCGGTCCCGGCTGTTTTTTGAGCGTCCCGGCCCGGGGTCCCGGTTTTTTATACACCGGGCCGGGACATCAATATTTCGTTTGTCTTTAAAAAATTCAAAAATAATCACTTCAGAAACTTTTTGAGATTATTTTCTAAAAAAACGTCATCACTGTTTTGGAGAATCTTTTCCAAAAAAAAAAAACGTCGTCACTTTTTTTGGAGATTATTTTCTAAAAAAAAAACGTCGTCACTTTTTTGGAGATTCTTGACTATAGAATGTCGAAGGAACGAAAATATATATTATGTCGAAAAAAAGGTGTCTCGGTCTTTTCCTGATGTATATATATATATATAATATCAGACTTGTTGATTTATCGTTCATTTGTTGTCTTTCGCGAACGACGAACGACAAAGTTTTTGACTAACGATAAGAAACATTCCTTATCGTTCATCGTTCGTTTTTGGCACCAAAAAAAAGGACAAAGATTTTTCTTTTCATGGGAAACATTTCTTTATCAACAGAAACACGTCATCACTTTTTTCTGAATGACGAACGACAATGAACGATTCAATTTAAAATAAAGATAAACGACAAACGATAACTTTGGTAAACGACAAACGAACGACGAACGACAATTTTTCGCTAACGTCAACAAGTCTATATATATATATAGACTTGTTGACGTTCGCGAAAAAAATTGTCGTTCGTTTGTCGTTTTTTATTTGCGTTTCTGTCTTATTTACGGACAGAACCATTCATCTCAAAAAACCTTTGATTTAATTAGGGGAAATTTTAGTACAAAATAGTCTTCCTTATAAAGCTATTCCATAGAGATACATATAAAGATATAGAGAGCTTATTCCCTTCAATAGGAGAGACACACATCGTCGTTCAGCTGACGCCTGTGCCCAAAATAAACAAAGTGATTTGACCTACGTCACCGTAAGTTAATCATATAGATAGAAAGATTTGTATAAATTGGGCACAATGATTTATTTCTGTGAAAATCCAATAAGCTCTCTTTGTCTTTATATGTCAATGATTTTTCATATAATCTGATATTTTCCACGTGTTTTACATCAGAAAAATGCCAAAAGTTATAATGGAAATATATCTTATCCGTTTCATAAGTTATTACTTGAAGCTATTGTAAATCGCTCGACAATAAAAAAAGCTTTTTACAATATATACAATTTTTGTACATAAAATGCTCCCATTCATTGAAGTGCTTTATAAATTAAGAAATATCCGAGTTATTACTTATCCCATACTTTCTTTTTTGATCGTTTGTAGTTGGGGTTCAAGGAATTCTTTTCCTCCTGGTCATGACGAAAGGATTTGCTCCAGGAGGCATGGTTTGGCTGGATTATTCAGGAGAGACGGAAAGTGTTTGATCGATAAGGAAAAGGATGTCTTCTGAACATGCGTAGACGGTCGGATTGATCGATAAGTGATAAAAATACTCTGACTTGTATGATAATTACTAAATTATGATATTTATGAATATAATCAAAGTATCAGTCATCAAAGATACTCTTTATACACTTTCACATTTCTATTCAAAGGAATACTTAAATATAGCAACTTGTATATAAGCTGTCGAATATTATATATAATAATAAACTATAATATTTTGTATTTTCTTGAAATAATTCATTTTTTTAGTACAATATTATAATTGAAATTATCTGTAGTATAATATTTGAAGATAAAACCTATCCCTATAAAAATCGTTTAGTTTTTGTAATAATACTTACAAAATATGTACTTGTAATGTTTCACGGCTTTTTTCTCCTATATTTGGACATACCTTTTTTATACTTTATTTATTTAGAGTAGTTATATAAAACAATATATATATAGTTAAACATTATAGATTAAAATTAATACTCTAAACAAAAGTCCAAACATAATTTCTAACAATGTATCAAAACAAAAACAA
>CP045900.1:5198741-5230979 GCA_013387185.1 Caligus rogercresseyi
CAGGATTCTAGCATATGCAGAATATAGAAAGAAGAGAGAAAATGAAAACATTTGATAAAATGACGTGAGGTGGATTACAGGGAAGGACTGTGATTTGTACACATAACAGTAGATCAATGATATAAATAATGTTCTGCCTATAGATGAGAAGGATGAATTGTGTTGAAATTGGGAGGGAGGGGGGGGGGGGGGGGGGACAATAGTGTGCGCAAACGGCAGTGAGGATAAAAATAATTAAACCTATATACCTTCCCCAACATAATATTATTATTATTAGTATTATATACGAACAAGGGGGAAAGGAATTTAACAGATAGATAAACATTTGAGTTGTTTTTTTAAATAGTCGGGAAGGTGGATTTTGAGAAAGAGAGCTGAAAAAATGTAAACAAATATTCTTTATATTTGTGCAGTATGGACTTTAATGGCCAAAGAGTGTGTCCCCTTTATTCTAATAAGGAAATCTTGCCCATCAAATTGTGATTTAATCATCACCCAACCTCATGTTTTTCGACAGAGTGAGGTTCGACATGGCAAAAAACAAAACAAACTATAGGTTATATTAGTCATATTCAATTTAAAGTATATATTTTCTTTTCTAAACATCACAGTTGATTGTTCCGTTGGACATAATTCTGCTTGACTTGATATCTATGAAGGAAAAAAATATATATGCTTTGTGGAAGGGGTAGTAATAAGGGGGGGGGGGGGGGATTGAAAGGTTGGGTGAGGGAGATTGATTAAAAAGTTCTCTTTAAGAACGCCTAAAATGTGTCAATTTGTCTATCGATTTGACATGGCATCAATACAACAACAACAGAAATATGATAATACATTCACACAGACACACAACACGATATTTAATCAATGGTGGTATATCATAATAATTATTATTCAGATAAAAAATTGGTCGTAGGTGGTTTTTGTTTGTTTGTTTGTTTTGTTCGTTTATAAAGAACAAAGTGTTTTATTTAAATATATAGTTTTGATTTCGATTTTATTGGCGTTTTGATGAGGCGGGAAATTTTATATTTGGCATTCGCCCTGAGAATGATTGAGTGATTTTTAATAAAAGGAAAAAGCTCGTTTCCAAGGAAACTATTGAGAAGGGGGGATAATGAAAGAAAAAAGTTATTAAATCGAAATCCTATCACAAATCATTGAGGCACTTTAGTGATAATTTTTTTGTGTTACAAAAATATCAAGAGAAGAGAGAAGAAAAAGTATGGCGGATAGAGAGGGGATCATTAGGAAGCAGATGAGGGATGTCCGCTCTTTGTCTTTTTTCTTCGAACCGGGGGCAGGGGTTCCAGGAATTGAGTGGGAAGGAGAGCGGATGGATTCGGGCTGGTATTCTCCTCGGGTTGAATTTCCTCTTCCGCTGGCGCCCATATTTCGTCTTCGTCTTCTTCTTCCTCTTCTGGCTCTACTACTCCTTCCTTATTGTCGTCATTCATCATGGCTTGAGGAATTGTTGGTGGAAGACAGAGGGCGGCGCAATCTACCTCTGCCAGGAGGAGTTGATGAGCCGCGGCGTCGAATTCCTCTGGGGTCATGTCCATGGCCTCTTGCATCTCTCGGGAGGCGGCTCGAACGAACTCGGGGTCACAGTACTTTCCCAAGCCTTGATCCCGGAGTACCTACGAAAAAAATGCAAGAAAAATGGAGAATATAAAACATGCAGTAAAATTGAAGAGTAAAAAACAAATTATGTTATGGCTTTTCTAGGAAGCATGAATTTGCAATACGCTCCTAATATGACTTAAGTGTATGGCTATACGTGGTTGCGGTTATGATTTATCGTGTTATAGATCTGAGCGAGAAAAAAAGTAAGAAATATGGAGGACAAAAAGTTTGTTGTAAGTTTAAAATAAATAAAACCTTACTCTTTGCTTCGTAGTTACAGATATGGAAACCAGTGATTTTTTTTGTTTGTTTGATTGAAATTATAATCTGAGATTACGAATCGAGGTCCGTTTTTTTGGTCCAATTAATGATCTTAGTTCTTCCCCCATTTTGTAAAACCACTTAGGTTGATTGATAGCTATTTCTATGTAGAAAACATAAAAAATGCAGATTTCGATAATTAATAAGTAATTATTACAAATAATAGCAGGCTTTTAAATACTCAAAATATTCTTTTTCCAGAGTATTCCTTAACAAAATAAAAAAATATATAAAGTTAAAATAATCCTATCCTAAACGTAAATATATATTTCATCAATTTATCATATTTAGGCATTGCTTTTCGGTTTTATAACTCACAGAACAAGAAATAACCTTGTTAAATATACTTTGAGTAATTTGAACATTTATAATAAATTTTAATGCTTAATGTCAAAAATGTCTATATTGAGGTAGAAATTTAGGTATATATACTTTGAACACAGTTTGATGATCTGAGTTATTTAATAGAACATTGCGATACGCAATCTTGCAAAATGTCCTGATTAGTGTGACACAATATCGTTAAAAAATCATGAAAAACTATTTCATTTAATAAACAAAGAAATAAAAACGGAAAAATCATGTTCCATCTATTATGCAACTCGATTCAAAATGACAGAATTGAACGTTCATTGTTCATTAAGTTGATATTTTTGATATCAAATTGACCTAATAGATATTTATGTAATGTAGCAATAACGCATTAAAGATTAACACTTATAATTATATTTCTAAGTTTTTATTTATCGCAAATGACATTGATCGGAATCCTGACGGCTCTGATCGTTCTACCGTCATATTACAATTAATATCGGCTCACAATTTATATTCACCGGTTTATAATTAGGTGGTTTGGACCTTTTACACATAATAAATGCCTTACCCGCCCGACTAAGCTTTCGGCAGATCCGGCAACGACTGGGTAGGTAGTGACGCCTTTGCTTCTATCTCCAGGACTATTTGGCACCGAGTGCGACACGCCTCCGGCCGTTAATACCGAATCACCATTCGCTACAAATAAAACATAAAAATGAGTCAATTGTAAGCCCACGCACACAAAATAAAACTACTTTAGAATTATTTGTCTTTGTAAATTAACGTGTGAATCAAACAAGCATGCAGAAAGCCGGTAAATTAAATAATAAATTAAACACAATAATAACAAAAAGTTAAAAATAAAATAATAACGTATAATAAAAAAATCACTTCAGAGATCATTATCCTCTAGAGGGACATACACACGCAAAACTATGTTTTTGTTCTACTTTGAAAAAGTGATAGAGATTAGTAATTTTTTAAAAAGCTCCATTGACACTGTCATGTCAAAGCAAGATCCAACCGAAACTTGTATCTTTGACGTACTTTTATGACTGGTGGAGACATATATAGAGTTCATTTGCTCACTATGCTACAACCATCAAAGGATTAAGAGTCCTAAGGGAGATTTTGAATGGCAGAAAGCCCAAAAAACGCACTATCTCCTAATATCTACAAAGGAACAATACATATCACTTCCTACTAGCAGAGAATGAGATCTATCTATGCATCAAAATTATTAGAATGAAGACTATAGAAAAAACACATGCAGAGTCAAGAGTTTTGAAGGAGGACATATATGTACAATAATCTGAAATTTTTCCTAAGCTAAATGATTGAAAAAATCTACAGATAATACACAGCACATTGTACCAGCTCTTGATTTGTACTAATTATTGATTTGACGAATGATTCAAAGTCACCAATCGATGGATTTTTAATTATATATAACTACTATAGTACAGCTAATTTGTCCACGGTATGAGGCATTTGTCCCTGCAGATGAACTGTTAATAATGAAACATTCGAAATACGATTTTTACGTTATATAAAGCATTAATATTAATTCTTCTATGATAAAGACACTAGAGTTACAACTCCCTCCTCTAAAGAAACTGTATATATATATATATAAACACCGATTATAGAATAACAATATTTAACAAAATATATAGTTTTGCATTTTGGCACCAAAGTCACCATAGAGTGACTATAGAATGGAAAATACTGAATCTTTGGTATGTTCACAAAGAAAATGAGAAGATCAAAACAATGTGAATATCTTTAAAATACTCCATTTAAGGACAAGGTTTATACCAAATAGGATTTATTTTACTTTTTTACAAAAAGAGCGAAATATTAACATTTTGAACACTTTTAAGTGATTAAAAATACAAAACATCCAATGTTTTGATCCTCCCACATTTTTGAAAAACAAATCCTTCAACTTCTCCTCCCCTCCTCCTCTCAATGTTCTTGGTATGTCCTCTAGATATATATTACTGATACCAACACGTTAGAGATCTATCGACGTCATTCTTGTGAGGAAATCAACTCTGTTGTTGAATGTTTTAACATTTTATAATTAGTTTTTTAAAAGAAGATTATTCAATGCTGACAGCATGAATAATATTAATGATAATAATCGTTTATAGTGGGCTAATATAATAAATACAAGTGCACCTGGAAAGCAAAGAGATCTCTAAAAAAAATAACCGAAAAGGGGTTTAAAGAAAATGAACTGGTGCAAAAAATGGGCTGAAGATGTTCCCTTAAATGCAACAGAGTCAGTACTTTGTTCTTTTCAACTCATACCCTGTCTAATCTCTTGCTTTTCCAAGCATTCCATTATATAAATCGTGGCTTATAATGATTGTGTTAAAGCAGGGAATACTAATATAACCTGGAATAGGAAATACCTCCTTTTTATGTCAAAGTTCAACGTTAAAAAAGGAAAAGAGAAGAGGGGGAGTACTTCCTAATAGAAGCTCCCTCCTTTTCCCTTTTCTTCCTTACGAAGGTAGTTAAACTTTTACATAAAAAGGAGGGAGTTCCACTTCCAGGGACTATAGTATTCCCTGGTTAAAGTGACAAATGAGTCCATGGTTGTTTCACTGATTTTCTTTATGAATGAATTAGTTAAGAAATTATATGTACTCAATTAGGTTAAATGTTGACGTACAAAAGTTCTAACCTTTGTCTTTAGTGGGTTAATACTTGTTTTGAGGCTAAGAGTAATAATATTTGATAATGTTAAGAGGCATAGATGTGAGGGATCCTCTTATTCTAATATATATATATATATATAATATATATATGGTGTAGATAATGTTTATATTAATAATAATGATAAAATACTGATGTAGGAAGTATTTATACTAATTAAAACTAATGAAAAGCAGATTGTGAGGAGTGTTTGCTGAGGAAAAGTGATAATAATACCAGGGGGCGCTTACCAGGACTAACTTCATTAGTCAAATAAATTCTTCTCGTATAAGGTCTGGAGTAACATCAAATATTTGGTGGGGAAGAAACAAAAAATGCGAGCAACGAGGATTTGGAGAAGGAAAGAGAGAGAGAAAAAAAGTATGATTTTTTAAAAATTCGGAGGGAAAATCATACACACACATGAAATTTCTAAGTTTCTAATCAGGGCATTGATGGTAATTTACTAAGACGATGAATGATATCACATGCTTCCCATGAATAATAGTGATATAGCACTTTTTGTCGAGGGATGCCTGAGAGATTTAAAAAAGCCATGCGTAATAACAAAGAACACAGCTGACGTGAACGCAGGTAATTTTTCTCTTCTCAAATTCGAAAAAAGGCGGGAATACATATTCTTTGGTTAAATTAAATATATGTTTTAAGGATAAAATAATAATCGTAATTGTGACAAATTGTAAGATATAATAAATACTATTTTATATGCTCAAGGTACAATTGAAACATTTAACTGTGCATTTGCTGTACTTTCGTGGAGCTTTCGAATGTAAAAGGAAACTATGAATATTATCATGACACAATTACACATTTTGCTGATTGAGTCCTTAAAATTAGTCTAAACAGCTCGAAAGCTTCATTTCCAAAATTGTAAAATATACATTAAAACCTCATTCAATTGTAATTATTGAAGACACTGTTTGGTTGAATGGAATCGCATTCCTTTGGATTAAAATATTTTTGAATTAAAATGAATAAATGGAATTAGATTAATAAACTTATGATGCTCTCATCTCAAATACATATTTAAAAACAACACTGCGCATATAATAACATATAAAACCCTCGACAAAAACTGCCATTGACTGGATGAACAAATGTATCTAATAAGGACCTCGGACATGAATTGCACTTTAGCTAATCATGCAGGGTTGAAAAAGGGGATGATCAACAACAAAGGGGGAAATATTACTTGGAGAAGGATATCGTAAATATAAAAAGTGAAATATTAAAGTGATGCCCATGTTGGGACCCCTTGGATAAACACCGCCGACGTATAATACTTGGATATGAATAAAAAAGAGTAGAAACTTAATGACCATCTTTGAGAGCCTTTGTTGGCGGAAATGAAGCTATTACTTAATATGGAAAGAAAAGGTCTGTATCACGCATTATGGATGCTGAACCTATATTTGTGTTATTTCTTTATGTCTTATAAAACATCCAATGTCAAATGCATTAATATTTATTTGCTGATGACAATTTAATTATTATAAAGGTCAGCTATTGTGATGTAAGGACACTTATTTGTACATGATCACAAGTCCTTGGCCTACAATGTATTTCAAGAATCTATAATTATTTCTGGCATACATATAAAAACAAAAGTTTAGTTTTAAAAAACTACGCCAATTTCAAAGGATATCAAACTAAAGTCGACCTTACATAAAATATCCTTCAGGAGATCCTGAAGATTTTTTTAAAAGAATATATATGAATCCATAGCGGGTGTACAACAGGGTTGTAAATTTGCTTTATATATATCCTGCAAAACTAAAATAATGGTAATGAAAAATGAAACGAATATACTTCGAGGAATGATATAAAGTGGGAAGATGCATCATCAATCATGCAGCAATCATACTATTGGAACAACGGGGAAAGTGGAGATAGAACAAAACGGGAATTCACTATTTAATTGTTTAACTGTTGCTCTGACGTAAATGTATATTTTATACATGTAATTGTATTTATCTAAATACCTCGCAACATATCTATTTCAAATGTCCGCAGACATTATACTCCTTAATCAAAGTTCAACCTTGGAAATCAGGAAACCAAAACTGGGGAGCTATTTTGTGTGACTACAAAAATGCATCCGCGAAAATAACATTATATTAAGAAATATCAGAGCTGAAGGCCGTCAAAAATTATTGTCGTTGCTCAGCATTTTAAAATTTGTTTAGGGCATTTTTATCAAAGTAGAGTAATATTTTGCAGTTACGGCTAGACAGACTGTTTCGGCTCGTTTTCACAGCTGAAGATTATACATAAACTAAAGTGCATTTTGGAAAACCTCATTGAGATTAACCCTTTTCGAACCTATGGGTAAAACTTCACGCTAGAAGAAATGAAGGAACATTTTCATCGTATCTGACGACAAATGGATCATCACTCTAACGATAAGATGTAAAAAATGAAAGGTAATTAATTTTCCAAAAGTAAAAAATTATGTATCTTAAAGTGATCTCTACTAATTGGTTGGATTTAGTTATCTCTTTTTGAATGTGAGTAATTAATTATCATTGCATTATAATGAGTGAAACAAATCTAGGATTTTTATTGCAATGAATCAAATAATCCTTCTTCTCAACTACAAAAATGGACCTGTGCCATCATCTATGTACTTAGATTTTCGAAACCGCTTCATAAAGTGATCTCTTTATCTATGCGTTATGCAAAAGTTAATTTTTCCCATCACGCTCCTCATGTTTTTTCTCTAATACTCTAAAACGTCAGGCATAAGGTTTAAAAGAAAGAGTCAAAGAGGGAGATATCCAAAACGAAAATAAAATCAACAGGAACAACAGCTATAGAGGGGATGCAAGTTTGGACCTCTTTAAGAAATATGGGTCTAAGAAATATGGAATATATATTTTTCTCTAGAGGTTGAGTTGAGTCCCAACCTTCTTGGCCTTCTTCTAGGTTTGCCTCCTTTGCAGGTCGAGGAGTCTCGTCGTTCTCTTTAATGGATAATTTGGAGGATGGAGAGTTAATCCGTGAGGCGGTGACTTGAGTGGATTTTGTCGTGGGAGGAGACGGAAGGAGGATGTTTGGAGAGGAGGAAGAAGGTGGTGTTGAGGAATCAGGGGCGTCAATAAAGTCGAGGACGAGTAGGCGCTTATAGCTCTGGACCTCTTGTCGTCCAGCCCTCGAGGATGCGAACCCCCTTCCTCCCGTCCTTCCTCGCTTTGGACTTCAACATTGATCTCCTTCACAAGATCCAGCCGCTGCTGCTCCTCATCATCATCGTTTTCTTCCTCCTCCATAAGGGGAAGACGGAGAGACACACTGTCTGCAGAGGATGAAACATTTTCGGAAAGTGGGCTCTCTACACCTTGCAACTGGAGGACCTCCTTCTCTTGTAGAAAACCTACATCCTCTTCCAGGATGACGAAGTTGCTCCTATAACAAACCAGAGGAGGAGAACATGGCAAACTCGTAAAATCCCAGGTTTTTTAAAAAATATTTCAAAATTGTGCATATTTTGTTTCTTGCTCATATTATCGATAACTCGAATGGAAGGACACAATGCAACAACCTCTTCTGTCTATGTAATTAGAACGTCTTTTGCTTATCAGCATATTATATGATAGTCCAAGTTGCTGATATGTACATTAAGTAGTTGTAAATTTTCCGGCAAAAGATCTGACAACGATATTACGAAGTCAATTATGAACAGCAATGCCGTAATTATTTTCGTGTTAATACTTATTGTAAACAAAATATATATAAAATCAAGTAATCCCTACAAAATTGTAAGTTATATTATCCAAAATAATGAGCTTTGTGATCGGTACCAATGTCTACCATTCAAGAAATCATGTGCTTGTTAAAAACTTTCGATCAGCATGGCATTAAATATCTTAGCATTACCAAATTGATCCGAACAATTGCAAATATATTTCCTTATATCGGTATTTAATTATACTTTTGATAAATACTATATTATTTATGATTTAGATGTCAGCATCCTTCACTCTTCTTCTCCTGATTTCGAGGATTTAATCCCATCTATGGTTTGTTAGTAGGAATATCATACAAATCAAACGGATCCAAAAATCACTCAAAGGGTAATTAGTAGGTGGGATTACTCGGAATTTTTCATACACGCAAAAAAGCAAAAGAAACATCATACCCTTTGCATAAAATGGATGCAAATAATTGGAGTCCTCCCTGCAAAAAGGAGGATGCGAATTTATATATAGGCGCTTAAGACCGGACAATTTCTTTAAATATATAAAGAATATAATCATCCACCCTTGCTGGTTTAAATAGTATTATTATGTACACTGAACATATTGAAAAGGTCTAAACATCTGTTGTTCTAGAATTCTTAGAGGTATACCTGGGTCGGTGGTCATGTGATCCACCATTGGCCAATTTAACGGGCTTCAGGGGAATCCCTCCTGATAGGTCTCCTCCCGGGAAATCTCTATAAAATAATAAAAAATAATGAAAAAAATATACATATAGTGTTTAACGGTCTAAACATGAACGAACCCATTTGCGATATGCAAAGCTCCTCACTAATATTGACATTTTAAGTCCTCGAATATACTTTTCAATACCCTCTTTAAAAAAATAGCAATCGACTATTCAATATTTTTATAAATGACTTTTACATTTTTACCTATATTTTTATTGGTAGAGGCGAGTTTCCTTGAACAGAGTTATTGCTATCAATCGTTTATACATGTAATACTATAAGCTGTTTTTTTCTATCCGTAAGATCTAATGAGTGGTCATTGATGAAATAATAATGATGATGAAATAAATAAAGAAGAATGAAACCGAGTATAAAGATGTATTTATGTTAAAATAAATGTCTAAAGACAGACATCAATGAATATTTGAATATAATACCAACTCTTTTTATTATTATTTTCCTTCATTTTCTTTCAACCAATCGCGTTTCAAGAAAAACAAACTTTTTCTCCTACCTATCAGCGTATAAATCATGTTTTTCTTGACTTCCTAAAAATATATACAGTTGTTTAAAGTACTATTGGCCGACTTTGAAGACAACACAGTAAGGCAGCTACAAATTTAAAATATTTTCCCCTCTATTTTCCCACTCTTCTTTTCCCCTCCCCCCGTAACTCATAAATCACTATAAGATAACTATAATGTGGTATTTTCATGTAGGGGATTTAAGGGTATCCTATGAATTGATTCGAAGATTTATCTCCACTTATAGATTGTACATACATTATTAAATATATTGATGTCTTGTCCCCTTTTATGTGATTTGAAGTATACTCTGATGTGTCCATTTATATGGATGAATAAAGTAAGTTTAATTTTTTTTGTTATTAGAATAGTCGGAACTTTAATATGTAAATGATCTACAAGGATCCAGGAATTGGCTAGCCTAATAGGGATACTATAAGTTGAGACAGCAAGCATTTATGAGGATGTATTATAAAGGCTGATGGATCGTACAACATCACTTTTTATCTTTTATAAGAAAATATTCATAAAGTTGAAACATAAATCGAATGGTAAGAGACTTCCTTTATTCCTCTAACATTATATACTTATCTAAAACAGTAATTTATTCAATAATCAAAATTCATCGTGGCCGCCAACGGCGGGTACATCGAATGAAAGATTTAAAATATACCTATGTTCTTTCATACTGTAAAATTGGTTTTCACGTGATTCTTCTTGCTGCTGTACTAATCTCAATAAAGTTTGACCTGTTAAGTGTAAAGTTTCACTTGTACACCCGGTATGATACAGATGCATGGAATGTGAGTGCCCATCATTGTAAATATATGTTCTTGGTCTTTAATTACAAAAAAAGTTATAATCAAGTCTTGTAAAAAATGATCATCTAACTAAGGATTTTTATAAAATATATTTTTTGTTTGAAATTATTCAGTGATGGCATAACAAAGCTGTTAGTCTTATACCATATACTAGGTTCGATGGAATTATATTCATTAGTATACTTTGAACCGTTAGTATCTGTATTTGTAAAAAAATATATAGCATCATTTTTTTGTTGCTTTGGATAAGGAATACTATTTTGATAATAAAAAATTCTTAATCAATTGCATATTTTTGCTTCTTAACGTACTCATTTGATATTTTCTGAAAGGATTAAGTCAATGGAATTGTATTCGATATTAGAAATCGTTATAGTGTTAAGACATAGAGATAGAAAAACATAGAAAGTTTATTGGATTCTTCAAGAAATAAGTCATATTGCCCAATATAAACAAATCTTTATATCTCTATGATGAACTTACGACGACGTAGGTCAAATTACATGTTTAGTTTGGGCACAGGCGACAGCTGAACGACAATGTTTCTCTGCTATTGAAGGGAATAAGCTCTCTATATGTTTATAGAGTTGATGTGTTAAGCCTAGTTAGTAAAACTATCACTTTGTTACCGTACACATACATGGTATGACCGGCTGTATTGATTGTCCATCATAATAAAAACACACATCACAGAATTATTGATTGATAAAAGGCTTATTACATAAATATTTCTGTAATTGGTCACAATTCTTCATACTTCCTTAATACCCTTATACTGAGCAATAAATAAATATATAGGCGTAGGACTCTTTTATCTGCAATTGATACTTATCAGACTTTGCTCATTCAAAAGGAATTTATATTGAATGTGTAAGTACGAGTTCGAACTCCTCGCGCGCCCGTTCCATCACAGGCGTGAGGGAGGAAAGAGGAGGGAGAAATTATAAAGATGCTATTATTGTTGTAGAATTGTAAGGGAATAGAGGAATAAGTTTTGAAGGTATAACTAACACAATTATGAGCTTTTTAGTAGATCAAACTGCTTGTATCAAGCAATTATTCTTAACTTTTGCTTTACTTACTCGTCTGGTATTTTTCTGAAGGAACTTTGTCCAGAGCAATTGCTTGAGGGAGTGGGTGAGATCTTGGGAGGCTGAAGGGAGTTGACGCCCAGGTTGCCCCCTGGACTCAAAGGTGGGCCCCCCTTGTGCTTAATGCTGGACATAACGCTCCCAAAGAAGTTCTTTTGCGAGTCCTCGGGATCCGAAGTGTCCTCAAGGTGAGTGAACTCAACACCTCCCTCGATCAACTCCTCCAAATCCCGCTGATGGCCCGCTTAAGCTCGGGACCCTTCTCGTGAAGGGTTCGAAGCCCCGCCTGAAGCGTCAGAGACTGCTCTGAAGGGACTCCATGGTCTCACTTAGGGTCTTGGTCTCCTTCTTTTTCTTGAAGCGACGGAAGTAGTCCTGGATCAAAAACGTGGCGTAGAACTTCCCAACCGTCACCTCATCCTCCACTATGGAAAATGAAATAAAACAACAAAGAGTACATAAAAATGAGTTGTAAATTAAAATATATAACCATAACAAAATACTGCTATTACTTAGATAACTCAGTACTTCTATCATGAAACATGAATGGACAAAACAAAGGATTGATAGGGCCTATGTTTAATATGAAAGTTCATCTGATTTCCATAAGTATCATACATATGGCCAGAATGTCGTAAATATTAAAAGATATCCTAGTACACAATAGAAATTGGCTCTAGCTGACCCTTTGCTAAAGAAACACGACGTTAATTCTAGAAAAAAGCCGGCTGGTCATTACTATGTTTAGATTTTTAAGGATGATACGCTACTCTGTATTGATTTTTTTCAGATTATACTCCGATGGATATAATTACAAACAGAAACTAAATAATATGTTTTATTTTCTGAATAACCGAAACATTTCAAATGAGAAACCTCAAAGCCCGCAGTTCTATAGCCTAAATACCAACTTTTGACCAAACTGCTGTGATTCCAATCAAAAAACTTTGTGACAATGAAAGACTCTTTTTTCATAAGATTATACCAAGAAGCCATGAATTTTTACAACTTTTACGAACATATATTTCTAAGAAACTTGTTCGTAAAAATATATTATTTGATTTGTTTTGGATGATTCTGAGGAAGGATCTTGGGAATCCCATATTTTGCATTTGATGGAAAAGAAAGGAATGTTTTTGAGAGTCGAATGCCTTTTTAGAATCGATGAGAAGGAGAGCGAAGCTATTACGTTCTTCTTTTGCATCCTTAATTGAGTTATTGAAGAGAGAAAACCACCTCTTAAAATTGTCTACCTTCTCTAAAACCAAAATTGTGTTATAGGTCCGTTTTAATCTCTTTGTGAAGCCCCATTTATAATATTCAGTTTTCAATGAGCATTTAAGTATCTTTATATACAGATTTATTTTAAAATTATTAATGCAGAAATAATTTATTTTATTACTTCAACAATATTTTTACAGAATTACAAACTTTTTAAATCATTCCTTCCTTTAAAAAAATATTCCCCAAAACTTGTTAGTCAATTGCAACCCTATCACCAAATCCCGATGAATTGTCCATTCATAGTAAATATTATTATTATTATACACCATCATTTTCGTGGAAGTATCAGTTCAAGTGTATAACAATACAGTTCACACAAAGATAAACATGAAAAAGCAGTTGTATATCAATAGAATATGCATTAGTACAATGAAACAAAACATTAAACTTTAGTTCAAAAAATTGTTAGTAGAAGAAATACTTCACATTACTTCTATTTAGTTATTTTTATACAATAAATCAAGAGAGAGGGATTATTGATTTTAGTACTAACTAAGAAGATCCTAAGGAGTAGACAAAGGCAGAAAAGCTGAAGTGACGTCATTGTATCAACCTACATAAATGCAATTGGATACTTGATGCATATGTATATATATATATATATATATATATATATATATATATATATATATATATATATATATATATATATATAGGTCAGTATAGGCTTGATTAAAAAAAGTTGACAAGAAATTGATACAGCAAGTTCTTTCGCGATGAACTTCTTTCGTTTAAGAAAATGTAGAAATTAATATTCGTACTTTCGTTAACAGCATTGCTCAAAGCTAATAATTCTTAATATATGTACTATTGTACAAGAAATACTAAATATATGAAGACCTTTTGGATATAAAACAACGTTTAATGTTCTTCCTCTACTCGTCAAGGTTTTATATAAAGTACGTATTTTGCACGTCTATAGTGTGTGTTTGTTAAAAAAATATATATTTTGTTGCGATACTCATGGGTATAGAGGGAGTAGATAAAAAAAAGAAACGACAAGAGTTGTCTGGTGATCTCATCGTAAAACGAAAGAATAATGCTTTATTTAATGTCATTACTGGAGACTCGACTACGATTTTCCATTTCTCTACTTTTTAGATCTTAGCCTTCAAAACCCAAGTCTACGATAAAATAGTATATAAAAAATAGTAAATCTTGTTTTAGATTATTTATATTTTGACTGCTATGAAATAATTCATAGCCTCTGCCCCTTCACTTTAATAAGTTGTTTCTTTATCCATGATATTATTTTGTATTCTTGATCAGTTACTCTGACTCGATAGCTTTTGTCCATTTGGTGTTTCATCCTTTTTCTTTTTTTTTGCACGGGACAGAGGAAAAAGCCCGCGTAAACTAGGAGAAAGAACTTCAAATCAAAGAATCCCACCCTCCTTAAAGAATATGAAATAAAAAGCTGTTTGTCTTTATACCCTGAATTCGAATGTATGAATGGGCGGTGGTGAGTGTTAAGGTGTTATAAGAAACACGGGGTGCTGACAAAGGGCAATCTCAAAAAGACGAGGACTACAACAACATCAACGGTAATCCATCACACTTCAAACAACAACGACAACACGGCAAATCTTGATGACTCATAACAACGAGTCCATTCTTTAAAAAAAAACCAAGTCAAGGGTGGCACACTTGTTTTTTGGCGAGGGGGGGGGGGGGGAGAATGAATGGTCATGCATAGAGGGCTAGGATCAGAAAGAAAGTGAGAGACTAAAGGAATATTTTCGCATAAAAAAATAAGCATAGATTTTGCATCTTTTATATAAAAAACTTTTTGTTCATCTGTGAATTATATCTACTTGGGTATAGACAACAAGTCTAAAGATAAAAATCAATCCATAAAGTTTAAATGATATTGATTGAAACGACTTTCCCATTTCAGAAGACGAAACATGCACCCTAAACATTGATAGTGGTACACATTGACAATAAACTACTGCGGTCACTTGTGAATAACTAATTGGATGTTATTCATATTGTAATCTTTTAGTTTTTCTCTTTTTTGTATTTCAACACTATTAAAAGCGTTGCGACAATCATGTTGCCTTGTGCTAATTTAGTTACGTACCAACAATGATAAGTAATAAAATGGCTTTAATTTATATTAAAAATATCTGTGTTTTGCATAGTTTTTAACTGAAAAAATAAGTTTTCAGGTATATAATTAAAGAGGTAAAATCCCTTGCAAATTTATGAAATAAAAAAACTGGTATCCACCATTCCTTCCAATATCTGCTTGCTAACTGAGATGCTAAATGTTTGATTGGTTTAATTTCCCTCTTTAGAGGAAAACACATCGCCTACAGCAAAAAATACTACTTTATGTTAATGGCATATTCTAATGAACATATAAACCTATAAAATATATAGTAGTATTTGGTAACATTTATAGGTTCAATATGATATCGTAGGATCATTTGGTACTTCTGTTTAAGCATTCAACACACCCATGAAACTCTTCTGGTAGGGCTTAGTTGGATCTTATTTGTTTTGTAAAGGATATGGTTGAACTCGTTAATATTTCAGTACATATGAATTTATTGGACAATTTATATTAAATACTTAAAAATGATCTCGAAAATACATTAACATCCAAGTGGTATTGACTTTTTTATGTCCCACCTCTTTGAACTGGATAAAATTATATAACGAATATCATCAACAGACTTTAAAGATTCGTTACTTATAGAAAATGCAAAATAATTTGCTTCCATCCTCATGGACGACGAATCACACCCTTAAATATTAATAATATTGCATACTAAAAATATTTCTATGAGAAAAATCTGTTGAGCTAAAGTTAATGTTGGTAATTTCCATATGCAAGATACAAACTCCGCTATTGTTTGGGGACAATATTTTTGCCAAGTTAAATGTCGTATTGATTTTGTACAACAACAAAGGTTATATAAAGTAATTGAATACATTTTCCACCCTAGGACTCTATGGTTTTCCATAAATTTAGGAAATTAGGTAATAAAAACAAATACAAAAAATAGGTTTAAAACGTCAAAATAATTGCCGTATTTATGAACCATCAATTTTATCAGAATAAGCTTTTTAACAAATAATAATTACCATTCAATAAATTACACCAGTCTATGTAAAGCCCACAAAAAGATCTGCTCAAACAATAATTCATTCCGAATTTAAAGAATCAGCATGCAATCTGGTCTGCGTCTCTCCTTATTTTAAAGTGCAATGGGTTGAGAGGATTCGTGAATATTTAGGAGAAAGGACTCATGAAGGACACATTATTCCCTTGATGATGGTTTGTACTCTCGTTAGTAAAGAGGGGGGATACTTCAAAGTATCCCATAACCCCTTGGGATTCACTTCAGCTTATATACACTTATTATATATCATGCTCAACTCCAACTTATTATGTATGCATGGGAAATGAAGAGGGTTAGGATGCCTCCAGTAAAGGACATAGTGGGTTTGAGGGGTAACAGGACAAAAATAGAAAGGAAAATGGAATGTTAGGCCACCAATCTGTGATATAGCTTTATTTTGTCTATTTTGGTAGAGTGAATAAGCTTTATGCACCGACATATATAAACACTGGATGCACAATAGTCTAAGTCAGTGGTTCCCAAAGTGGGGGGGGGGGGCGCCCCCTAGGGAGGCGCGGGAAAAACAAATGAATGAAAAATATAAATACCGTAGACTAAATATCACTGCTAGCATAACATGGACAAATTTTTGACGCAGCTCCAACGTAAACGCAAAGCAGAGGATGAAGCATCCCCAGATGTGCTGCCAAATGTTAATATATAAAAAAGAAACCTGTTACACTGAACATAATTACACAGTTAAGGTGCTTGAAAACTGCTACACTTATTAAAATCTGCAGTTTATGGCAGTTCACTTTTAATTTTCAACAAAAAAAGTTGAGGTTTGACGCCAATTACAAACTGTAGATTATGGAAACTTCACTTTTATTTTTTCAACAAAAAAAAAAGCTAAAGTTTGTATTAATTACAATGTGTGAAATAAACTGCAATGGACTCTGAGAAAAAAATCTGTGTAAGTCCTTTTTTTTTGGGGGGGGGGGGGGGGGTGCAAAAAAAAATTATGTACCAAAGGGTGGCCCAGCAGACAAAGTTTGGGAACCACTGGTCTAAGTAATAATAAGAAAGAGCCAAGTCAGCAATTGATGAAACGAAAGAAAAAAGCAAGGGATTGTTACTATTCCTTCAACATTCAAAGCATAAACGCAGAGTCTTAAGGATAAAACAGGGGAAATGACCAGTGACGTCATTTAATGAAACATAACATAGAATGACGTCATTTGACGTATCTTGCATTCATTGTTGACCCTGCGTGGCATCCATTTTAACTACATTACTTCAAGTTAGTTGAGTGGTTCGTGTTCAGTATCCAGTGTTTATCTAGGTCGGTGGCATTGGTGCATTCAAATGAGAAAATTGAAACCAGGACCTTTGATATTTTTAATGCAATCTGATATAAATGCGATTCTTTAGAAGGCCATGTGTTTAAGGTCATGTCTTATTTATTCATTTATTTGAGCTTTCAGTTGTTATATATTGCATAGATCGGTGTGTTAGCAAGAAAGGGGATATATTGAGAGAGAGAGAGCAGAGAGATTAAGGAGAGTTAGGTGGATGAATTGTACTTACAGCCTGCACCAGGACAAATTTGATCAAGAAGTTTCAAATCAGTTCGTTTCCATATTTTCAAAATCTGGTGTCTTAGCTCTTCGTTGGCCTCGTCTATATTACCCTCAGTTTTAATTGATAAAGAGGTACGTACGAGAGCAAACAGGGTCGCATTGAAATTCACAGAGCCATCCGAATTCAGTGGCATATTCATTGATACAAGTCGCTGGAAGACAAAAAAAAACGAAAGAGGTTACGTGAGGGAGAAGTGAAAGTACCTGAGCCAGGTGGCGGGAAAACGGAGTCCAAAATACCCTCAGGGGTTCGCTTCCAAATGCTCTGAATTATGGACTTAACTCTTGATTGCAATTCTCGAGGGAGGCCCCTCCATCTTTATACGGAGGGAGGTTCGAATCAGAGCAAAGAGAGTCGCTGTAAAGGTCACAGTTCCATCCGGCTTCAGGGCATGTTCATTGCAACCAAACGCTTATTTCGTGTTAGTAGAATGAAGGACAGAGGAGTATGGGAATTTAATAGCATAGTTATTTGGGATAAAATGAAAAAGTAAAAGTTAGCTAAGGACATGAGGAAAGGGGAAAATGATTTCAGGAGCATATAAATGAAAAGGCTTTCTTTATATATAATTATAGAATCCCTCGAACAGCAATTATTACAATCAAAAACACATGTAGGTATGCTTACCTTGCAGGCGACTCGATTGGACAGAGCTTCCCGAATCCTAGGGGTGAGATATTTTCCTGAGCAAAGTGACGACATCCACGTGTTTGATTCTTCCCTTTGCATCAGGATCATATTCCGACCAGAGTCTCACGAATTCGTCCAGATGATGGGGCCCTAGGATGGACCAGTCTCGAGTCAGGTAGTCAAAGTTGTCCATGATAACAGCCACAAAGAGATTGAGAATAAGGAAGGAGCACACAACGAAGAAGGATATAAAATAGGGATATGCGAAATCTGTTCACAACCAGCTGATTTCCTCGATCCTCGGATCGCTGATCACATATGACGTCTGGGTGCTTTCGACATGAAAGCATGATTTCCTGCCAGGCTTCACCTGTTGCTGATCGAAATAACACGAGGAGAGCTTGAGGAAACGTTTGAAAGTTGTTGTTTCGGTTGATACTTGAGCTCTCCTGAGGTGCTATTTTACCAAATACCTAGTTAGAATAATAATAACATTAAAATAAGTTATTTTATTCAATTACAAATAAGGATTACTAAAAAAATATAGCTAAATAGTAATGCATTCATCGAACTAAATGACTTCCGATGTAAATTTTGAAAGGTTGATCTGTGCTACATTTTAAATAAATCTCAATCCAATAACACCGCTGAAAATGATTATATATTTCATTCAAAAGAAATAATAATAAATACCCTATAAAACTATAACTCTGGCTTATGAATTGACGTAATGATTCTAAACAATCAAATATTTACTTAACAACGTGTAATACCTCAACCTATAATAATTATAATAATTGTCACGAGTTCCGTTAAAGAAAGATCTTAACCAAGGGATTCGCTTCTGACATACCAAATAAGTCAAGAAGGAATTTCTTGTTAATGAGATATATATTTCGATAAAAATGCCAGGATCTTATATTTCAGAGCAAAACTACAACCAGCGAACAAATGAATCAACAGAAGACACATTGATTCATACTCTTAACACATAATTAAGTAGAAAATAAAACCCACTCTTACCTGCATTCCAACGACCCCATATATGAAAAAATATGAGGCCGATAAGAATGGCAACCCAGGCAGTGCTTGAAAAGACTTGAAAAGGTCCAAAGGAGAGTTCGAATGCCTTCCCCTTTGCTCAGTAATTTGACAAGCCTCATAACGCGAAAGAGACGAAAAAAGTTGATGGATATCATGTTGTTCCCCGGCTAAAGAAAAAATAAGATATATTATAAATATTGAATTCTATATAAATATATATATATATATATATATATATATATTAGAGATGTCCCGATATATCGGGAGGCCGATCACGTCATTTAAAAAAAATCATAATCGGCAAAAAGATATCGGCTTTGCCCGATATTTTTTAAATTATGAATATAATATTGTGTTTTCCGTTCTTAATATATAAGTATCAGACTTTATGATGTTTACGAAAAATTATCGTTCGTCGTTCATTAAAGTTGTCTCTCGTCATTTTGAAGTGACGACGTTTTTTTTTGTTAAAAAAAAATCCCATCAAAAGGATTTAAAAAAGTACAACACTACTAGTCTATGACAATATATTTCTCTTTTTTTTGGCGCCCGGGCTAGACATTTATCAAGATATTTTGAATAAGAAATGCTCGGAATTGTATCGTGAGCAAAAAAAAGCGATCGGATCGGGTAATATTGGATCGGCCGATACTCGAATTCAAATAATCGGAATCGGATCGAGAGAAAAAATGTGATCGGGACAACGCTAATATATAAATATATATAATTTGCCTTCCAAAAATATAATTCAATCGATAGTTAGTGGACTTACGTGAAGCTCACCATACAGAATGTCAATAATGGAACCCAAGACTATGACGAAGTCAAAGGTATTCCATGGATCACGAAAATAATTCTGGTAGGCATGTTTTAAAAGAAAGAGAGAGAGAGGGAAAGAGAAAAAAACTCACGTTTAACTCAGCCATGGTTATATCTATTAATGAGCCAAGAACTATGATAAAGTCGAAACTATTCCATGGGTCCCCAAAATAATTCTAAAAATGAAAATAAACACAAAATAAAAAGGTAATAAACATAATCAATAGAATAACATAAGAAAAACCAAAGAGTTCATAAGGTTTATGTTGACAGATACTTGAAAAGACGTAACTATCTTCAGAAATCTACATAAATCAATCATTGCTTTATTTTTTTAAATGCAACGGAACATTAAAAACCTACATCCTGGTATATCTAAGGTATCCCTCTCTATGAATACGCAATTCTATTGAAATGCCGAAAGAAGTATACATATGTATGTATACCAGATATAGTCTTATCAAATAACCATTTACATTACTATTCCTTATCATAACTTGACAGCATTTTATTAAAAAACTAAAATATTTGAGTATCCAATGCCTTTGTAAGAATCCATTTAATGTTACATTCGGTGTCACGTGGGTTATTGCTAAGGAGTTTCTAAGGTCAATATTTGTTTATAATATGACTACATATGTGGCTAATCCTTTAGACGATGGACTTGTAAGCGGATTCTTGATCCTTTTCAGTGTCTCAAAATCTCTTGAAGAGGAAGAAGGATCAGTCATACCGCACGAAGAGTCACTCAATTTCTCATTCATGTAATATTTAATTACGTATTGGCTTCGATTAACGTAAGCAAACGCCTTAGAGAAAAGGGGATTGATAACTGACTCAACATATGACGTCACGTTATATAGATTCATACATAAAGATTGGCTACATGATTATAGAATAAATTCGTTGTAAAATATAATTGAAACATATAATAATAATATTAATATTGAAATATAGGAATTTGTACGTCGAAAAAGAACAAAATATATTTAAATAAAAATGTATTAATGAATATAAATTAACAAGGAATACTTTTTGTAATATTGAGAATCATTTGAATAACATGAATAAGGTGTGCCAATGAAAAAATCGTAAATATTTATATGCTTACCTTGAAACGAAAGGCTCCCAGCTTAAAAACAAATTCCAGGGTGAAAAATACTGTAAAAATGACGTTAAGTACATCAAGAAAGTCCGTATAGGCCGTGGGCTGTTGATAGAACTTCATGGCAAGTGAGAGGGTGTTGATGAGAATCATGGCGAAAATAGTGTACTCAAAACCGGGGAAGTTACGAAAGCCCACAATTTGTACTGAATGGGATTTTTTGGGATATAGCGTCGGATGGGTTTGGCGTTCAGAGCAAACTCGATACAGTTTCTCTATAAAGAAAAAAGGGAGATAATTTGGATTAAGATCAATTTCAATGGATTTAAATGACTGGCACAATAAAGAATAGTTAGACAAGTCATTCCCAGATCAGTCCCTAGCTCAACTTTACATATTTTCTATTGTTCCAAAAATCCAAAACCTGAACAATCAAATACGGATTAACTGTAGATTTATATGTTTTAGACACCACAGAAATCGTTCAATTTCTCACTTTAATAAATTGCCATTACAACTGAATGACCTAAAGCAAATATTTTCAATGTATGTTTGCATAACTCAGAGTATGTATAGTTCAACAAAAATAGATTTTATCAGCTCATTTAAAACCTGATCCAGCTGATATAACCTATTTTAATAATATTTATCACTTTGTATTTTAGTTAATGTAGCAGATAAAAAGTTAAAATCATTAGGGAGACTCATATTATTTTTATTTCTAAAAAGTTACTTTCAATAAATAAATCAAAGATTTTGTGATTTATGTTTTTGATTTTTATTCTTTTATTAGAGGATTCTTTCTTCCCTCGTGTTGACTTTAAGGGGTTCAACATTGTCAAATGTTTATGGGGATGTTCAATATCCGTACCTGATTTTTGTCAAGCTCGCAGTTTTTGTAGGCAGACTCTCCCTCGTTTTGAAAGGTGACGATGACGAAGCCCACAAATATATTTGACCATGAAGAAGGCAATTATAATAATGTATATAAAGTAAAAGACGGCCACGATTGGTCTATAGTTGTGAATGGGCCCAAAGTCTTCCTCGTTGGAATCGATGGAGACATAGAGAATCCCGGGCCAGCCCTCGAAGGTCGACACCACAAAGAGCGTGAGGAGACCCTTTCCCACGTTATCATAGTGGAAGTCGTTCCGCTCCCAGACGCGCTGCTCCACGATAGGTTGCCCCAAGTCACCGTCTTGTAGACGATAAACTTCCCTCGACAGGTCTCTGCCGTCATTTTGGACTTGTCAGAGCACATGAAGAACTTGCCTTGAAGAGCTGAACGCCTATCACGGCAAACATGAACTGAAGGAGAAGGGTGACGAGCACAATGTTCCCTATGGTTTTGACGGCCACGATCACGCATTGAACGACGTGCTTGAGGCCCTTGGCACGGTTGATAGCTCGAAGAGGACGAAGTACGCGAAGAACACGAAGAATTTTGACTACTGATATGGCTCCCGAACTGTAAAACGAAACAAAATATAAAGAAATAGCAGCATAAAAAAATCCGGACCAGCTAAACTTTAAACTAATATGAGCAACAACACTTATACTCGAGTTTGTTTAAATTAATATATACACAACCGATATTGTTCTTTTATATAAACTTATTATAATAAAAACATAATATTATACAAGTCAATTCATTAGATTTTAAAATTATAATCTACATTTTCTCAGTAATAATAAATATAAATTAAATATGAAAGATATACTAAATTCAGCTTTTTATATAATTATTTTAACAAAATACAACCTATTTTTACAATTGAAGCATACGATAAAATAAATATGGTGTATCTGTATAGTACAGAAGTATAGTTTTACATATACAAAGTGATTAAAGTGAAACTCCGTAAATAACGACAATAATGTACAAGGACACAATAAGTTATTTATGTTTACATTGAGCAAAAATGATGATTTTTTATACACAAAAATACTACTGCAAAAAGTCGATCACACCTTGGTTGTTGCATGGTGTTTAGAAGTCTCCTCTTCTTGATTGTTGAGGAAATGAACGGAACTGGAAGGAAATCTCGTTCTCTCACCTATCCTTTTTTAAAGTTAACTACATGTAAATTTATAATTCAATTTTAATTAAATAAAATTATAAAAATATATTGATAAAATCTTCGGTCAAGCTTATATCCGGGAAAGGCTTATGCGTGATTCATGAACATCGAGTTTGGTAACTATAAATATCTATGACAAAGACTTTGATATATCCGATTACTTCTGAAGTGCATTTCAATATAGTATTGATTTATATCTCAGATTTTGATATTTCCCCCCTCTATCTTATGTAATTATAGGAAGTCCTTTGCCATATACTCCAACTTTAGTTAAGAACTCGCTTAATATTAAACCTGACGACACAATCTCTAAAATATATATATTCCATTACGGCCTCATGCTAAACGCTCATTAATTTAGAGAATTTATATTCCTCTAAGGAATCATAAATTACAACCATACTAAATATGAAAAAGGTCAATCTAATGACCCTTATAATAACTGAATACTCAACAGGAGATATAAATTTGTCTGAGAGAAACCCCACGTGATTTTTTTAAAACTTTTGTCATCTCTTTAAGTTGTATTATAAGTCTTAGAAGTATTTTGATGTTTTTTTAAATTAGGATCAGGGTTTGTTTTGTTTTATGTTGTCTTTTGTACTCATATAGAATTTAAATGGTATTGATTGAAATATAGCTCACCTTTGGGGTGTATGCATTTCGGGTTGCTGGATTGAATTTCAGTTTCATTGACCCTAAGAGGTTGCTCATAACATATACTCTTGGGGTAAGAATATAAAAAATTGTTTGGGCGCCATCTATTATAAAATAGTTAAAATATTCAGTTAAAGAAAGCTCATTAGCGATTATATATATATATATATATATGTATATATATATATATATATATATATATATATATATATATATATATATATATATATATATATATATATATATATATATATATATATGATCCATATAGTTACTCATAAGATACTTTTATTCTGTTTTTACATAGATAAATAAATACAGAGCTTACATACAGTAAAAAAGGAATGTTGTATAGAGGACATTAAAAATATGATCATTTTAATCCATTTTTGTAATTTAATATCAAGACTGGCACATTGAACTCCTTTAATTTAATTATAGAAATAAAGAAAAGACATCTAAAGGCAGCATGATGCAAAGAAAGGCTGCAGCATCCATTGTTTATTTATAGAGGATAATCAGTTATAATATATATATATATATATATATAGTTTAAATTAACAATTGCGACACTATTTAAACGTATTCAACTCAACTACTTGCCTATCCATGTAGTTTTACCCTTTTTTTGTATTTATTGTCTTTATTTTCTATATGGACCATTTTTCCCTCGGACAATTTGACCCAATATTGTTTTATTTCTAATATTATTTTTAACAAAATAAAAGAAAATGGCTGCCAAAGAAGCCATATTTATTTATTTCCTTATTTCATCGTGCATCCAGTTATTAAGATGCACAGTTGATTGGACTAACACTATCTCCTCATAAGGAATCTTCATATATACTATAAAGAATGAGCAGCATGTATGTGAGTGTGTGTGTGTATGAGTAGTCATGTCTAATTATCTAGCATCCCTAATAAGTAAAAAAAATCCCTTGGAGTACATGATGTGTGCACTCAGATGGACTCTTATCCCCTCCTTTCTTCAACCATCAATGTCTGAGGCGACCATTAATGTTAATTGACTAATTCTACAGCTACCATCACTACCACTACTACTTACAGATCCATTTCTGACAACCATTGAAGAAAGAAAATGATGTATAAGTAATCTGGATACACATTAAAGATAGAAGCTCACTCAGGCTTTTTGTGAATATATATATATATATATATTTATTTATGTGTGCCTCCTCTTCTTATAATAGCCACGAACACGAAATAATCACTAAAAAGGTGGGGGGAGGGTTAAAATATCCTCCATATACATATTCGAGAGTTCCATTCCTAGCCCAAGGATCACTTTTAACGTCCCACTTCCCCTTACTAATGTAAGCATACCGGCTTGCATATTTTTATCTAGGACCATTGACACAAAACACCGTTGAAATATTGCCCAAGAGCAATATTATCAATTTTTTATGACGTCAGTCGGGCAAGCGAAAAAAAAACCTAAACAAATTTGTTTCTTCTCGCTGTTTCCCTAATTATGAAAACATGAAATAAAGGATTCTGGGTTCTATATACCTTTAACCCTATAACATTTTCTTTCTATACAAGACGGTATAGCTACATAAGTAAGGGGACAATGTGAAAAGACAGTCCTGAACAGGTATTTGCTGTAAAAATAAAAGTATATCCGAGGATTCAAGCAAATGAAATGCTTCTATTATTTTGATCTTTTTGAATTTTAACTACTTTTATTTTTCATTATAAATCTCATGAGCAGATCAGTAATTTATTTGCTACAAATGGTTACATCATACTCTTAATTCCTAAGGCCTCCAAAGAAAGAGATGGGACTATGATTCAACGGTTTATATTTATAGGAAAAATAAAAAAATGAAGTAAAAGGGGTCCCAGTCTCACTAGAATCAATATCGGAACAAATGGAACAAGTGAAAAATCATAATGAGCCATTTATTAAACTAACAGATTAACCAAACCTCTTGTCTACCAGGGCCATTTGTAGTGTTTATTTTCAATTTATTTATGTGTTTATGGGAAACACTTGCTGATGTTCCTATGCTGAAGAAATAATTATGTCTATACTAAAGTAGCTTCAAGGTTTTAGTCAAGAGATAAAGTCTAAATTATTAAAAGGCCTTTAATTTGCTATGGATGGCAATCGTGGAGCAATTTGCTATTTGGCATGGTAAACTCCTAAATTGAAATCGATTTAAGAATGCCCAATCAATCACGAGGCATCATATAACAAGGAAAGAGTGTTCTAATATTTGTATTTTATAGTATTGCCCAATACCCTTAGCTTAAAATATATATACATCTTCTTCAGACCTTCTAAGTACTTAGCCTGCTAAGTATATTTAAAAAATAAATCCTTTACTACCCCCAAAAATAATATTACATTTCCTTGGATCCTAAAATAATAGCGATAGCTCATGAAAAACAAATGATTATGGTTCCTAAATGATTTTGAAGTATTTTTTAAATATATTTACTAGAAATATATATATATATATATATATGTACTAGATAATTGTATCATTCTAAGTGATTCCATGCACTTTAAGTAGTTATATATATACATGATCATTAATTGTGTACAATGTTATCAACATGAAAATAAAAAATAACTTATAAAAATATGATTATGTGTGTAATATAACTTAAAAAGTATCTTTAAATAGATTATTTAAAGTAGTTCATTCTTTAAGTTATAAAAATGTCACATTTTCCTTCATAGCTAATTCACAATCCTTTCTAATTGACGAATTTCAAGACTTATTGGTCTATGGAGATATTATTGCCTAATATGTAAGTGAGTTTTTTTTCTTTTTTAAATTATGTGCCATGAAATAGCATGCGGCACATATAATTATATATATATATATATTATTTATATGTATATATCAGACTTGTTGACGTTTGCAAAAAATTGTCGTTGGTCGTGCACCAAAGTTGTCGTTCAACGTTTGTCATTTTGAAAAAAATTGACGATGTTTTTTTTATAGAAAGGAATTTTTTCTCGCCATTCTGAAAAAAGTTACGTTTTTAATATAAGGGATATTTTTCCATGAAAATGAAAAATCTTTGTCTTTTTTGGCACCTAAAACAAACGACGAACGATAGAGAATTTTCCTTGTTGTTCGTCAAAAACTTTGTCTTTTGTCGTTCATCGTTCGCGAACGACAACAAATGAACGATAAATCAACAAGTCTGATATATCATATATATATATATATGAGGGAAAATGCATCAATTCATGTAAAAAGAAAGATTCTTTATATTATATAGCAAGTCATTTTAAAATAAAAAATGCCTGAAAATGTTGATGAGCATTTATAAAACTTAAGTGGTACTCAATTTACGTTTGACAGGGATATGATTATTGAGTTAAAATTGTACATACATCCACTTTGAACTCCTTTAGCTAAGTATAACAGAATAAGGCAATGATGGGATAAGAGACAATTTACGTATCCATAAAGTCTACAATGATATAATAGAACAGCCTTTATTCAAGCTATCCGTATTTTAAGTGTAAAAAGTCCTTTGCTTAAGTCGATTGGATTAAGAGGGAAAGTGAGCCGGAACGCCGAACCGGCAAAACCTTTAAGATCAGGCCGGCGTAACGTCAAAAGAGTAAATTATAAGTTAAACGGATCTTAGAAAAAAACAGGTTTGTACAAACAATGAATTCAATTTCAACCATCTTGTTTTAACATATTTGTATGGCTAGAAACTGTTTGCACTTAGGGTCATTAAAAGATGCCGAAATCTGCCATTAATTTTGAGTAACCTTTACCCCTGGATTGAATACATGAGGGCTTTATAAGAATACCCATTATTTCCCTTAGTTTGAAGGAAAAATAAGAATGGGCGCCCGCTGGAAGGATTCTAAAATCCTTTTGAGAAAAAGTTTGCACAAACTTTTAGGGATTTAATGTTTTTGTTTTGTGCTTATAAGTGTATATACCATTTATACAATGGATGAGTTGATGACAAAGCGATCTTTTATTTGATAACGCTTATATATAAACAATATTATTTTTTCTATCAAAAATCCAATCATATTTGGTAACTCATTTTTGCCAAAAAAATTTACAGTTTTTTATAATAAATCGTGATTATTTGACTCCAATGAAGGTTATGATAATGAATAATATGACAATTACGATTATATTTCATTTGTTATAAAATAAAACTGAACTAAAATAACAGAAGTATATTAAAAATGAAGAAACAGACGCATTACAAAAAAATCACTACAATTATATGTATATATATATTTTTTTTATATGTATATAATGATCGAAGTTATAATACTGATAAAAAACGCCAATTCAACAATATTTATTATACTAAATATGATTTTTTATAATGCAGAAAACATCACTTTATTTGAGTATATGATGTTTTTTTATCTTCTTTTTTGTGAGCGTGTGTCTGTGATATTTGTGGACAGTTATTTGTGCACCAAAAAACTTACTTTCTAAGGGTTTCAATCCCAGCAGCCTTCATTAAACTTGAAACAAAAAGGATTAAAAGAAAGAAACAATGGATGCAGACAAAGCTGAGGTCATAATTCAGAAATAAAGATAAAACCAAATACATAGATTAAAAAATAACTGATGTGGCGCAAACATAATGCTGGAAATTGGATTTCCCCCTTTCCTCTCAATAGGTGAATGCACATGGGTATTGAGGATTCTTCTCTTAGGCAGGATCAGGCAACGACGCCCAGCTAACTTAGCTGTTATGAGACGTCACAGTAAGGACAGTAAGGTTTCATTAAATGCCTCAGATGAATGGCTGGACACTTGATGAGGATGTTAGTTTAAAAAAATAGATATTACAATGGATTCTCATCTCACGTTAATAGACATAATAATAAATATGGGAAATTAATGATCCTCAGCTAAAAAGGATGAATTGCATCGTTATAGAAGAATTGCCATTCATTAATGCTGCTCCTATCTTGTAATACACGAGCTATCATCATTTTCTTATTTAAAGTTAAGTTACACCTAAGTTTTAAACATGGGCATCTAGTTTATCATTGAAAACTAGTCCTAAAATATCTCCTCGCCACGTCCTATAGTTTATGACACCATGAATTCTTGCATTAAAGTTAATGTACAGCAGTCAAATTTTAAGCCAATCAAATAACCCTTCTGACTATTGTCTATTACTCTAGACAAATATATGTTACCCGTGACGTCATTGGATTATGCCCAATTTATCTCCATTAGTATTCACCGATGAATAAATTATTTCCAAGTAAATAAAATATTAATTTCTATCTTATAAATGTCTTCAAAACAAACTCCATCAAGTATATTTTTTGAATCCTTATGATTTGAAATCCACTTTAACTATGACTTTATAAATAAAAAATATGTGTTTCATATTTAAACAGGGCCCGGCAGCAGGCCCAGCTGTTGGGGGGGGGGGCTACAGTTGGTATAGGGGGGGGGGGCACAGTTGCACATTCATAAAAATCGGGCCCACGTCACTCATGGGTGGCGGGCCTACGTCACGCCGGGCCTGTATTTAAATTACCTAAAACATAAAATATAACATTTCTTTACCGGCCAAAGCTTGTTAATAAAATTACTGTCTCTACAGTGACGTCACATAAACAAGTAATGCATTAAAGGCGGTAAACCCCTTGCCTGCGTCACCCATCATATTTTTCCACCCTTTTTTCCTTCTTTGTACGCCTCTTTTATTAATAGGGTTCAAATGTTTCAAATGTCGTGAATGAAAGGAAGGAAGGTTATATAGAGAGAAGGAGCTCATGGTTTCAAGTATGAGATGAAGACAAGACGAAGAGGGTTCCAATCGAGGATCAAATTTGTTCTCACAATTAGTCACAAATATTGTTTAAAAAACGGAAAAACGTCAACCTCATCATCTTCTCTTGTCTTCTTCGTCAAGAGGATGGAATAAGTTATAATAGAGAAGACTACAGGAGGGGGGCTTACCTGAATATGAAGGATATCAAGGAGACGGCAACGACTAAGAGATCTAAAAGATTGAATCCTGAGCGACAAAAGGCTCCATGGTGAAGTAAGAATCCGTAGGATATGACTTTTAAGCAAACTTCTACCGTGAAGATTGTCGTGAAGAAATAATCAAAGTAGTTGAGGATCTGAAATGAAGAAGAAAAAATATATATATCTGACATTAATATTGTTAGATGCTAATCAACGAAAAAAATATTTATAAATAAATAATATTTCTCAATTTAAAAGTTATCAAAAATAATCAGGACAAAAAAATATTTATTAATTAAACAAACCTTAAATCACATTTTGGAAGTTTTGTAAGGTTTGGCTATTTCAAAAATCTTATATCCAATATAACTAAATCACAATGTAAGTTATTATACTTTACAATATATATATAAAGAGATACATGTTTAAAAGTCGATGTTTAAAATATTTGATTGAAAGATATAAAAATATATTTTTTTCCTCTCAATATTAAACTATATTTCAATATCAAACAGAATATAAATTGCACAAAGTTAGTTTTATTTTATATCTCATCCTTGACGATAAAAACCTTACTCTGATGATAAGACATTCAAAGTAAGCAAAAAAGAGTTGGTCAATGTGTGTGTGATGAGCCTGCGAGAACTGTTATATATATATAATCCTAAATTATATATTTGCTAAATTGTGAACATTTATTATTTGTCTGATTAATTATATTTTCAATATTTGCATATTTATATAAACAAAATAGTCTCTTCCATGTTATCTCAATTTAAATACCATTTTCCTAATTAAGTCATACGAACACGATTCCTCCTTTAATATTCCCAAAATTGAACTATAGTTGTAAACTATTGATTTGATCCGTTATGGACCTTTTGATAAACAAAAATACATGAGTAAAATATATTTATTGCTAATTGATGTGGACAAATAATCAAATAATTGCTATTTTTTTGTCCAAATACGTGATATTGGATAATATTTTAAGTGTCATTAAGTATGCAATGTTTTTTTTGACTGATTGGACAAATAACAGATACATAGTTCTTATTTGAAATATATTAAGAATTTTAATGTAAATATATGGTTTACAGTATTTTCATCGGGCATTTATTCTCGATGACCTTTTATAGCCTGCTTTTCTGTCTTGGGTATTTACATCGCTTGCTATTTTATAGTCAGTCAATTTCTTCGTTCTTCTTTTTCTTGTAGACATTTTTGTCGTGAAGCTTTTTTGTCATGAGGGCATTTTGCTCGTTATTTTTTTTTTTTGCTTTGGAAAACCCTAATCGTCCAGGCCCAGTCGGGGGTTCCATGGGGTTGAAATCCCACGTAGGATTTGGGTCTACATATCTCTTAGGTCGGCTATCTATATCCCTAACAAGTGTCAGCTGTGAATTTCAACCCATGGAACTCCCGATTTAGCCCGCGAGATTAGGATCTACAAATAAAAAAAATAACAGCTTCGAAAATGCCTCAAGATATTATATATATATATATATATACCAGGAGCGACCGGGTACCCGGCCCGGCCCGGTGACCCAGTTTTTTTAATACACCGAGCTCGGACATCAATATTTTCGTTTGTCATTTAATCGAAAAACCTTTTCTAAAAAAGCGTCATCACTTCTTTTCTAAAAAAAATGTTGTCACCTTTTTTTGAGATTCTTATCTAAAAAAAACCTCATCACCTTTTTTGGAGATTCTTTTCTAAAAGAAACGTCATCACTTTTTTTCGGAGATTCTTCTCTAACAAAAAACGTCGTCACTTTTTGGAGATTCTTCGCTTCAGAATGTCGAAGGAACAAAATATATATTATGTCCGGCCCGTTGTGGCCCGGCTGAAAATTTTAATCCCGGCCCGGCTCGGGTCCCGGCGAAAAAAGTTGTCCCGGTCGTTTCCTGATATATACATATATACATTGTTAAATAAAATTTAAAATGTGATTAAGAGTTATATTGCATACCGATTTTCTAAAATAGCCAACGTTACAAAACTTCAAAGATTTGATTTAAGATAAGCCTAATACATAATACAATTTTTGTTCCTGATTTATTTTTTGATGAACTTTTAAATAAA
>CP045900.1:5231079-5259277 GCA_013387185.1 Caligus rogercresseyi
TAAGTCTTATTTTGCGGGATTTGGAATAAACAGCTGATTTCTATGCGTGCCTCCTATTTGTTCAGTCACCATAGAAACAAACAGAGGAAAACACGGCCTTTTTTTCTCTCTTCAATTTGGTACAAACAGAAAATACACTTTAACATCACTTTGTTTTTGTTAGGGAATTCAATTCTCTTTACATCTAGAAGTTAATCCTTTTTTGCGGCATTTAAAGTTGAATAAGGCAGCTGATTCATTAAGGTTATCTCTGATTGGCTCAGTCACTCTCTCATAAAACATTTTTACTTATAGAAACAAGAAAATGAAATATAACTATTATTTATACCTTAATTTAATACTTCCAACGTAAAGAAATCAAGTAAATATTTATTGCTACATACCCCAAGTTATTTTTACATCAAATATAGACTCTTATTTGGCGGCATTTAGACTTGAATTACCTGATTCATTAGCTTGGTTTTGATTAGTTTAATTCAACATAAAAACATATTTTGTACAAATAAAAAAAAATAGTATAAAAGGTTAGACATTTCTCTTCTTCATCATTATATTTGTACTGCGACCTTCGTAGAAGTGTTGATTTTGTTGAAAGAAATTTGTAGACTTGCTTCTATGTGTTGTATGTTTTGATATTTGCGTGCGTTCATCCCACGCAGAGGCAATTCATGCTTGCGTTTTGGCTTCATTTTCATTCCCCCCCTTATTTTTGTTGAATTTAGGGTTACATAATATAAATAATAAAAAAAATAATAAAATAGTATCCCTATAGGATACTTGCCTTCTAATATATGCTTATACTCTCATAAATATAGATAGGAAAAACTGCCAAGTTTTCTGAATAAATTAACATTTGTCAAATTTTGAGGTCTGTCTTAATTTATGATTTGTTTTTTCTTATAATGTGATTATTATTGTTGATTATAATATTTCCTCTCTGATTTCCATCTTCTTTTTTACAGGAAAAAGTAGAATATATATTTTAGTAATTTTTACGACTGAGTGTGTCATGAAGATCATCGCCTATGGCTTCTGGCAACATCCCACGGCATATCTGCGAAGCGCATGGAACATGTTGGACTTCACAATTGTCATGATCGGGTAAAGTATCAGGACACGCATCCCCATATTGTATTCTTGCATGCACATGCTTTGTAATAAATAATCATTCTATTGGTTAGGAAGTTTGAAAATACTCAAAAAATATTAATATATAAAAATAGTAAAAAATATAAATTAAATAATGTTAAAACATATTTGAATTACAAAGGAAAGCATCAATTAACAGTTACAACATAAATGAATTGTGTTGATCAAGTACTTTTTGAGATATGTAAACTATATATATACGAATTTACTTTGTATTCATTAAGATTTGGCAATCTTTTCTTGAAAGTAATTGCCAACGATATTCGAAAAATGAAACCATATTTGTATGCTTTTATATCAAAAATTTTAACCTTTTTTAACTTACTCAATATATTTTTGGCCATTTTTCCTAGGGCTTTTTTACTTTGATTGTCCACCTAATAGCATAGTTAATCATGTTTTATTATTACTTTCAGGGTCATTAGCACAATTTTATCATCTCTTCAAATTGAAGGTTTTGATGTGAAAGCCTTAAGAGCATTTCGAGTTCTCCGTCCTCTCCGTCTCGTTTCCGGAGTTCCGAGTAAGTGTCTCATCATCTATTTTTATTCATCATTAAGATATACTAATCCTTGCTTTTTTACGACTCTCCGTAATGAAAGAAGTCTGGTTTTGTCAATTAAGTGCGACTTCAAACATTCCGATCTAAATTGAGTTATATCATATGTGGTAAGAGTTGTCTGAAGATCATCTTGAAACCCAACGACGCTCTCAAAAAACGACTTCTGCTATGGCAACCAATAAAAATAACTTGCGTCATGCACTTTATTAAGCAAATGTTTTTTGTTTAGAACCTGATTTTAAGCCCTTTGATCTTTTAGGAATGATGTTACCTTAATGTTAGATGGTGACTTGTTATCGTATCGAAGTGACAGGAGAATATATACCTACCTATACATTTCCTTAAAATAAATATGATGTTAAGAGGATCCTTAGCATTGGAGAAAGGCCAATTTATCATTATATATATACATATATATACAGGATATTAAAAATATCTGATATAAGCAGTTAAAAACCTTACTATTTTGTTTTCTAGGCATGTAAGGAAGTGTTTACTTAAAATGCTGCTCAGTTTGAGCATTCTAGTTTAAAGTTGGGTTTTTTCCAGTTGAAGAGATTAAAAGGTTTTTTTGTCTATGTAATGACCATATTTTGTTTTTAGATATAGGGGATAATATACATATAATTTATCTTATCATTCAATGGTATTTGGATTTTAAGATGTTTAGTTTCAATATAACCCAAAAATATATATCTTTAACGTAATGATTTAAAGTTTTATGTAGATGGCGCAGAATTTTTTTTTGCTTATGTTGTTGTATTATTGCTCTCTACAATAAACTAGGATAACAATAAATAACAACAAATGCTCAATGCCATATAAGTACCTAAGTATTATTAGTTAGTGGTAAGCTAGAAATTAGACAGTACTTAGTCCAAACTATAGTAAAACTTGATGATTATCTTCTAAGAAATAAAGATTCATTAAGGAGTTAAGAGAGAAGTACTTCAAGACTCATAAAAGATAAAATAAATAAGTTTTTTGTTCTCGTAAGAGATAAAAAGAAAGGAAAAAGTTTATCTTTTTTTTATTATCTGAAGACCATACAATTGTGATGAAGCACATTTTGTTAAAAATGATTAAATCAAATTTGTATCGGAATGAGTTTAGTTATATGTACGTATAATTCCTTTTTTTCAAAGGATTTGATCTCATAAATGCTTGAAACTAATGTGAAATAAACTGGTTCTTGTAATAAATATCAAAAGAAACTTTTTTTCATACTGGTTATCTTGTGACTGCTCAAAATTCTTATCCTTTCCATATACCTCCAAAAAAAATAATAAGTTATCTATGTCTCAAATATATTACAAATGCAAAGTAAATACAAAAAAGGATGATGATCTCTCATGAAAAACTTGCAAAAACAGGTTTTCCTGTTATGCTATTTTTTTGTTTTGCTTATTTTGTATTTGAAGAAAAACATGTCGTTGCAGAGCAAAAGAAGAGGGGGAAACATTCATGCGAATCCTATCCCCTTTTTTGCAAATTTGTAGAGTGGTGGTCAACGCATAAGCTTATTGGGTCAATGATGTGGAGATGTTTTAATGTTCTGGTTAAATGAGTTTAATTAAACAAACAAATACTTTTCTCCTTTAAAGGACAGTGTAAGAAGAAAATAAAATATCTTTAATTGAGCAGTATTTATGCTTTTTGGAATGATAAATGAATATTTTGATATAATAAGTTTACTCTATATACGACAATTTTTAACTTTTCAATACTAAAAAGTATGTTTGAATCATTCCAAGCATGTATAGCAGTTATCTCAAGGTGAAACTCATTTTACTAATGCTTGAGCTATTATACTTTTACACAAATATGTGCAATATTGGAATGTTCTCAGTAGTATTTTTTACATTTATCCATGGTGTCAAAGGCTTATGTCAATAGCCGTTTATTATAAGGGTTAATGTGTTCAACAGGGTAGATATTGTTAACAAGGCATTTTGCTTATCGAGAACTAATTCAAAGTGGATTATTTTAATATATATTTTGTATACAGGCATTCCCATAATAATTGAAATATATTTATGCTACCAAGTAGGCGAGCAAGTGAATTTAAAGACGTATCAGTTTTCCTTCAAGTATGTGTTTGTACAATTCTGATTGAGTAAACGGATGATATAAGCGGATGTTGGCCTATACAATAGTGATGTTAAGCTCCGATTTGGCTGAAAGTAACACAATAAATTTCATATATAATGACTCCAGACGTTGAGTATAGCTTTTGTTTCTTCAATTAATATATATTATACGTATTAACTCAGTGAACGTCATAAACATATTGAAATTAGATGCATGACCTCTGCAGATTATTTTTGTAAAATGTATCAACAGCTGACTATTACTTTGATTACTATTACTCCCTTACCCAATTGTCTTGTATAGAGTTATTTGAAAAGTATTGTTTTTGTTAGAACTAAAAGCAATCCTCAAATGAGTATGGCTTTCGAGCCAAATGCATTCTACCCTCTAATTAAATCAATAAAGAGCTGGAAGTGAGCAAATAGAGTAAATGAGAGTGTAAGGATTACATTACATTTGTTCAAAAAACGTTTGTTTGTCCAAAGCTAGTAGATTAAACCTGAAAGAACTTTTACGGCTCTATGTACATTTATGACTGAGCCCTCTCTAACGCAATTCTCGATATATCCTTTAGGCCTTCAAGTGGTTTTAATGCCATCATCATGGCAATGATCCCTCTGCTACACATTGCTCTCCTAGTCATGTTTGTAATCATAATTTACGCCATCATTGGTCTGGAGCTCTTCTCAGGCCTCCTGCACAGAACATGCTTTCACAATATCACAGGTAATTACTGACATCAAACCAACTAATACGTTTTTCTGTTTCTCTTTTTTTTGTGCCAATCCCCCGTGTGTTTTGATTGCGTGCCACCTCACATCTGCCTGCCTTGCTCACAACCCCACCTCCACATCTACTACTTCCCCACCTCTGATGTTCCCAGGTCTTCAAATTGTACTCAATAGTATCATTATGGCCATGATACCCTTGCTACACATAGCCCTATTAGTTATTTTGTCATGATCATCTATGCCATCATTGGCCTCGAGCTTTTCTCCGGGATCCTTCATCGGACCTGCTTCCATAACGTCACAGGTTAGTCAACACTTTAACTCATTCTCCAACCCGCCAAAATCAGCACTGTTATGATATTGTAGTTCCCCTAAATAGAGAAAAAAATACCTTGATAAAGATGCATATTTTCAAAGTTTTGTTTGGGTTATGTTCCGTTTATTTTATATAATAAGAATATATAATATGATAAAATATAGACGTGTTGAACAACCGTTATAGTTTTTCATTTTCTCCTTATAAATATAACACAAAATAATGCAGAACAACTTATGTATAGTGTGTTAAGAAGTGCTCCAATTATTCACAAGAATTATTAAACTTCTCAGTGACCAGTCCGCTAAGATATATATATTATATATATATATATATATATATATATATATATAGATATATATATATTATGTCGGTAGTAAGTCTTTGTGAGTACATTTTAATAAACATTGCCAAATTTTTGCGGGAAGAATTGGGGCATTTTCTAAATGGAGTGCTAAGAAAAAGAGCTCTCCTTTTTACTATATGTATTTCATTTACATAATAAATGAACAAAAAAATACAATACTTGGTACTGTTTTATCATTTCATATTATAAAATTACATATCTTTTAACAAACACTGCTTTATTTATAATTCAACGGAGCATTTGAAAATATACATCCTTATCAAGCTATGTATAAATAACATAATACAATATCATAATAGTGTTCTAAAATCTATATTACCAAGTGTGTTGTCATTGTTTGTATTCTCTGTATCTTTTATGAAGGATTTTGTCAACAGGAACTATTTATGGAGCATTGTAAAAACTTTTATCAGACAAGAATTTTTTTAGTGACCAATAGGATAATTTAGGAGTCCAGCAAAACACATTCTTTGGTTTGAATTTCTTTGGCCAATTAAGTAATATATTTTTGTGTTTCATCCGATGTTCAAAAATATTGTTTGATAACAATTAAATCATATTTTATAACGATTAATTATCTTTACGAGATTTGTTTTCTACTGAATACTATTACTTTTACTTGCATTCATTATCAGCCATTTTTTAAAGCAAACAAATGTTTCATTTTTGGTCTTTCTTTGTAAAAGCTTTCTGTAAAATATTTTTTATCTTCGTAATATTTTTTTAATGTAAAACTCGGTATTGAAATGATGATATTTAAAATAATTTGTAGCGTTAAAAAAAGTATTTTTTTTGACATCCCATTTGAATATTTGTAAGGATTTTTAAAATAAATTTGTGACCCTATAACGTTTGTTTGAATATATCCTTTTGTAAATGTGTGGTCTTGTCTGAATAGTCCTACTTAGATTTTTTGTGGCAGTCAATGTGTATTTAAAAAAAATATTTTATCCTTTTAAAGCACTTATCATAAATATTTTCTTCAGTGTCATCCAATGGAATTGTATTTGTAAGATTCCTCTTGGACAGTTTATCATTGGTTGGTCTAATGTGATGTTGTAAGCATAGAGATATAGAGAGATTATTCCTTTTAATAGTAGAGAAACATCGTTCAGCTGTCGCCATAGCCAAATATAAACAAAGTAATTCGTACTACGTCATCGTAAGTTGATCATAGAGATAGAAATATTTGTTTATATTGGGTACAATGACGTATTTCTCTGAATAATCCAATAAACTATTTTATATGTATGGTTATAAGGCATTATATACTTTTAGTTTTTCTTGTTTACCATGCAGCTAATTGTTTATTAAAATATTTTGTGTTCCAACCAACTTACTGTTAAAGCACGCCATTCGTGATCCACTGGTTCATACTGTATTAGCTCTTAGTAGATCAAAGTAATTTTCGATAAAATAAAATGTTGATTAAAGCAAATACAATATATTATTTCATTGAACAGAAATATTTAAACAAATAACAAAAAAAAAGAACAATTATTTTAAATGGCTCTTGTCCTGTCTTGGGGTTTCAATGAATTTCAATCGTCGTGGAGAAGGAACGGACCAAGTACCCAGTTCGACCCTGTGCTCTCGGTTTTTTGGCTGCTGAGATCTGCCGACCTCCTAAAAGACGGGCAAGTTTTTTCTTATTATAAAGAATGGGCCAGGCTCCTTTTGATCCTTGTCCTGCTCCGGTTTAACCCTCAATTGCTATTCGGTCGTAACTTATGTTTGTAAGGACAGATCTTGGGACGAAGTAGATTCAATAATAATATGTAGTAGAACGCAATTCAAAAAGTTTGACTCAGGTGATATAATTGTCCAAATGCTCTACTGTGTCATGTTTATCATATTTAAACATTTTGTTTTTCATGTCGTGTTTTTTAGGAGAGATGGAGGAGGTTGATAACCCGACCCTCTGCGGGGGGAACTACAAATGTGATGAAGAAGCGGGTTACTTCTGCCGTGAGTATTGGGAGGGACCAAATTTTGGAATCACGAACTTTGATCACTTTGGCCTCTCCATGCTTACCGTCTTCCAATGCATTACCCTTGAGGGGTGGACTGATGTTCTCTATTGGGTAAGAAAGAAAAAGTCCCCTGAATTAAATCCAAGCCTAGAATAAAAAGTGGAACTTTACTGGAAATCCAGTAAAAGAAAAAGATTGTTAAGAAGAGAGCGTAATATTTTATTTTATTTCTTTAATAAATTTATAACTGCAAAGGCTTTTAATAGTATATAATGAACTCTTTAGCCAACTTATAGCCAATGCCATATTTTCCTCCAATGTAACCAGTTGGCGCTGAGGAAGATACAGTGCTGAATCTTAAATTTAATGTCTCCTTGACGATTCTTTGACTCCACTTGTAACGGAAGTGAAACGCTTTCAACCATGTCATTTCATAATATTGCGATGAGAAATTTCCAATTTTTTACTCACAAAAAATACAGTGTGGCTAAGCAAATCGTGAACAGAAAAGACAAAGGCAAACTTCATCCATATTCTTAATAAGTACAGGGGTAGGGCACAGAGATTTAGAACATTTATTAATCCAACTTATAGTAACCTTATAGTTCAAAATGGCCACCATTGGCCTTCAGCATGGCCTCGATCCGGGGCCTGAAGGCCTTGCAGGTCTTGACAATGAAGTCCACGGACATCTCGGCCCACTCCTTCTCAACGGCGGCCTTCAGGGCATCCACACTGGAATGGGGGATGCTACAGGCCTTTCTCTCCACGACACCCCAGATGCCATAGTCAAGTGGATTGCAATCCGGGCTTGATGGTGGCCACATGGACCATGGCCAGAATGCTGCCAAGTTCTCCTCACACCACTTCTGGGTGATCTTGGCCTTATGCCCAGGAGCGCTGTCCTGTTGGAAAAACGTAGTTGCCCTCAGGGTAGGTAGCATCCAACCATGGCTTGACCACATTCTGCATGACCTCAAGTACTCATTGGCCCCAATCTTGAGCCCCTTGGGAAACCAGAATGGAGGCATCCTGTTCCCATCCGAGCTGACCACTCCGAGCATCATAGCCGATGCTGGGTGCTTGGTAGTGATGGGGGGGGGGGGGCTCCTCAATGCAGTAGGCCAGGTAGCGGTCATTCCTGCTGTTTCGGACCTGATCCACTGTCCACAGCTTCTTGTCGGAGAAGATCCGGACCGTGGACCCGTTGTGCTTCATCCAGGTGAGAAGCTTCTTGCCCTTGATGACCCTGGTCTCCTTGCTGGCATCCGAGAGAAGCTGACGACGTCTACGAACTTAAGACACCAGGCCCAAGTCCTGAACAGCATTCCTGATGGTGTCCTTGCTGACCCCGAGATTTTTTTTTTTTTGCCTATATGGTTCGATAGAATTGCATCCACAGGATATAAACAGCATTATAGCATTTAAATTAGTCTATCGAACCTAGGATCTTATCAATGAGGTAGACCAAAAATGACCATCCCCTCTCGGGATTCGAACCTGCGCCCCCAACATTGAAAAGTTGAACACGCCTTAGCATGCACGGAGATTATTGGCCTGCTTCCTCATGCTGGTGGCGGGGAGGCCTCAATGGTGTCCAAGAGGTCGGCCAGGAACTCCGCCGTCCTCTTCTTGTTGTGCCCACCACTACCAGGTTTCCTTCCAAGGTCTTGTCCCTCATCTTTGAGCTTCTTGACCTTGGAAACGAGCCCCAAGGAGCAGGGGATGAGTTCAGCAATCTTCCTGAAGTCCATTTGGGCGTCGAGCAAGGCAGAGACCCGAATCCTTTTCTCCTCCATTGTCACCGTCGTTTGCCAAAACACAATGCATTCAAAACAAAAGCTGTTTGTTTTTTGTTGTTATTTTGCCCAGTGAGTAATAAGGCAGGAAAATTCAAATTGCAGTCGCTACAATGCATTAAAATCCTGTTCACGAGTTGCTTAGCCAGACTGTAGTTTGTGACAATGTTTTTTTTTTGACAACTTATTGGTTATAATTTTTTACATATATGTTATTTCCCCACTAAAAGTTATAATATTTAGAATGTTTTGGAACAACGTTTTTCTTTTTAGAGTTGCGGCTATCCATTTATTATATTTGATATTGACCTAAAAATATAGAAAAAATAGTTTTATTGTCAATGCAGTTGATTTGCCACTTCAGACGGGCAAACAAGTTTATTTTATGTTAAAACTGTCATTCGCATTTATTGGCTATTCCATTATAAATTCTTTTATTGTCTATTTACTGCCCTTCTAAATTCAACCCCCATTTTTCCCTCCATGTCTTTTTTTAGATAACGATGCCCTTAGTAATACATGGCCTTGGGTTTTTTTCGTGACACTTGTCATATTTGGTGCATTTTTTGTCATGAATCTAATCCTTGGCACCCTCTGCGGGTGAGTTTTTAAATAGACGCAGCTAGTTATTAGCATTAATTCATCAGCCTTGGGTTCTATTCATGCGGCTCAGGGTTCTGTCTATTGTCCTCTCTATCTATCTGTAGTACAAAGTTATATCACTAATAATAAGTATACTCAACGAAAAAAACTGTGTATATATCTACTAGAGCTCTGGCATTGATTTTTAAGTCCGACTGCTTCATTTTTTCGCATATATGGTTTGATTAAGCCTTTCATCAATTGTTTAATTAAATATTTCTCTTTCCTCTTTATATGTATTCAAAGCTATTTAATAGAATAATTGATGGTTATTATATATAACTGTGAATAGGAAGGTCAAAGTAATGCAAAATGTACACCAAAGTAACGACCAAAAAATGTAATAAAAAAACTATATACTTTAAAAATATCTCCTAAAATAGATGGTTCCCTATGATATTGTAACAATATGGAATCGACCGGATAAATCGTTCGGGCTCTAGTACCTATAAGTCTTTCCATATTTAGTGTCCACTTTTTACTCAATTGAAAAGTGAAAAACATCTAATTTTGTATACTAATTCTCTCTATTTCTCTTTCTTTTTCTTTCTCTCTCTCTCTGTATCTCTCTCACTTACTAAACAACCCTATAAAAGGTTCAGGACGCCATGGGTAGCTCTTGGCAGTTTATTTATTTCGTGTCCATGGTGGTCCTGGGGGCATTTTTCGTCATGAATCTAATTCTTGGGGTACTCAGTGGGTGAGTTGGTTTAATTTCTTCATTCTCATATATATGTCAGTTTACTTATGAATGGAACAATATTTGGCTCAAGGGAGGAGTTTTGTTTAGACATGTAGGGAAATAGAGCATTTGTTCAACCGACGTAGGCCTTTGTTTATTTAGTCAACGTTTTGTCGTCCTTTAGGATTTTTATTTCATTTTTACTCTCATTTCATATTAATACATAAATAAATGCAACAAAACTAAAAGAAATCTGTATTTTGAAAAGATAAATTCATAAATGTATTAATTGAAACACATCAATTACTATGTATATATTTTAATTATGGATACCGACAATATAGGAAACATGAGCAGTTGAAAGAGAAGGTTAAAATATCTGCGATGTTGTCTGAATAAAATAAGTTTAAATAACATCGCACCATTTTTTAACATTTTGGTCGCTGTAATTAATTGAAATAAACTCATGAAATTAAAGGCATTTTGAAGCAAACAAAGGTGTGAACCCCTATCTCATAAAGCAAATCATCCCAGAATTCTTAATTATCTTTTGAGGCTAAATATTGATCCATGGTTCTAATGAAGTTACTCGCTTATACAATGTCAATTGAAATCTCATGTTCTCCATTAAACATTACTTAAGAGAATTTCAAAGGAGAGAGAGAAGGCTCAAAGTCGTGGGGATTTTCAAAAGCTTCGTCAGCGGCAGCAGATGGAAGATGACTTGGAGGGATACATGGAGTGGCTCACGGTGGCGGATCTCCTGGAGCCCAGCCTTGAGGAGATGAGAGGAGGCCTCAAGGTGGACGTGGGAAAAGTCAAGGGGGACCCTGTCGTCATGGGACTCCTCAAGAGCACCATGCTTCCCCTCCAGCAAGTACTGGAAGGTGAGGAAGGAAGATAAGGATGAGAGTCTTCGTCTTTTTCTGATTCATTCTTTGAAAACCCCCTTTGGAGTGATTATTTTGATATTCGCCGTTCAAATGTTTTTTTGTCAGCCAGAAGACTTCTTCAGATTGTGCATATCCCCATTCAGCGACAAAGTGGAACGCCCTTACTAAACTCACTCCTTCTTAACACACACACACACAGATCCTTACCGCCACCAGAACGTCGTCATCTCTCTCTCCTGAATGTGTTATTTGTATTATTATTATTATTAATAACCCTTGTTGTTCTTCGTGATGGATGTCTTTTTGTGCTCTCTAATTACTTGCCTTTACATATATTGACATCTCTTCTTATTAACCCATTTCCCCCTCCCTTTTCCCTCTCTACTCCTACCAACATCCCACAGCGAATTCTCAAAGGAACGAGAGAAAGCCAAGTCCCGGGGAGATTTTCAAAAGCATCGGGAGCGGCAACAGATCGAGGAAGATCTTCGCGGGTACCTGGATTGGATCACACAGGCTGAGGACCTGGAGAATGATCCGAGTCTCCCTCCTCCGGGCGGAAGCTTAGGAGGAGGAAGCATTGTCAAAAAGGGATCGACTGATGCGAGTGGAGGGATGGAGACACGAAATGAGCTCGCACGAGATAGTTTTTCAGGTTCGAAATCCAGTACTACATCAACTACATCAATTCTACGAAAAGGAGGGAATGAGGAATGATCCCTTTGTGTGTGTGTGATTTGAACCCCCCTCCCATTCGTGTGAACACTTAACAAGAACTACTCCATTGTTTGGATATTAATATTAAATTTAAGGAGTCTTGGCTTTTTTTGTTCTTCAGATATCCATTTTTGGAAAGCTTTTTTGTTGTCATATCTTCTTCCTTTTCTTTTTAAAATACCAAAAGACACACGCACACGCAAAAGGGATTTTCGGGATAATTGATGTATGTTTTTTCTATTTCTTTATTGACTCAAGTACAAATTACAGCAAGGCTAACGAATGAAGAGGATGGTAAGGGCGGTGGCGACTTAGATGGGAATGGGGAGCCCTCCTCCTGGTTTCAGAAGAAGAAAAAGGCCCTGGAGAAGATGAACCGGCGAGCTCGACGTGCGTGTCGAAAGGTTGTCAAGTCGCAGGCCATGTTCTGGATCATTATCATCCTCGTTTTCCTCAACACATGCGTCCTCGCCACGGAACACTACAAGCAGCCCATCTGGTTGGACGATTTTCAAGAGTTCACAAACCTTTTCTTCGTTATTCTCTTCACCTTTGAGATGTTTCTCAAAATGTACAGTCTGGGCTTTCAGGTATGGAGTAGATAGAATAATGATACAAGTAACAGATTTCCAACCTGTCTCTGTTTCTCTTCTTATTAAAACTAATGGAGTAAGTGAGCCTGGCAAGACTCTCTCTCTGAGGCATAATGACATTCTCAATCACTATTTAATCTTGCATCTGTTTTTTTGTTTGTTCATTTCAGGGGTATTTCGTATCTCTCTTTAATCGTTTTGACTGCTTTGTTGTGATTAGCAGTATTTTGGAGCTTATTCTTACCAATGAAAATATTATGCCACCGCTGGGGCTCTCAGTGCTCAGATGCGTACGACTTCTTAGAACTTTCAAAGTTACACGGTAAGACCCATTTATTCATAAGTATCTTCTTTATACTTACGCCCTCCCACATCTATTTCTAGAACAAAACAAATGCAGATGATTGTAAAAAAATCTTCATCTTTCAGGCGTCTAGCGGACTTTATTTTGCCCCGCTCATAACTCATTTTTCCCCTTCTCCTCTCCCTTTTCCCTCCTCTTTTCTCTCGCGTTTTTTCCCCACGCGGGGGGAATTGTAGGAGCCTAGGATTAATATCTCCTTCCGTCAACTATTTACTCAAATGCATCTTTGCCAAATTTCAGATATTGGTCTTCGATGGGAAACTTGGTAAAGAGTTTGGTGAATTCCATCGCATCCATTAATTCCCTCTTGGTGATTTTGTTCCTTTTCATCTTTATTTTTTCTTTGTTGGGAATGCAGATCTTCGGAGGGAAGTTCACCAAATCTCATGAGTCACGTAGTCATTTTGACACATTCCCACAGTCTTGTCTTACAGTGTTCCAGGTACTGAATTATTATTATTATTTTTAACCCATTCAAAAACAAACAAAAAACTATTTTTATTTAGTTTTTATTTTGGATATGTTATTTTATAGTTGATCCTCAAATGCAAATATATTCACTTATTTTTTATCAAAAGCCAAGAAATCAAATCAGGCTCCATTTTTATTCCGTTCATTCCGTTCATATTGATTTCATTTTGTTATTATTGCATTCCTTCCGTTCCCAATTCGCTCACACCAAATACCATATGCGTTTTCCTTCTATAAGGAAAATCACTGTATATTATTTCTTTGCATGGATGCTGGCAAAAAAAACCATGAAAAGCATGCATGATTTCTCCGGAGAGAATGAAGAAAAGAAAATGAGACAACTTGGAGAAAGGAAGGCAATTTTTTCCTATTCTGGTGTGAGCTTTTTTGTTTCTTTACATTTTACCTTCAAACCCAAGTTTATGTCTAAAGAAATAAATTCTTCTGCGTAACGGAGAATACCGAACAATACCTATTTATTTAGCTAAAGTCATGTGCATTAGGGTTCTTATGGGGGCAGCGCTATTGTATATACGATTTAGGGTGACGGCATGCGAGTTTGAAAGAAACACGTATTTTAGGAGCTCTAAAACTTTAATCCGTAATAATACTTATAATATTTGAAAAATAACACACTCTATGAACTTAAATGGTGGTAGTCATATTAACATTTTTCGTCTGTATATATATATGTATTTATCTATACGAGTAATGGAATTCATAGAATCATGGAATAGATGTATGTTGTTCTCTTGAGAGAGAAAAAATCTTCTTCTTCTTGTCTTTGTCTTTTCCCGCGCGTTACGGGGGAACAGTAACGTCATTCATCTTCCGGCCCAAAATTGTTTATTAAAGAAAATTCAAAGTATGCCAAAATTTCCCCAATCTCTCGATTGTTGTTCTTTTTATAGGTATTGGAGGCGCCTTCAGAATTTATTAGGTTCTCTCATCAACAGTATTGAGGCCATTGTGTCTCTTTTGGTTCTTCTTTTCCTCTTTCTGGGTATTTTTGCTCTACTGGGCACTCAGGTCTTTGGTGGGAAAATTGTTCACTCCAAGTCCTCCGGGAAAGGCCATTCCTCCCGAGCCAGTTTTGATTCTTTCTCACAGAGTCTCTTTACGGTTTTCCAGGTATTTTCCTCCTCAACACCTCTATTTCCTATTCGATGGTGATCATTTACGCTGCATCCATTAAACCAATCAAAATGTCGCCACTCTCTAAAAATATATTTTAAAATGTTATATGTTGCAAAGTTATTTACTTCACTTGTTGTTGTTGTTGTTGTGACCCTCCACAATCATTTTTGTCTTGCAAAAACAACTTGGAGATGAACGTACTTGTTGAGGCTGTAGAATTTATGCACCAACCTATATGTAAATGGAGGAACCCGATCAGGGTCTCCTTCTCTGTGGAACACGATATTAAGTGTATACGTGTCGCGCAGACGCCATTGGCAAATTGGAGATATAATAAATATTCTTATTTATTATATCAAAAATAAAGTTTATGGATTTTTTTTTAATTATTCAATTTGAAGATCGAAATCAATAACTTTATTGATATTTCATACAACTCCGATGATTGTTCATTCATATGATAAGGCAAAAAGTGCATAATTCTACAGCTTAAGTATTAGTGTACATATATTTCTCGTTCTTCTATCGTAGCTTAATGTAAATTCCGATCATTTGTCCTTAGGAAAGTCTTTAAATACACATATATATATACGTATATATATAATATTAATAAATAGCAGAGTTTCTTTAAATGTATACAAGCTAAGGCTTCAGGCATTCTCGTTTATTAAATTATGAGTACTTCATTCGTTCTCATATAACTAGATTAGGAACTTCCAAAAACTCCGTACTACTTATTATACATTTGTTATTTTCCTCTTATAAACTTACTGCCACTGATTGTATATATTGTTCAATAATAGTGATAATATTATATATTTTTTTAGTACAGTTGTAAAGGACTCTAGGGATGAGAAGTACTTTGGTTTGATAATAAATAGTATGCTTAATGATCTTCATTATTGGGCTCAAGATATTAGTAAGTAGATCAAAATCAAATGGATAAATCTTTTTTCCTATTTGCTTTCATTTTTATATAAATAATTAAACCATACAATGGAAGTCGTTTCATATCGAACCTTTTTTAATTGGTCGCAGTGCGATTTTTGTCTACTTGACTAATTACTTAAATCTCTTTTTTGGCTGTGCAAATGCATACTTGGAAATATTTCTCTTATTGAGGCCAGGCTATTGTAAACAAATTTTTATTTTATTCCACATTCTATGGAGGATCAAAAAAGAAAAATATTCCTATCATAAGCTTCAAAGTAAATATTTTTCTCTAAAGTCCTTTTGCATGACGTATAAGTAAACTCAAGTTGGTAAAGTCTAAGCTTTCTTAGTGAATCCCGGAAGAACTGAATGGGTGTAGTTGAATGAGGGATATGAACTCTAAAAAATACTCTGGATAGTCTACCTTTGACTTAGGGGAATATCTGAGTGACTGTTATAGGAGTAGGCGATCAAATTGATGTCATAATATTATTATTATTATATATGTTGTGCTGGTTCTTGTGATTGGTGGGGTTCTTGTGGCTGACACATGAATTGTTGGGTACCTACAAAAATAAAGATTGTTGGTATGTTGAATACATATTTCCTGGCATTTATTCTATAAACTGGTATCTTTGGAATAATTTTTAAATATTGGTGACGGGAATTGGCACAAAGAGATATAAATATAAGGAGGGTTTCTTCATTATATACGTATTTAAATATTCATTTTTTTTATTGGATAAGAAAATTGGCAAGTTTTTTATTTTATATAATAAGAAATGTTTTAAAAAATGTAAATGATAGCTTTTATACTATATTTCGTATTATGGACGAATTTATATGTGGCTTGACGCATTAGAAAAACGAAAACGGAGCCGCAGTCTCAAACTCTTTTATTTTAGCTTTTTAATAAGGAAACAAACATCTTGTATTTATATCTCTTTGGAGTCTATGCCAAATAAATTTGGCCACAGTGTCGTGCTCTGCTTTGTAACCCTCCCTTTTTTTCATTCAACTGCCAGAGCTCACGCTGACATATGTTTCGATGGCACCCAAAAAATGCTTATATTTGTTGTTGTAGGTATTGGAAGGCTTTGTCCAATCTGGTCAAGTCTCTCACAAATAGCATTCAGTCCATTGCATCTCTTCTCCTTCTCCTCTTCTTGTTCATGTGCATCTTTGCACTCCTGGGAATGCAAGTCTTTGGAGCCCGATTTAACTATGATCCCCTCTCAGAGAAACCCAGGGGAAACTTTGATAGCTTTTATCAAAGTCTTTTGACTGTTTTCCAGGTAATTCACATAGCAAAACACAAAATAAAATAATAAACTTGTAAAACGCCTTAAGTTGTTTGCTTTATATAGTTTTACCCAAGGTATATAGACTACCAGGAACGTTTATTTCATGTTTTCATGGTTAGTGAAACGTCATTAATCTTTTTATTATTTTAAAGTCATCAAAAAGTTTAAATTAACAATCGATTTTGGTTGATGTCAGGGGAAGAAACACCATCTTATTCTTTTCGCTTGCCCGACTGACGTCATTAAAAATACCGGCAAGCAAAAAGTCAGCTTTCTGATCGATATGGACGACGTACCTTGTGTGTCAATATACCTTGGTTTTACCAACCTTTGTTTCAAAGTTAATGACAAGACTATAGTTGTAAATCAAGGGATCCAACCAACGAACCTACATGTAGATATCCTGATACATTTAGGAGACAAATATACTTTTGTGTGGGCTCTTTAACATGAAAGGGAAAAATCCAGGGTATAGTTCCCTGCTCAGTGAAATTAAATCATGTTCCTGTTTTTGATGAAAACTGTAAAAAAATATTATGTTCAAGAGTCTATATCTAGGTCTGTATTTAAATGCAATGAATTCCTTTCATTTGATTATAGGCTTAATGCTTAGAGAACATATTAAGCAATAATTATTATTATTACAGGAGTGTTAGTACACAAATTATTGTATTATAGAAAATAACTATGGCACTCATTTTCTTGTTTTGAAACCATAGGAGCTAACTCATGAAATTATTGATTACTACATTCATAAAAACAAAGTTTTGATATAATGAAATAAAAAAAGCTTTAGTCTATAGTTGTTTTTTTACAACTTTAATGTTTTTCTTCCATTTTAATATTAAATCTTGAGAAAAATTACGATATATATATATTTATATATATATATATATATATATATATAAGGAAACGAACGGGACACTTTTTTTCGCCGGGACCCGGGCCAGGACTTAAATTTTTCACGCCGGGCCGGGCCAAAACCAGGCCCGGGACATCAGTATATTTTCGCTCCTTCATCATTCTGAAAGGGACGATGTTTTTTTAGAAAAGAAAAGAAATTCCAAAAAAAGTGACGACGTTTTTTTAGAAAAGAAAAGAAATTCCAAAAAAAAGTGACGATGTTTTTTTAGAAAACATTTTCTACATATTTTCTTAGTCCCGGTCCAGTGATTTTTAAACACCAGGCCGGGACGTTCAAAAACCGCCGGGTACCCGGTCATTTCCTGATAAATATATATAGATATATATATTATAATGAGCTAATTATTGTGTTCCTTTACTGCATTGATAATCTTTTTGTTATCCGCAATTGGTAGCTCAGAGATATAATACTTTTTATTTTACATTATTAAAAGATTAAAACCGTTCTTAACCAGTTGGATCCTCGTATTTACAACTATAAACCAACACTCTTCCTCCTCCTAGTCAGCATATCATCACATATCCTCATATACCCACTTTTTGACTCACTTTGATCATTAAATGTTGCTTACTACTCTTTGAGATCACAGAGAGGTGTGTGGATGTTCCTTATGAGCGGTACTTATTTTCCTCTCAGTCCTGAACTTTTTCTTTTTCGCCCCCCATGTGTCGTGTATTCAGTTTTCAATACGGGCTTTATTATTTCTTTCCCCGGCCGGTCGGACGGCATCTCCTCATTTTTGGTCGTCTTTAAGGCTTTCATTGAATTTCCAAACCCCCTTTTTGCAGCCCAGTTCCTAATTATTAAAAAAATAATACCATGATTAACAGTCATCACCAACACATTAATACCTTACAAAGTCAATATAATATCTTCCTGGGGTTATCTTTAACATTAGACTAAGTATATGTGTGTTTAGCTGATCGTAGATAGTTGTATTCTGTGTATTTGTTGTATATTTTAACTAATGGGTAGTGTTCGATATTATTTTTACTTAATACTTTTTTAGTTGCTTATTATAATGTGCATGACTTTTTTCTTTCTCTTCTATGTAGTAATTAGTTGCCCTATTTGTGTATGGCTTTGATTCTTTTGTTTTTAATCTTTTACAAAAATAACTAGATTCATAATGAATAAAGTGTAATTTAAATGTAAAATTTGCTTTCCTTTTTAAAATGATTATAAGTTGTGTTAGAGTCATCGATCGAATAAGTTATATATATCTGAATATATATATATATATATATATATATGGAACCTTTTCTACAATAACTAGATGTAGATATGATGCATTAAAAATATTAAAAAGATGTTTGTAAATATTTTGACTCTAATAATTTTAGTACAATTTAAAGTAACTTTTAGCTGGTGTTTATGAACAAAATATTGCTATACAAAATAAGATGAAAAGGATATGAGCAAAACTATAAATGCTACGCTTGTGAGGTCTCTTTTTGGTACCGCTTTTTGTACAAAAACGTTCTATTATAGAAATGGTCATTTTTAAAAGTAAGAATTGCATCATGATTTTTTTAAACTTTAGTAGCTATTCGTTTTTGTTTTTTAAACTCTGGAGTACTTAATTTTCTTTATGTACTTTTTATCTCTGTCCATAATGTCTTCAAAAATAATTCAATAGAGGCAATTTATTTAACTTTAAACTGGGAATTCTAATTTTCTGGTAGACATTATCCTTTTAACCTAAAAAACTTTATAAGTTATTTGTAGATCAGTTGTTTAACGAATTTATTCTATCGATGATTCATTTTGGTGTCTTCTAGTAATATATATTTTTCTCATATATTTTTTTTTCGTTTTTCTCCCATGATTTTTTTTGTCAATAGATTCTCACGGGTGAGGACTGGAACGTTGTGATGTACGATGGTATACAGGCCTTTGGTGGGGTCAATTCCATCGGCTTTGTCTCGAGTTTATATTTTATAATACTTTTTATTTGTGGTAACTATATTCTCCTCAATGTGTTCTTGGCCATTGCCGTTGACAACTTGGCAGACGCAGATGCCCTCGAGGATGAAGCGGAGAAAGATGAAGGAGCTGGTGTAAGTGACGTCATTAAGGATGACAAAATAAAATTTGATTCACCCTGTAAGATCATCAGTTACTAAATTTTTAAAAATGTCAATAAATTGGTTGTGTAGTTATTTGCATATTAATTTATAAGCAAAATTTGATGGTAGAATGTAAAATAGACCACAAAAAACTTTATGCGTTTTGGGGAGAAATATTAACATTTATGAACCCCAGAAAACATTTTTTTATCATTTATAATAAAATTTATATAAAGCTAATGCGTAATAAATGTACAATTAAACATCATAACTTAAATATTTTAGCATCAAATAAGAACATATTTGCATTGAAACATAGATAAATCCATTTAAATCTTTAAAACCTTTTTTGCATGTTGGAATTTTTTTAACTCCAAGTCTTACAGGGTAAAGTTACAACTAATATAAACGAACTGTTGTATTTTAACTGTAAATCTACAGTCATTAAAATGTTGACATTTTGTTTATGAGAAAGTAAATTATTTTTATATAAATCAAAGGGTGCTGGAACTTTATTTGTTCTGATTTATATAACTACAGCCATATACAGAGTCAACAAATATTTAATTTTTAACATTAAACTGAATATATATAAGTATACTGTATTATTCGAAGGATATATAAAATAAACACTTCTGGTTTAAAAACATTTGCTTAAATTTGGCTGGAATAAAATTCATAAGTGAACTTATTACTAATTTTATAAATCAACTCTTTGGTACAACATTTGAAGGCTGAATATTATTTTTTTGTACAATTTACTTACAAATGACTGATCCTCTTGCATCAATCACGCTGAAGGAATCAAGCCTTTTCTCCATTTATTTGGGTTTTGTTCTTTTGCAGCCTCCTGAAGATGGAATGATGGAAAACGGGGAGCAGCTAATGGACTCTCAACTCGGGGACACAGATCTAAGGCTCTCCCTAGATCAAGAGTATATCGAGGACTACGATCAGTATGCAGAGGGTAGGGCAATTTGTCAAAATATTATATTTTCTTCCTTTTGTCCCATAATGAAGTTTCCCATAATTGTTGAAAGGAGACAAACGTGATTGGTCAAATATTTACAAAGGACATTTTCAGAAGTGTATCAGAAGAATATTGGAAGGCAAACACCTAGTTAGTTGGTTCATTAAGGTGCATTTATACGTTCATGGGATTGCAAAGCAATTATATTGGACTCAAAACTATACATTTGTGGGGTTTTATTTATTTTTGACAATATCTTTTTTTCTCTTTCAATTTTTTATTCATATTTTGCTTCAAATATATATATATATATATATAATTTACTTTTCCCAACTTACAGCCATTGTCAAGTTCTTATGGTTAAACAAAGTTTTCTTTCATAAATGCATTCAATAATGCAATTTCTTTATTCTTTAAGGAATCTTTATGCAATTACAATACACACACACCTCTTTACCCGAATCTGATATTATTTTTATAATACTTTTGTGTGTGATACTTATCTTTTTAATTAAATCAGTGCATGGACAACATATGTTGGAACTTGTGAATGCATTAAGAAAATCAAAACTTGATGAGGAATGCAAATTATAACACCGACTTTTAGGGGGAGCATAAAAGTACACAGACACGTACAATTAAAATGTGAGTTAGGGTTTTTGATCTTTGCTTTAAATGTTACAGTACATAATTTTTGATATATTTGCTATATACAATTCTAATGCATTTCAATTTGTACACTTTATGTTTTATTTCAACAGTAATAATTTCTAACTAACAAAAAAAGTTTTAGTTTATAGATAAATATTTAACCCACTAAAAAATATGAATTTATAAATTTTTACAAATTCTTTTTTGTACAATTCCAAAATACATAAAAATTAAGTTATTAAAATGGAGGTGAATTCGTAATAATAATAATACCCAAATGAGCATTTGGGTCCCTCCCCCCAAAAATGTGTGTCTTTCTGCCTATATTTCACATTTGGACTGCATGCCAATAACTGATAAGTGTGTTCGAAGAATTGTAGCAGCCCGTGATTAAATTGTTAGATATGATATCGACTACTTTTATATTAATGGTTTGAATGTTGCAAGCAGACTTTCGATTTGATTGAGGAAAAATAGGAAGAAGATTCGATTTTTTTTCTCTATTTCACAGTTTATGGAATATATATAAAATAACCTAAGTATAAGATATATAATAAGATGCTAATGCGTAAAAAAATACATTATTAAACATTATAGTTTAAATTTTTAAGCATCCAAGCTGAACAATCTTTAAAATATATATGAATTACAAGAACATAAACCGAAATGACAAAAATAAACGAAAAAAACACGGAAAATTATAAAAAGTCTATTTGTAGTTTCTAAATTTCTTTAAAAGCTTCTTTACAAGGTCCAAATTTTCTACCTTAGCCAATGACTCATTTCCTTACAGGATACCCATCATAAAGAAATAAGTCCATTTAAAAACTGTTGGAAGCCATACAGAGAACTAAAATGGCTGCTCCACTTGGTGATGAAACAGTTTTTGGGAATATAAAAATGGTAGTCGGCAATCAATGTCGTTCATTGTCGTCATCTTATTTTGCTGTTTCAACAAAAAGTAGTGTCTTAAAATGACGTCACTGGGTATTACTTGCATTATTGCAAAATATTAGCAATAGATAATATCGCATAAAATAAATAGTATGATATGCAGAAAAAAATATATAGTATATTAATAGCCATCTTGGTGGTATTTTTGTAAGAAATATATTTAATTATAAATACTACTTTCATAATTGATAATATTATAACCTGTTTTATGTCGTTTAAAAAATGAATACCTTCTTTAAGTTATATATAGAAATATGTTGACTAAATATGTACCTAGCGTACAAAAAAAAATACTACTCTCTTTCGAAAGTAGAGTCACTTCACCAAATCTTAACCTTGAGTAGACATTTTGTGGAAGGTAAAATATATTCTTATACTCAAAGCAATAGAAATTTCAAATTTGTCCATAAATAGATCGTGATTCTGACTATAACAGTGTTATTTAAAAAAATAAACAAGTTTTTCGATGAGATTGCGAGAAAGCTCTTTTCTCTCTCTCTCTATATATATATATATATATATATATATCAGGGTCCCGGCTATTTTTTTTTACGTCCCGGCCCGGTCCGGTGTCTAAAAATCACCGTTTCAAGACTTTAATATATTCGTTCCTTTGTCATTTGAAATTGACGACGTATATATATATATATATATATATATACATATATATATATATATATATATATACATATATTTAGAGTCTCCCGATAAAATTGGCGCGAAATTAAAATGTGTGTACCTTTGTCATTTAGATAGATATGAAGCCGGTAGTTATACCAAAAGAAAGCTACCGCTTAAGCTATACAGCCAGTTAATTTAAAGCAATATGAGGGACGTATACAGCAATCTGGAGGGGATTGTTTTCAGCGAGGAGGAACGGAGATGCGCCATGGTGGCAATCTTTGTTAGCATGAGGGGCATGATATCCAACTCTGAGCTGTCATGGTTGACTTATATGCCTCTACGAAGCGCCCAAAGACTGTGGAAATCCCTGCAGGACTACAAGGATCCACGTAAAGAGATTAGTATGGAGCTTAGGCCGGAATTTTCTACAAGAAAGGTCAGGGACATGGACTTTATGGGTCTTCATCGAAGAAGACCCCACACCCTTTTTAGTGTCAATTCCTGAGGAGCTGGAGGTTGGGGAAACAACAATTCTAAATTGTGTGAAAGAAGATTTGCGTTGCAGATCGTATAGGATGTAAATGGGCCAGATCTTAACCCCATACAACCAAGAACAAGGAAGGAGATGTGACCTCCCAGCAGTCCAGACCTTAATCCAATGGACTATTTTGTCTTGGGCTATCTTAAAGGACGCACTAATAGACATGCTCACAACAAGAAGGTCTCCTTCATCACCTCCATCAAGAAGGAGATGGTGTCCGTGGACAGGGAGATGTTGAAGAGGGTCTGCGCCGCTTTCAGGGGCTGCAGACAGAAAGTTATTGACGCTGAGGGAGATTATTTTGAATAATACTATAGATGACATCCTGACCTTTCAAATGCACTTTATTTGAAATAAATATCTCTATTAATAACATAGATATTGAATTTTTGTGAGAAAGAGTTTTCGTGCCAATTTCATCGGGGGACCCTGTATATATATATATATATATATATATATATATATATATATATATATATATATATATATATATATATATATATATATATATATATATATATATATATATATATATATATATATATATATATATATACCTTTTTTCCCCCGCTTGTTTCTTGTGTGCATGCTTGCGTGACTCCTTAAATAATTTCCCTCCCTTTTTCCAACCAGCCGGGCAAAACTATGGTCCCAATGACGTCATTCCCTCAGAAGATGAGTACTACCAACAATGTCCCTCCGGTACTACTCCCGGTGTCATCATCAACAACAATAATAATAACAACAACAACACTAACGGCAAAACAACCACAATAACATCAACCCCCAAGTCCCCCTCCCTCACTCCACCACCAGTACCAAAAGGGAAAGCCTCTACCCAAAGAGAGCTCCTTCTTCATTTTCTCCTCAAAAAATAGGTACTTTTCACGATTTCTTAATCTTATTTTTATTTTACAGATGATGAGGATGAAGGCACTTTTGAATTGGACGAGAAAAATGTACTGCGAATGAGCTCGGAGTCGCCCATCAATAAAATTATGCCCATACCGGAAGAATCCGCTTTTTATATTTTCCCACCGGACAATCAGTAAATTTGCAGATTTGGTTTGACGTTCCCATGATTTAAATTAACCCCAGTTTTGTAATATTAAGAAATGATTTTACGAAAAGTATTCAAAAATAGTGAAGTTTTTCTATTTGATTGAACGAAAGCGTTCTCAGGATTTTCCCAAAACTAATAGAAAAATCTTAAAAGGCCTATAAATTATGATTGGCTAATGATAATTGTATTTCTAAACAACTATAATGCATAATAAGCTAAATTGTTTTTTTATTTGGTACGATGGAATTGCAAGCAATCATGATTAGTGTGGATATAGAAATTTTATTGAAGTATTGCAATTAGTCCATCGAACCCGGGATATTTTCCACGAGGTCAATTGATCTTTGCTTCTCGGGTGTCGAATTTTTAATCATCCATAATAATTTCATTTTTACCGATTTTTTTGCTAATATTTTTTTTAATTAAGTTTGTAAGGAACTTAGCATCTCCTCCTTACTAATATGTGTGTATGACCTTTTCTCCATTTCAACCAGCCTGAATCATCAGAACCACCTGTAATTTTTGAGTTTATCAAAATAATTATATGATGAAATTGGAATATGTCAAGTATTATGGTTTTTATTTCCTTTTCTTTCTCATACTTTCAGATTTCGTATTTTATGCCATTTCATCTGCAATCATAGTTATTTTGGTAACATCGTTCTGGTGTGCATCATGGTGTCGTCAGCCATGTTAGCTGCCGAGGATCCACTCAACTCCAACTCAGAGAGGAACAAGGTAAGATAATCAAAGTGATAATAATTATTTTTACAATTCTTTATGAATGAAAAACAAATATTAAAATGCAACATATTTGTGTAATGTGTATGCTACCTGGCGTTGTCTGGGACTACGAAAAATATTCACTGTGAACTAATATTTACGTGGCACTTCCATCTTATTCATAGAAAGTTTATATATATATGTTCAGGAGGCATACAGAATCCGTAATAATATTATTTTAAATTTTAAATATGTTATTCTTTATATACTGACACGCCTTGCCCGGAACTTCCTATAATTTCCACTTTGACATAATATTCTTGTGGCACCTCCCAGTGCCTTAGAGTAGGAGAGTCTGGACGAAAGACTGATGAGTCATAACAAAAAGCTGACAAAAACCCATAACAAACAAATTTCATATCAAACATTAATAGGTGTTTGGATTTATAGCAAATTTAATGTTATTTGTATAATCAAAGGGGATATATTTTAATAGATTCTCTAAACGATTTGAAATCATAAAATGCATAAAATATATTAAAATCTTAATAAACTTACTATTCATCTCTATCCTCCATTATGAAAATAATTATAACACAATTTGTACGACAAATGTGTGTTATAATTATTTTTCATAATGGAGGATAGAGATGGATAGTAAGTTTATTATATATTATAATATATTTTTATGCATTTTATGATTTCAATGTTAGAGAATCTATTAAATATCCCCATGACTACTTCAGTTGTGCTATGGAGGAGATCGAAACATCAAAAGTAAGTAGCTCCCAATTAGACAAATCTAAAGTTTTTGAAATTTTACTCTTATACGAACTATTTAAAGAAAATTGTTTCCAGTGTGGTGGGTTTTAGGAAAAACTTGGCGTGGACGATCCTTTATCGTGGATTACTATTTGCAAAGCATTATATGGGAACAAGTCAGTATGATTCGGTTAAAAGATTTGTATTATATGTAGCTCCGATGGATATCCATAGAATTTCAATATTTAATCCGGGAAACACGAAACAAGGAAGATAATTAAAGTGTATATTTCTAAAATGGGTGGGGCAAATATTTGCGACCATCTATTATCATCCATATCTGCTCCAAAAAATTAAGATGGAATATTTATATACTTGCACTTGATTTGTCGATTGTGGGGTATTTAGTGTCATTCGTTGGCCAACCAAGACGATAAAATGAGCCATCTACAATTTAGGAAGTATTTTGACTCTGATACAACGTCAAAATAATCGAGTGCCTCTTGAGGACGTACTTCCCAGCCAGCCAGAGATGTAAGGCTGGACCAAATGAATCATTTTTTAAATCATGTACTCAAGAAATTGTGTCTTATATCAGAAAAATACTAAATTTAAATGTACAAAGTGTATTAAAGATTACATAAGGCATGTAGTCCTCTTATTACAACAATTAAAAGTTCCATTGTCGATGAAAAAAATGTGAAGAAGATCTATATATATAAAGGAAATAAAGAATAATAACAAATGTACAAAATTGTAGCACTAGAAGCGCCAACGTTCCCATTTTGAGAACATAACAAAAATATAGCTTATAATTCAGTCAGCTAAATTTGGTTTGGGGTACGTTCAAATAAGGTAAAAACAGATGTTATTTCAAATTTGAAGAAAATCGGATAACAATTCACGGAGCCGCGTTTAAAGGGTTAACACCTCAGAGTCATCATTAGAAAGTGTGTTGCAAATCTAGCTTGATTATTTTGAGAAATCGCAAAAAACGTTTTGGTGATGAATATATATGGGGATAACGGATTTTCGAGAGATTCCACGACCAATCCAATACTCCTATAAGCCTCACAACTATACACTTTAAATTTCGTAAAGATATAATGAATCGTTTTTAGAGATATAGGGAAGGAACGAAGAGACAAACAAATGAACAAATTCTTATTTTAGAAGTATAAATGACTATCTCATGAGTTGATAATTGTACTAACTAATCTAGCCAATTTGTGAACCTTTTCAAAGTTTAGAATACACGAGCTCACTGGAACATTCCTTAATGGTGCATCAAGTTGTTTTTCATGATTATCATGATTTATTTTATTTCTAGCTAATAAGAAATTAACAAAATAATAATTTATTTAAATGTATGTGTTAAAAATGCAAATGAAACATCTAAAATGTTGTACAAAAAATAAGTTTTTGTTGTTATTTTAAAAAAAAAATTGGTTTATAAAAATCTTATTATGTCATCTCAAAAATGAGTATAATAAAATACAACAACAGATAACAATAAAATAAATAAAAAATATTTTAAACAGTTGTGTCTTAGAAAAAAAAAAACATAATTGAACATTATAGAACAAAATTGTAGTTTATAAATGTAAATAAAAAATAAAAAAGCCAGGCTTATTCATGATAGTTCATAGTACATTTAATGAACTTAAAGTTTCAATTAAGAAAGGAAGCCTTAAGCATAGAATAACGGGCATGGCATTTAAATAATTAATAGACAATGTATTTGCTATTTAAAAAAAAATTTGGTTATAAAATCTTTTATTATGTCATCTAAAAAATGAGTAAATAAATACAACACAGATAACAATAAAATAAATAAAAAATATTTAAACAGTTGGTTTTTATAAATGTAATAAAAATAAAAAGCCAGGCTTATTCATGAGTTCATGAGTAAATTGTAATGAACTTAAGTTCATTAAAAGGAAGCCTTAAGCATAGAATAACGGGCATTTAAATAATTAATAGACAATGTATTTGCTAATGTTTGATAGATCAAGGTGTTTGTCATTATGATAAATAGTAATGTCATATTTTATTATCAATTCAATGGATTTATTTACTCTAATCATACATTGGCCCGGGCATCTTCGAGTTCAGTGTGTTTTATAATCTAATGGGTAAATATACAAAGCTAGTAATAGGAATCTGTAATTTCACCTGAATTGCATGATACG